>AP027103.1:55273320-55827580 GCA_028142955.1 Pinctada fucata | reverse complement strand
AAGATAAATAAATCCACGGTATAAAATTAAGGCGGTAGATAATTATGACGCATTTTAATTTTGATAGAAATTTGGTCTACCTTTGATCTTTTTAGGCCTAGCTACGCCCCTGGAATTAACATGTGTTTATCCTTTTGGGGGATATTTCAAGCCTTTTTATCGACTTTTTAAAAACTGAATTGCTGGGGCGCTATTATTTATTATTGATTAAAATATACATAGCTATAATAAACATACTTCCATTAAATGCGATGTTTTAAGCATAATAACCAAAGGGGAAATTCGGACCTTTGTACGTACATGTAATGGGCCTTTTAGAATTGTATCTACGGACAGAGCGGATCTTTCACGGCCCGAGCATTTATATTATTTTCTTTAGAACCACTTGACAGTAAATATTAATTTTGTGCCTAGAATTTCAAAGGACATGGTCCCGTCTCAGTCAAAGACCCCCTCGATCCTACTAACCCTTTCCCGTCCCATGCATGCCTAATTCCTCCTCAGCACTGCCATGACCTCTCTAAAAGAGAATTAATGATGATGGTTCTACATATATACATGTATCAGTAGATATGTATAGCTTATTGTATGATATACTAGTAGTACAGAACCTTATAATTTTGAGACCGCAAGACCCGAATAGGCCTATTTAGCTAACCTGATGATCTGAGGATGTGTATAAAGTGCAATTATCGTATAATTTCTTTTTTTTTTTAGAAAATTCTAACGCATTTCTTTGTTTCATCTTTATTTTTGCATACATGGTTATGGAGAAAATGGAATAACTTTCTTTTTTTAACCAAAAATCTGATTTGAGCCAACTTTCATGTGTGGATCTAGGGTGGTAACGATAAAAAAGTGTTCCTTCATAAACGGCTTGACCCCTTTTCTCTTTTCAGAAATCGAACTTAAACGTTAACTTCAGCGGATCTAGATCCCACCTCTATTTCATGCCCAAGAACCCTGTACACGTGCCTTGCTTTATACACGATGTATACATTGGCGGACCTAGATTTTCCCAGGGGGGGGGACAACCCGTCGGGGGAGGGGATCCTGTCTATGATTAAAAAGATAGATTCATAAAAACATAAAAACGGGGGAAAATCTGCGGATTTTTTTTTTTTCTTTTTGCAAAGTCCAGGGGAGGTGTAAGAACCCCTCCCTCCTAAGGACCCCTTAACCCCTCTAGATCCGCCCTTTCTGCATGTTTAAACAGTCAAAGTAAAGATTTTTAAAAAGAGCACATATCTTCATTCCTTCCACATTGAGAATTCATTCATCTAAGGCACGGTCCATTTGATATTCAGGGGGGGGGGGGGCTTGGGTTTTTTGTCGGAGCAAGATTATTTTTTTCGCCCCGGACCGGGGCAAAATTTTTTTTTTCTTGCAATGTTGGAGCAAGGAAATTTTTTTAACAAAGTGATGCGCATATTTAAAAAATGTTTGTGTTTTATCAATAGAAATTATCCATATTTTTACTCAAAACTTTAAATATCAATATATTAGTTTATTTTTATGCTAGTATTCAATTCACTTTTAAACAGAGAGATAAAAGACTTAAATACAATTCTCAATATTTTATATATGGTACATGTTATATATAACATGTATAAGAGGGTCTGAGGGGAATGTCTCATAGACAATTGTTAAATGTTACTAATATTTGTAAATTGGTGAATAACTGAAGTTCTTCTTCCAAGCTTACAAGAACATAAAATTAAACTCTACGGGATACATGCAACATGTATTAATAGCAATACATAAATATTGATGATATGTTTAAGCTTTTATGGAAGCCCTTTTTCATTCACATACATGTATAACTTTTGATATCTTCATGTATATGAACATTGCCATAAGTAAATAATGTTTTGATATAATACTATGGCGAGCGAAGCGAGCCAAAAATTTGTGATATAATTTGAAAACTGTGGCGAGCGAAGCGAGCCGGAAAATTTTCATGAATTTTAACGAAATTTTATGGTAATTCTTCAAATTCAGATTATTTGTAAGAGCAAGATTATTTTTTTCTGTCACACCATAAGCAAATTTATTTTTTTCATCAAAATTGAGAGCAAAATTATTTTTTTCGAAAAAAACCCAAGCCCCCCCCCCCAGAATATCAAATGGACCGTGCCTAAATCAGTATGAAATAGGCCATCTTCTTGAAGGAATCGCTGACATTTCATGATATCATTTAATAGCATAAATTCTTCAACTGTTTATTTTGAAGCATTGAAATACATGTTTATAGTGTTAAACGAATTGAAAAATACTAAGTTACCGGGAAATTATTTGTATATTCTCCAGAACTTCGCCATTTATTTATAAAATTGCACATTATGCATTTTTTCATCACAAATGTCATATCTATTTGAATTGACTCCGAGTTATCGCAAGAAAAAACAAAATATGCAATACAAGACATTTGGACTATTTCAAAAAAGAGACTCGATGCATTACCTTGCACCCTCTCCACTCCATCATAGACAATAGAATTTGGAAAAATTAATAAACACCGTAAAAATCTAATTCATCACACGATTGTCCTATAGGTATACGTGACATCATATGATTTTTTATTTTTGCAAATACTGCGTTTCTTCATAGTCTGATCACAGGAACCTGTCGTTTTATAAATAGAAAAAAATAAATTTTTGTTCACCCCCTCATGCCTGTGTTAATATTACAATTTTCTCCAGGAATGAAACAAAATCGAAAAATTCTAGGCATTGATTTTCTCAACATAACTTTGCCAATATATCGTCTACATGGGATATGACGAATTGCGACTTCCATCACTTAAAATAATATATCATGTTATAAAAACAACAAACATGACTTAGGCACGGTCCATTTGATATTCAGGGGGGGGGGGGGGGGGGGGGGGGGGGGGGGCTTGGGTTTTTTGTCTGAGCAAGATTATTTTTTTCGCCCCGGACCGGGGCAAAAATTTTCTTTTCTTGCAATGTTGGAGCAAGGAAATTTTTTTAACAAAGTGATGCGCATATTTAAAGAATGTTTGTGTTTTATCAATAGAAATTATCTATATTTTTACTCAAAACTTTAATTAAATATTGATATATTAGTTTATTTTTATGCTAGTATTCAATTCACTTTTAAACAGAGAGATAAAAGACTTAAATACAATTCTCAATATTTTATATAAATGAGTTAAAGAAGATTTATTTTTTTCATCAAAATTGAGAGCAAAATTATTTTTTTCGAAAAAAACCCAAGCCCCCCCCCCCCCCCCCCCCCCCCCCCAGAATATCAAGTGGACCGTACCTTACAATAACACAGGCAGATAGATGCTACAGCTCCATTTACATGGTCAATGTTCCCTCTTAGTCGATTTGAAAAATTTCGAACCTAGAAATGTCCTTTCCTATGAACTTTTTTTGATGATTCTTATGTATGGGATAGTACTGAACGATTCTAGCTTGGTTGCCACTCTGGCAACCTTGGGCAACTCTTTTTATCGGCGGAAATTCAAAATGGCCGCCAAATGTCTTCCATTAATGGATGAAATTAAATTCTTTCTTTAAATATTAAGTGTGGCACATCAAATCAAGGGTTTCGAGGGTCAACAAACCCATTTCCGGTGTCATTTTCACAATTTGAGTTCATTGAGGACCAAAAGTTCAAGATGGCCGCCAAATTTCAACCTCAGTACCGTACAATGTGAATAGTTCAGTAACACGTTTGTGTAACGCATCTTACATTGTATTTGTAGTTGCAAGTGTCTAGAATACATTTATTTTGCTGTTTTGATTGTTTTCAGCTAACACATGCTTCTAGGACAACTCTGCTTATCGGGGGAAATTCAAAATGGCCACCAAATAGTCTACTACTACTGTGTAAAGTGTAACAATTACTTGATATATCAAGTGAAGCACATCTAATCAGGGATTTCAAGGGTCAAGAAATCCATATCTTGTGTCATTTTGCTTATTAGTTCATTAAAGGCTTAACATAAAATTACTTCTCACTTCATTATTCATATTTCGTTACGAATAACTGTGGTGCGTCTTATTTGTGATCCCAAATGTGGTATAATCCATGTCTAGTTTCCTTTTGTCGATATGAGCTTACAAATACTCTTTTTACATAGATTGCACATTCTCAAACCATAAAATCGAAGAATCTTTTTTTATTATAAAAATAAAAATAAATTGCAAATATTGTATGTTTTAAGAAAGGGGGATAAGAGTCGACCTGAGGCAGGAATCTACATAATAGGGCTCTGAATTGTCAAAATATCATGTAAAATATTTAAGCGATTGTCGCATAGTCTGCAAAAAGACTTCAGAGGAGCAAAGTTCTTCCAGGATTGCTGCATGATCTGTATCCTTGACATAAATCGTTTTCCCTGTCATTGTTCTTTTGACTTATAAATGCTCTTGTTCTGTTCAAGATTCATTTCAAGCTGGCCACACTGACTACGTCTTACACTTCAATCGAATACTCTCAGTGTTGTGAGAGAACATTTGGAATGAAAACCTGTTTAAGATATGATATAGAAGCAACCTTCACACTGTACAGAACACTGATATCCAAGACAATTGCTTTCAAGATTTCACCCACTTGAGTTTTACATGCCATTTCATCTTACAACAGTTGAAGACTCCTCCGATTCAATTTTAAATCACTGTGGAGAAAAACGGAGGGAATCTCCAACCAGAAGTAAAAATGTCATAGCAGATGAAAGTTTAAAAGGCCTGCTCATTTACAAACTTAACCGGCTTTATAAAGGGAAAGGAGAGTGCTAACCTGTTACTATTGAGCAGCCTTCTTTGCATAGAAGAATGCATTCTATGCACCAGACATGCAAGATTCGGACAATGAATGCTCATTAGTTTGTCACTTCCAGCCAAAATGATTCAAAGAAACATAGATAATTAATGTTGTTTTGCCACATTAGAAGACATTATATTCTTACAAAGTTCCATTTTAAGTATAAATAGCTAGGATAGAGATACAAGGTTCAGAATGTCATTGAAAAATGGTACATGTCCTCATTAACGTTATACATAAATATAGTAGATATCTCAACTCAAAATAAAGTACAACCAGGGACTGTTGTAAAGAAGATACCAAACACTTTCTATTGCATTCTTACCGATTGAAAAAATAGCTATAAAGGCAAAGAAATTGCCATGATGGTCAAAATAGCCAAGTTACCTCGAATTTACTTGCTTACTCTTGAATTCCTTGCGTCAAACAAACTGGTTTTATATTAATACGATTGATAATGATAGGGAAACTTTATTTTTGTGTTTTGAGTACCATTTTAATCATCTTCGCTAGCCAATGGTATAGATCCGCCGTGCTCCTCAAATATTTGAGGAGCACGGCGGATCTATACCATTGGCTAGCGAAGATGCATTTTAATCAAATAAATGACATGTCTATCTTTGCATTACATTTTGACGAATCTTAGTCTGTTAAAGTTGAAACCATCCAGTCTTATATGTCACTCTTATTCATCTTTCATTATATAGGATGTCTTATGAAATACTAGCTTGTGATATTTCTTTTTTGAATACTAGTAATACAATTCTCACACATTCATTAACATGTATTACGTTTACCTATTGCTTCTTCCGTATTATTCGTAGTTCCCAACTGAAGTGGTAATCTTGAAATAAGCATATATATAAGCTCAAGTCGTAGCAAAATCCCTGCCAAGGAATACTACGACCCTCCAATTACTTATACGATTAATTGTCCTTACTTTTTCTTAGAAAAAAAATCAAAATAAATGTTCTTGCATTGAAGCTGAAAATTGGCTACCATTTGGAGTTTTGAAATAAACCCATTTGAACAAAAAGACACAGGATATGGATTTTGTGGCCCTGTTAAAACCACTGAATAGATGTTCCGCACTTAATGTATTAAGTAATTAAAAATACTACAAATAAGATGTGTAACACAAAATTTTTATTGAAATCTACATATTGCACCATAATGAGGTTGAAATTTGGCAGCCATCTTGAATTGTTAGCCTAAAATGAGCTCAAAATGTCAAGATGACATTGGAAATGAGTTTGGTGACCCTCAAAACGCCTGATTTGATGTGCCACACATAATATTAAAAGAATAAGTTAAATTTCACCTATTGGTTGAAGGCATTCGGCGGCCATTTTGAATTTCCCCCGATAAGCAGAGTTGTTCCAGAAGCATGTGTCAGCTGAAAACAACAAAATAGGCAAAATAATTGTATTCTAGGACAATTGCAACTACAAATAAGATATGTTACACGAACGTTTTATTGAAATAGTCACATTCTACCATAATGAGGTTGACATTTGGCGGTCATCTTGAATTTCTAGTCCTGAATGAACTCAAATTGTGAAAATGACACCGGAAATGGGTTTGTTGATACTAAAAACCCCTGATTTAATGTGCCACACTTAATATTTAAAGAAAGAATTTAATTTCATCTATTGATGGAAGCCATTTGGCGGCCATTTTGAATTTCCGCCGATAAAAAAAGTTGCCCAAGGTTGCCAGAGTGGCAACCAAGCTAGAATCGTTCAGTACTATCCCATAGATAAGAATCATAAAAAAAAGTTCATAGGAAAGGACATTTCTAGGTCGGTCACATGTTATATAAGACATTCAAATCGACTATCTAGATTACATTGTTTTCTCCAACGCCATCAGACATCAACTTCCTGTGTTCAGAGTGAATTGAACATCTCCCGCCTCAAAAAATTCAGGCGTACTTTAGATGGAATACAAGCGTAATTTTTAGGGGGATTTCAGGCGGAATGTTATCTTATTCTGAAATACACGTAAAATACTGCTTAGATGGAACTTAGACGGAACTTGGGCGGAAGTTAGGAGGAACTTAGGAGGAAATTAGGCGGAATTTAGACGGAAAATAGCAATGTTAATATGCAAATTTTTTACGCCTAAAAATATTCCGCCTAAAATCCTGCTTAAAACCCGCTTAGGCACGGTCCATTTGATATTCTGGGGGGGGGGGGGGGGGAGGGGGGGGGGGCTTGGGTTTTTTTGTCGCAGCAAGATTATTTTTTTTGCCCCGGACCGGGGCAGAATTATTTTTTTCTTGCAAAGTTGGAGCAAGGAAATTTTTTTTTATAACAATTAATTGATGTGAATATTAAGAATATATGTTTGTGTTATTCTTTATTTTTACTTAAATTATACTCCAAACATTATTTTCATGTAAATTGTATTCATTTCTAAACTGAGAGAGATGAAAGATTTTTACAATATGCGATAAATAAGTTTTAGTAAACAAAATGTATATAAGGTCATGTAACATATGTAAGAGGGCCTGATGCAAGTGAAATGAAAACTAGTGAAAAACTTATTTAAATTCTCCTTCCAAGCTTGTATATAAAATTAGACACTATGGTGATACATGTACATGTATCTATTAATCGTAATAAATTATATCGATAATGTATCAAAGCATTTAATTGTTTCAGTCACATGCATTCTTTTGATATTTTCAAATATGAACTTGCCATTACAGAAGAAAAGTATGGCGAGCGAAGCGAGCCAAATTTTTTTTATAGAAAGTAAAAACTGTGGCGAGCCGAAAATTTTTTCAGGAATTTTTCAGCGAATTTTATGGTTATTCTTCAATTTCAGATAACTTGTAAGAGCAAGATTATTTTTTTTTGTCACACCATAAGCAAATTTATTTTTTTCATCAAAATTAAGAGCAAAATTATTTTTTTCGAAAAAAACCCAAGCCCCCCCCCCCCCCCCCAGAATATCAAATGGACCGTGCCTTAAAGAATCTGCCTAAAAAATATTACGCCTAAAATCCTGCATTGAACCCGCTTAAAGAATCCGCTTAAAAATTCCTCTCAAACTCTCATGCACCTAAGTCTAAATTCAATAACAATTATGAAGAAAAATCAACTTGTAACATGATGAATGTACATGTATTAACTTTTCTTTATAACCTAGATGTTAATCTTTTAGTGTACATGGTATTATAATTTAATAAGGCTTAACTTTGCTGCAGTGTAGTCTGGAATTAGTGTCTGAATCACTCAAATTTCAGTTGGTCAGAACACAATCAGACTAAATCGAACAATTCTACAATAAACATCAATTTAGATTTCATTCATGTGTCAAGGGACATATTAAGATGATAATGAAACAAAATTACTTACTTTTGTTCAATAAAATTTAATTATGATTCCAAACACATCTTGGCCTATCATTGTAAATTTAATCAGTGTCTTTAAGTTTTCACTTGGAGCCAAATTTAAATTGATTTCCCAAGATGCAATAGCTTCCCTTACCAAAATGAATTCTTTGCCGCAAGCTTGCCGCAAGGTTGCGGCAAGCTTGCGGCAAACAAATCCATGCACCACAACTGTGCGCCAGAACTGTACAGCAAAAACCGCTAGCGGCGCAGTATAAACCAGTAGCGGCACACTGTGTGCCAATAGCGGCACATACATTTTTGAGTTGGGATTGTGTGCCAGAAATGTACCAGAAATATTACTTTCTCAGCATAGACTTAGATTGCTGATACTATGAGCCACAGGTGCACCAGAAAAGAGTCTTTTCATTTCACCAATTACTCTTATACATGTATATACCAGAAGTGTGCCAGAAGTGTTGTAAGTATGAAAGAGAAATAGGATGACTTGTCCACAGGTGATTAAATCAGCCAATCAGATTTCAGAAATTGCTCTGTGCGCCCATTTTGAAGAGAACAAAGAGATGCCCAGGATGAACAGTGCCATAAGTATAATGGTTTATAGGAGTGACATTAGCAATTACAACTTATCCTATAAAATGCCAAAAGGTAAGATACTTTCATTCTAACTCATTAAAAAGAAATAACCTTTGAACCAAATGCAAATCAAACATTTATGTTGTCTATCAGAGGAAATTTGAACTAAACTTTTACTTAAATAGTGCTGATTGAAGTTTGCTACGCAGAATTCCTAAATTTCCTATTCTGAAGAGCTGAATATTTACATTGTAGATCAGATCACCTGGTAGGAGTTGCCATAAAAATTCTCTTTGGGAGGAAGAAGGAATTCAAGCTGCACAGCCACTAGCTCTGAGGAATTATAATATCTTTCAATTTGTGTAACTAGTGACATGCTGCAAGATGCTGTGGACTTGACGAGACAAGTTGAATTGGAGGCCCTGCTCTGCGTATTATGATTTATATAAACATATACACGTTTTCTTTGGAAAAGGCGACTTCATTGGCTTTTACAGTATAAATTAAGCCTATAAAGAATTGGATTAATCCGCTGTGTATTGATAAGGTCAATATTCCTTGTGCATGCAGATTTGTATACAGAAGGTTGGATAATGCACTCTGAGTCAGATGTTTGGAAGACAAAAAGAAGAGGACTTTTGTGGTTTAAAGTGCATTAATTTGTCATGTGTTGGATATTTTAGACAACAGTTTAATAATTAATTCTCAGATAATTACTGTGCTTAAAGTGGAATTAATGAATGAAAACCAACAACAGTTCATGAAGAAAATTGAAAAAACAACAACATTCAAATCTAAAATTGAAAATTGTAATGTAAATTTTGGTCTTTTGTTTGTATTATATATAAATAAATTTAAAGTTTTATGATTTAATGGTATTTCAAGTTCAAGCAGAATACCAATAAATGATTACATTGATATGAATTGAGTTTGGAAATTTTGTACAATTATTTGTATGATGCTGAAAAATACCAGTACCACTACTTCAAAAATAATCTCTAAATCTTGACCTATATTATGCACCACATTAAATATGCAGGAATGTATGCGCCAGAAATGTATATGCCAGAACCGTGCCACAACTGTGCCACAAGTGTGCCAGAAATACAAACAATTCCTATACCAATTTTGCATTGAAATATTGTATGCCAGAACTGTGCCAGAACTTTGCCGCAAGCTTGCCGCAAACTATGCGCCAGAAGCCTAATTTACATACGAAAAATCCATTTGCGGCAACTTTGCCGCAAGCATTTGCGGCAACCTTGCGGCAAGCATATGCCAGAGAGCTTTTATTTTGGTAAGGGTTAGTCATCAGCTTTCAGAATTCCGTCTAAGCATTAGCAAGAATACACTTAAGATATTTCTCAGAAATAACTTTCAGAATTCCGTCTAAGCATTAGCAGAAATACGCTTAGAATTTAAGTGAATTCTTCTTAATGGTTAGGCGGAAAATATAGTTCGCCTAAAGTTCGCCTGAAATTAGGCGGATTCCTCCTAATTTCGCTCAAAGTCCGCTTGAATTCCTGCTGGAGTCCGTCTAAACATTTCATACTAGTTAATCATGCAAATTCAAGAGGACTATAATTGACATTATTATTGATGTCACAAAAGATAGTGCATATTTAGACAATATGTAGCAATTTATTCAGCAACTGACCTCACATACAATGGTCTAAATCATTAAACAGCAATGTGAAATAAAAAATTTATATTTTGAGTCATCTAAAACAGTTAAATGACACATCATAGAAAATGACAAAGACTGAAAGCCAAACAAGATTTGTACATGTGAAATACTGATACACCTGGAAAGAAAATACTCAAGAAATACATCTGCATATCAAACTCCAAGGTCAAATTAGACCATTTTTTCCAATCTTGTTATAAAGCTCAAAATGTATGATCCAACATACATGTATTTTGGCGTTGTTTCTCATTATGACATCACTAATAAAAGATGTACATGTAATTCCATTGAGAAGTAACAATGAAAAAAGCGCAAAAATTGCCCATCGGACATTTTTCGTCATTTTGTCAGCCTAGTGGTTTATTAAGAGGTTGTTGTCAGGAGACAGGTCTTACCACAAGGAATACATTGTGTGTAACATGAAAGCCCTATTAATTAACATTTAATTGAAATGAAAAGGTTCTCATGAAGAATTATTCATTAATTTTCACATTTTATGGGTATCATAATACATGTACATAATAATGTTTCTGAATATATTCGTGTACTCATATGCCTGAGCATATCAACATGAGTCTAAATAAAATGGCTGATCATTTTTCGCAACTTCTGTCAATACTTAATGTGTACACCAAAAGAGTGCTTTAATATAGTTGCTGCTGAGTAAAGGAATTAATCAATTTAATTAATTTAGATTATCTTAATCATTTTAATCATTAGATAATCAGTTAAATTTTATTCCTTTCTTCAATGATATATCCTCTGATCAGTGTTCATATGCCGTTTATATGTTCATTGCATCACATTTTGGATAATCTATTTAGCATTCCTGATTTAACCACCTGATAGTAATTATTGTCACCCGTGAGCCAATGACCCCCGTCAGCATATATAGTGGTTCCGGTCAGTAACTGAGCCGCGTCACTAACCACATACAACACTGTGTTTCCTAAATCTTCCCTAGTGCCAATTCTTTGAATGGGAATTGCCTTTTCCATTTCTTCAGTAAATGATCTGCCACCTTTAAATGAATTTAAAAAAAAAAAAATGAAATTTTTTAAAGCTCAAGATTGAATAATTAAATTTTGTTACAACAGAAAAATGTTAATGATGCCTTGTTCACATGAATGCGCATTAAATCTAATTCGCATCAGATTTGAAGCGCATTATTTTAATGCGAATTAGATTCGCATTGCATTCACACGGCAAATTCTAATGCGCATTAGATTTTGGTACAATTGCACTGATCAGCCATAATATAGCCATAATTTTCAAATCATAAAGGGCAGAATTTATTCCAGCTCATTGTGTTTTTCATATTTTTTTTATTCATCATCGTAATTTAAGTTCCAGCAAGGCTAAAGAAAGACACATGACGTCATTAAGAGATAAAATGACGTCATAGTACAATGTTACTTTACACAAGTCAAAAGACGCGTCTCATTGCATAATGAACTAGATAGTTTTTTGGCCCTTTATTCTATGATTCGAGGTCCAAGGGTGCTTGAAATTGTCAATTTCTGGTCTATACATACTGTAGAACTTGAATACATCATATGTATACGCATGCGCTAGATTTAATGCGAATAAGATTTTCTTTGCGTTCACATGACAAAATCTAATGTGCATTAAATCTAATGCGAATTAACGTAATGCGCATTAAATTTGTTGTGTGAACGCAACCAAAATCTAAATTTGATTTAATGCACATTAAACCTTCCATGTAAACAGGGCATGAATGTAAAAAAAATTACAAGAAAAAACATTTTGCATTTTACTAGTTAATCTCTGAAAAATAATTATTAACAATGATTAACACTACAAAGCTCAACTTGTCATATGCTTTCGATATTTATGCAGTTTTAAAAAATAAAGGTCATCACATTCAATATTTTGCAAAAGAGAACTCTTGCAAACAAGGAAGGAGATTTTTTTTCACGAAAAAATCTGCAGTATAATGATTTCTTCAAGCGGTAATTTTTTTCATTGCTTTCCCAAATACTTTGCAAACAGATACATTTTGAAGATTATTAGTTCTGAAATATTGTACATTTTGAATCTCACTTACCTCTCAAATCTTGCACATAGTGACATTTTCAAGATCTTGTTCCATATAAACCATACATTTTTATTTTATCTTATATCATACACTTTACCTAATATATTCTGCATATTCGGACATTTTTTTTATTTGTTTGTGACTTGTGCGTAACCAGTATTCTCCATATAAATAGATCATTCTCCAGGCAGAGTTGTCTTCTCTTTACAATAGAAACTTACATGTATAATCTCCGTCACAAACTCCAAGAATCCTACCTTAAACTTACTTGAAATAATGCGTTATGGCAGTAATTCTGTGGCAACAATTTTTTAGTGGGAAGATGCATAGACATCATTCTTCTTCTTCATAATACTTCTGAATTTTTTAGATTTACTACCAAGGATAATACGTTTATTGGTAAATTTTGATTATCAAGCTCTTTATATTCAAAGATTTCCATAAATATTCAATAATAGCTTGCATGATGGTACACTTCAAGGTGAACTTCCAAATAAAAGAGAAAAAATCAAACTGATGGCAGTTCATGTGTACAAAACTGTATTAAATTAATGAAGTTCAGCTATGATAATGAAGATGAAATTCCTGAATAATTTTTTTCAAATTTCATTGGGATCATTTATAGATAACAATTTGATAAAGAATTCAACATTTTCACTTTTCTCTTTTTAATTACCGTTAGAAATTTATATTGTTCCTGTACATCATGTGTATAAATATAATCTTAAAAATATATAGAGGGATCTGCTCACTAATAATCTGATCAATAAAATGCGTACCGCATTCAAAACAATGCTTCAAAGAGCCATTTTATTATGATTTCATAATGCACATCTGCCGGCAGGAATGATGTTAGATAAATTATTTGGTGATCAAGCAATTTAAGAGTACATTTGGGGCCATATTTGTGTTAATCAGCTAAAGTGCTTTGTCGATAAGCAATCATTATGAGCAATTTCCGTTAATCAATTTAATTTACCGGTACATTATCATATACATACACATTTGTATTTTAATCATTGTAATTTAATGAGTATTGAGTAGATAAAATTCATTTTGATATTTTTTATCACAGGATTATTGTTGATAGTACTGTTTATAATGTACATGTACATGTGTCACATTTTGGATAATTTCCGAAGCCCTCCAGATTTGACAGCCTCATAGTAGTTATTGCTATCTGTGAGCCATGATCCCCCGTCAGCATATATCGTAGTTCCTGTCAGTAACTGGGCCGCGTCACTAACCACGTACAACACAGTATTTCCTATATCTTCTCTTGTGCCGATTCTCTGAATAGGAATTGACTTCTCCATTTCTTCAGTCAATAAAGCACCACCTTTTGAAGAATTTTGAAGACGTGTAAAAGTTCAAAACTGACAATTTAAGTATCTAACTATAGTATAATTATGACGTACATATTATAATTTGATAAAAGTCTGATGAATGTACCATAAATTAAAAATAATTGGCTTAATTTAAAAAAACAAGTACATGTAACAAATGAATCTTGTCTCTTCATCTGACAATTATGGAGTCCCTCCGTTAATATCTTGTCGAAACCATAACTTCTTATGCCCTGGATAAATTTCAATACAGTTTGTAATAGGATCCAAGAGTGCATTACAACCTTGAACAAAGGGCATGGACGAGAGGTCAAGGTCACTAGGTAAACATTGTCTGAGCATTTCAGTACCTCACAAAATTCTTGCCTTTGGCCCAAGTTTGTGTCATGACCTTAAACTGAACCAAGGTCATATATGTGATCTTGGATTAAGGTCAAATTCAAAGTGCATTTGATGGAGAAAATAAACCAATCTGGGTTATATCTGTTTTACTGCATACATGTATTTGAGCATTGCACAGAATTGTTGCCTGAGACAAAAGGGTGCGTAATGACCTTGAAACTAATTAAGGGCTGTTAAAAGTAATTGTAAAATTCACAAATACTGAGAAGACCCAAACTTATTCTCTGTACACAAGCACAGACTGGGATGCCAGATGATAAAACATAGCTCACTCAACTTTGTTGTAGTAAAACCATATTGTGCAAAAATCAGACAGTATAGAATTTCTAAAGAAAGTAATATTTGATTATTATTCAGCATGAAGGGAAGCACATTATCCATTACAATTACATGTATGTACTTCAATGCACTGAAATTTTTGAAGAATATGTATACCTTAGATATTTTTCATATAGGACAGATATCTTTATTTCTACATACATTGTAATTCTATCGATATTTTTGGGTGACTTTACCATGTTTTTGGACACTTGTCAAATAAGGAATTGGAAGAGCATTATAAAGGTAACATTTCTTTACTCAATTCTTTTCTTAAGCTACATAAAGATACATGTGAAAATTGCTTACCTAAAATATTCTGCATGCAGGTACATTTTGATGATCCCCGAGATATTCTTCACCTCGGCACATTTCAGATATTGTGCACGTACCGGTAGGTTCATATTCAAGATAATGCATAAGGAAGGTTTTAAATATAACTTACCCTAGGTATTCTGCATTGATACATCTTTAAGATAGCTTGCATAGGAAATCTACACAAAAGTACATCTCAAAGAGTAAAACTGTACTTACTTGAGATACGTACTTTGCTCACTTATTATACAATGTATGCACATGTAATTACATTTTAAATATTACTTACCCGAGATATTCTGTACATAAGTACATTCTTAATACAATATTAATTATCTGTAATTTTCTGCATCTTTGTAAGTTTGTGTACTAATAGTCATCAAACTTACCTTAGATCTTCAACACTTACATGTATACTGAGGAGTCATATTTTGGCGATATAACTTACCAAGTCGACTCATTCCCTCTGTATCACCTATTGGACCTGGAGCTACACACATCACTCGTATTCCATTCAAACCCCACTCAACAGCTAAATGTCTCGTCATTGCCTCTGTACTCGATGAAGAAAAGAATTCATTAATCAGAGTTTTATAAAGGAAGAAAAAAAGTCAGGGGTTTGCTATTTTTAAGTTTTTTTTCTTTGTTTTTGTTTTTAAACTTTTCCAAAAAGAAACGCAAAGGCAATTTTTTTAAACTTCTAATAAGGTCCCAAAGGAATTTCATTTATTGATGGGTCCTTTTTACTGAATGACTAAACAAAATCCCATGAATACATTGAACACATATGTATCTTCACTTCAAATTCATATAAAACCTTAACTAAAACATGTAAATATAAAATATCAACATTAATTTAACCACAGCTATAAAGAGATATTTATCAGGTGAATAAACTCCTTTTTAGCTTAAACTTCACTAATCAAGTACAGATATGTCACCTGAAATATGCTTGACCCTAGACATATGACCTTGACCTTGAAATGATCTTGGCTTTCACCAGGTGTTGTACCTCATAATGGTTGATAATCCCTGTAAAGTTTGGTGAAAATAAACAAAATGTATTAATGCACTTTAAGTACATTTGTAAGTAATTATAGCCATATGTATGTTTGATCCTAAACATGTGACCTTGACTTTTAAAGTACCCTTGACCCTCATTGGGTGTTGAGTCTAATCATGCTTGGCCATTCTGGGCATTCCAGTGAATTTTATAGATAAGTTATAGCCTGATATGTGAAAGTATGATAACCAGACAGACAGACATTTGACATGGTTATCCCTGACAATGTTGCTGTCTCTTGGCAGGCAGCATGAAAAAGGGAGAGTACCTATAGCAGCTTTAGCAGAGCCAGCATGTGCCTGTAGAATACGTCCTCTTACATGAAGCAGTGCCGTTATGTTGACTATGACGCCACCATGATCCTGAATATAAACAGAAAATTATCAAATTATAATTATAACAATTTTCAAGAAAATTTTATGAATATAGGTCTACATGTAGAATATACAGCCTCCTGGGTATTTTTTAATTTCATTTTACTAAAATTTCAAACTTAAAGATTTAAATCTCTACCCTTGATGAGAAAAATAATACTCCTAAACACTGTTATTTTGGTCCCAGAAAAACCCAGATTATACATTCTTGTTAGACAAACCTATTTAGAAAGTTTGAACATTCCCCTTACAACTGAGATTATAACATTAATGTTTTTACTCATGTTCACAATTACATTATCCATTTAAAGAGATTCATGAAATTAAGTTTAACTAGCTTTCGAAACATTCTTATATTTCACTCAAATATAGATTTTAACCCCTTATTTATTTCTGAAAATGTTATGATCGCTGAGCGATATAAGTCCCCTACCGGCGGCATATATTTATGTCCTGCAACTCTGCCTATGAATTACTCTTCAATTAAACATGAGTTTCAATTAAACTTACTGTCTGTGCAGCTCAGTTCTGAGGTTTTATCTGCTTTATCGATTCAAAAAAGAGGTCAAGCTTGACAAAAGTTGAACTTGCTCTGTAACTATCCAAGACTAAGCTGAGTATCTAATTTTACCTGAATATCACTATTTGTTGCAGAAAAAAGTCTGGAAAACTGACAAAAACTGAATTGTGCAAGTCATCAAGGGACATAACTCCTCGAAAAATAGGTTAAGAGTGACGAAAGTCAAACTTGTTCTGTAACTATCCGAGACCAAGCTGTGTATCAAATTTCATCTAAATATCTCCATCTGTTGCAGAAAAAAGTCTGGAAAACTGACAAAAACTGAATTTTCCAAGACATCAAGGGGCATAACTCCTCGAAAAATAGGTCAAGTGTGACGAAAGTCAAACTTGCTCTGTAACTATCCAAGACCAAGGTGTACCAAATTTCATCTGAATATCTCCATCTGTTGCAGAAAAAAGTCTGGAAAACTGACAAAAACTGAATTTTCCAAGTCATCAAGGGGCATAACTCCTCGAAAAATAGGTCAAGTGTGACGAAAGTCGAACTTGCTCTGTAACTATCCAAGACCAAGCTGTGTATCAAATTTCATCTGAATATCTCCATCCGTTGCAGAAAAAAGTCCGGAAAACTGATATTCGGACAGATGGACAGACGGACAGACTGACAGACAGACCGAGAGGAAACTAAGAGTCCCCTTCGGCGTTGCCGGTAGGGGACTAAAAAGTCTAAAAGAATTTAAAGAGCTACAAATATACAATTACTTTATATTTGCCTATTACTGTGTAGTACTATTATTTCATTTCTAAATAGATTTATATATATATGTCATCATATATAATCACTTACTTTTTTTGTAAATTTCCTTGCTACATCTAGTTTACATATATGTATGATCGTATTTACTTTCTTTTTCCTTGTAATTATAATTTTTTCCACTTTTCATTTAATTTCTTTTTTGTCATAATAATAATTGATATCATCAACAATTATATCAAGCTAGGCTGATACTGAATACAAAATTAAGGAGAGGAATTTAAATAAACTTTTTTCTCCAATCCTATATTTATACATGTATATTTGTATCGTATGTCATGCTGATTTTCATGAATAAATATGTCTAAATTAAATTGCAGTGCAGAATTTAAAAAAATATCTATGTACATAGTGACTTTGATTTCACTTCCTTAAAGTAAATCCTTTTTTCAGAAAGTAATTTTAGTAACAACCTCACTGATATCATACCTTCATATACTTGTCATATACGACCTTACTGACGTTGAACGTGCCATGTGCATCTATCTCCATCACTGTCCTGAATGCATTGAATGACATACTGGATGCTGGACACAGGAAATTACCAGCAGCACCTGAATGTATGAATATATGTACAATTTTAAAATATATGTATTGTACATACATGCATTTAACATGCATATGATATACATGCGAAAAAAGACTTTTTAAGATCTAGTCGTATTTAAGGTTCTGTAATAATGAGATATTTTTGTTTCTCCCTTATAGAAAGAGAAATTTTGTCCCAATTTAGAATAGGTTCTAGACACGTGAAACATTTATGTTAACTTTTTACTGTTTGTCACACATTTATAATTCTTCTTTTGTTACAAAATGAAAAGAAAACCTGTACATAAGCACAAATATTATAGGATTAACTAAGAAATTTCAATTGTGAAATCTAATAACAGTGGAAGATAAAATTTATACAGGAAAAATGGTATTGAGAATAAGTGCTAGTCATTTTTAAACTTTGGCCACTTTACCATTCACCAGAATGTCGATTCGTCTGAAATTTTTCAAGGCTTCCTCTACAGCATTTATAACAGACTCTGGCTGAAAACAAAAAATAAAATTTTTATGAAACTCTATAAATTAAATACATTTACATGAATATTCCTGCATGATGATAAATAAGACACAGAGTTAATATGGCATATTGTTATACCCTTATGATCAGTATCTCTATAAAAAAAATCTCCATAGAATAAAATTATGCCTATAAATTCAAATGTTTGACCAAGCAGTCAATAATTTAATCAATATTGGCCCTAGGGCCATAGTTCAAAAGCTATTGACTGATAAACATCACAATCGATGACGCTAGAAACTCTTCCTATTTTTCCGCGCTCTTTCTCTAATATAGACGAAAATGACTGTAAAAATGCTGGGCCAATCGGTTCATCGCTGCAGTATTGAAGTAAGGTATAACAAAACAATTATTGACTGGGAATTTGGGCAACATATGATTTGTTGGACCTTCAGACAAAATATAGACCTCGGCCTTCGGCCTCAGGCAATATTTTGTCTTCAGGTCCAACAAATCATATATTGCCCTCATTCCCAGTCAGTAATTGTATATAATTACCGGTATATGAATTGATCAATGTCTGCTTAAATTTAATCAAATACTTTCAAATTGTTTGTAAATGACATTAATTAAGATCAGCTAGCTAAGGTAGGTCATTATTAATCTATGTTCGTTTGTTTGGTTTTTCTTTAAGTGAAATTGATTTAGCGTATCTACTTACTGTACATCGTCGGAACCCACGGTTGGTCATGCTAAACTCACCTCAGACGTGGGTTCCAACGATGCTTACTGTACCTTTCTGATGTATTTGAACTATTACTGAAAGTGACTTAATTACCTTTCTGACGTCCATTTGTACTGGGATACATTTCCTACCAGTGGACCTCGATAGCGTCTCTGCAGACTCCTTCAGTTTGTCTAATTTTCTACTGACTATGACGGCATCGCATCCATGTCTTTAGACAAATCACAAAAAAAGTTAATCTTACACTGTTACACAATGAAACTGTCTAATTAAGGACTACTAAATAGATTTGATATCTCAATTGTGCAATCTGAAAAATTGCTTCATTAAGTCAAAAAAATATTAATTAATCATATTCACTGAAAAAATGTAAAATTATTTTAAATATAGTTAGTACGGTCAGCAAGCAAATAAACATTTCTAAATATAACAACTCTGAGATAAAGAAGTCACTCTAATTTTTGTCCGTTGGACTATACGCTGTAATCATACTTGTTAACGAAAGACAATGATAATTACGTCAAATAATTTATCAGTTATACATGTAGTACGTAATGTACATATCAATTTTAATCAACATTGTTTCATAAAAATTGTATAATTTTACATTGAATACCATCCTGATTTCATGTAACATTAAAAAATACAATGACTACTTATTCTACTATACCTCATCAAGATTTCTGTGACAGTAAAACAAATCCCAGTTCCTCCACCAGTTACAAAGGCCACTTTACCACTGAAAAAGGGAGAAATCAAAATCTATCATTGTACCGTATTTCTCTGCATTTGCTTAACTTTTTTAAAATGACTTTTAAAAAATACCATACTTAAGTGTATAATTATACTCAGATAATGAACGTATCCTATGAATTTGATAATCAAAAGTTAAACTCATCTTGTTTAAGTCATAATTTGTCTGGAAGTTTTATGCCAATAATGGAACAATCTTATAATTATTCTTTGCTATCTAAAAAACAAACTGACAATTTAAAATGTCTAACATGTACTTGTTATAATTTCATCTGAGACTACTTATACCTTTAAATATTTGGTTGGAAGAGGGTGCTGGAAGGTCTAAACAGTGCATCAAACCAGAAGTCTCTGACGAGACTGTAGCTCTCCTGGTTGATTTGTTTTATTCACTCATTGACAAGTGAATAATATACATACACATAAATAACAATTTCCATTATATTTTAAACCAAAGACCATAGGGAGCAGGCAGTACTCCAACAAATTATAAGAAGCACAACAAAACAACATATCCATTAGACTGCAACTAGAATATCACTCATACAATTCATTATATCCCAGATTAAGGATTTCAAAAAATAATGCCACACCAATTTTTCAAGATCCTAGGGATCAGGGTCTGCTATCTCAAATGACCTATCAATAACACAATAAGACTACAGATCCATTATATTATGCATAAAGAACAAACTTTTCATCATTAATAGCTTTAGAAGAGTTAAGAGCAAAATTATATAAGAGAAAATGACCACACCCATTTTCTACGACCCTGGGGTCAAGGACTCAAACAAAATATCAGGTGCACAACTAGACCACGGACCAATCATATTATAGAAAGAATTAAGTCTCCATTATTTAGTGTAAGAGGAGATGTGAGCACAATATTACATGGATAAATAGATGAAAATGACCACACCCATTTTTAAGACCCTGGGGTATCAGGGGCTCAAACAAAATATCAGGTGCACAACTAGACCACAGACCCATCATATTGCAAAAAGATTTAGGTCTCCATCATATATAGTGTCAGAGGAGTTCAAGCACAAGATTACATAGAGTTATATAGGAAAAAAAGACCACACCCATTTTCTAAGACCCTGGGGGTCAATGGCTCAAACAAAATATCAGGTGCACAACTAGACCACACATCCATCATATTGCAAAAAGATTTAGGTCTCCATCATTTATAGTGTCAGAGGAGTTGCGAGCAAAAGATTACATAGAGTTATATAGGTGAAAATGACCACACCCATTTTCTAAGATCCTGGGGGCCAGGGGCCCAAACAAAATATCAGGTGCACAACTAGACCACTGATCTATCATATTGCAAAAAGAATTAAGTTTCCATCATTAATAGTGTCAGAGAAGTTGCGAGCAAAAGATTACATGGAGTTATATAGGTGAAAATAACCACACCCATTTTCTAAGACCCTGGGGGTCAGGGGCCCAAACAAAATATCAGGTGCACAACTAGACCACAGAACTATCATATTGCAAAAAGAATCAAGTCTCCGTCATTTATAGTGCCAGAGGAATTGCGAGCACAAGATTACATATAGTTATATAGGTGAAAATGACCACACCCATTTTCTAAGACCCTGGGGGCCAGGGGCCCAAACAAAATATCAGGTGCACAACTAGACCACTGATCTATCATATTGCAAAAAGAATTAAGTTTCCATCATTTATAGTGTCAGAGAAGTTGCGAGCAAAAGATTACATGGAGTTATATAGGTGAAAATGACCACACCCATTTTCTAAGACCCTGGGGGTCAGGGGCTCAAACAAAATATCAGGTGCACAACTAGACCACAGATCCATCATATTGCAAAAAGAATTAAGTCTCCATCATTTATAGTGTCAGAGAAGTTGCAAGCAAAAGATTACATAGAGTTATATAGGAAAAAAAGACCACAACCATTTTCTAAGACCCTGGGGGTCAATGGCTCAAACAAAATAACAGGTGCACAACTAGACCACACACCCATCATATTGCAAAAAGGTTTAGGTCTCCATCATTTATAGTGTCAGAGGAGTTGCGAGCACAAGATTACATAGTGTTATATAGGTGAAATGACCACACCCATTTTCTAAGACCCTGGGGACCAGGGGCCCAAACAAAATATAAGGTGTACAACTAGACCACTGATCTATGGTATTGCAAAAAGAATTAAGTCTCCATCATTTATAGTGTCAGAGAAGTTGCAAGCAAAAGATTACATAGAGTTATATAGGTGAAAATAACCACACCCATTTTCTAAGACCCTGGGGGTCAGGGGCTCAAACAAAATATCAGGTGAACAACTAGACCACAGACCTATCATATTGCAAAAAGAATTAAGTCTCTGTCATTTATAGTGTCAGAGGAGTTGCGAGCACAAGATTACATAGAGTTATATAGGTGAAAATGACCACACCCATTTTCTAAGACCCTGGGGGTCACGGGCTCAAACAAAATATCAGAAGCACTATGAGACCACAGACCTATCATATTGCAAAAAGAATTAAGTCTCCGTCATTTATAGTGTCAGAGGAGTTGCGAGCACAAGACTACATAGAGTTATTTAGGTGAAAATGACCACACCCATTTTCTAAGACCCTAGGGGTCAGGGGCTCAAACAAAATATCAGGTGCACAACCAGACCACAGACCTATCATATTGCAAAAAGAATTAAGTCTCCATCATATATAGTGTCAGAGGAGTTGCGAGCACAAGATTACATAGAGTTATATAGGAAAAAATGACCACACCCATTTTCTAAGACCCTGGGGGTCAGGGGCTAAAACAAAATATCAGGTGCACAACTAGACCACAGACCCATCTTATTGCAAAAAGATTTAGGTCTCTATCACTTATAGTGTCAGAGGAGTTGCGAGCACAAGATTACATAGAATTTCATAACCATGCCCATTTTCTAAGACCCTGGGGGTCAGGGGCTGAAACAAAATGTCAGGTGCACAACTAGACCACTTACCAAGTAGGATGCAAAAAGAATTAACTTTCTATCACCAATGGTTTCAGAGGAGTTGTGAGCACAAGAATTGTTTATGGACGGACAGACAGACGGACGCCGGACGACGGGGTATCGCATAAGCTCGACTGGTCTGAGACCAGTAGAGCTAAAAACTAAAGGCACACTAGACTTAAATATTATTAGACTTCATTGTGTCTAAATTGACCATTGACCTTTAAAAGTCAAGGTCACAATTCTGGCAATAATAGAAAAACCTTGAGATCATATTCTACTTTCTGTATGTCAGAGATACCCTTGGTGAGAAGACAACATAATTGATTTTCAAGGTCAGGAGTCAAAGTTCAAGATCAAAGTTAGAAATAATTAATATAGAAAAACCTTCAACTTCACAGTGAACACTGCATGAAGACATATCTATTTCATATCTGATGTAGTATCAAAGTTTTTCATGGGGGATATACATTCAAGGTCAGAGATCAAAGGTCAAGGTAACAAATGACACAAATAGATTGACCTTAATTATGAACAGTAAAAAAATCCTTTTATGAAAATCTTCGTATATAGACAGAATGAAAAAGAAATTAAAATTTGTGTTACAATTCAAGGGGATGCTAAATATATTATGCTATTCATTGATTTATATATGCATTGATTCAAATAATATTGGACATAATATTAATTTTTAAAGAAGGTTTGTTCTATTTGTTACTTTTGAGGAATCATGATTTAACTAAATGACTATAGAATTTTAAGTCTCTAACTGATCTCCAAAATGTCACCTTTATGAAATTATTGTTTCATAAGTTTAGATCTTCTTAACCATGTATATTGTTGCCTACTTGTCATCCTATCAAAAGAGCGAAGTCATAATTATACTGGTGTTAGGTGTATTCTTGTCAACCATGAGATTTAGCAACCAAAGGAATCTTGGTCTTCAACAGTGGGCACGAGGTGGGACTAATTGAAACATCCGAAAAAAAGTAATATAAAAGAAAAAAAAAAAAAAAAAAAGTAAACTAGACTGAAAATAGAGGACTGAATATATGTATTGAACAGACTAATGTAATCAGTGGCAGTGGCTTGATATTATAGTTCCCTAACCAACGTACCTTGGTGCCCACTGTTGTTGACTGACATAATTACATCCATGTACATGTATACAGAAATTTCTGTTGTTATACATTGTTGTTCTGTAGTAATATCTATAACAGTGTTGTTCTGTAGTAATATCTTCTGACATGTATGCCTCTCGGGGCCCAATTTTTTGGCAATAAAGTGTATTGTATTGTATTGTATTGTATTGTATTGTATTGTTAATTAAATGGTTACATGTATAAACTGTTGATATTGGTAACTATATAAATCATTAATTTGTGTATGCACTTGTTTTGTTTTTTAGAATGGGTCGACCAAGATTTAAGTTTATTTTAGTTTTGAAAATTAAAATATTCTATTTTTAAATTTTCATTAATTTTGTATTCTATCCTACTTAAGGTATTTAAATCTAAATATCAGTCTTATTATAAATTAATAATAAATTTCAAAGTTGGGGAGAGGACTTAGTATAACTTCTTCTTGTTGTCCAACCCCTACTTTCTTTTTTGTAAAATTATATTATATGCCAATATTCATATAAATATCAATGTTTAAACCAAAGTTGGATTTATGCAAGCTAATTAATATTAATGTATCTAAGCAAGCTTATTTATATTAATGTAACAGTTTATTACATCAATCATAATTTTAATTATTAAACATGTTAAAAGGAAATCTAATGATCGAATCATATTTAATTTCATGACTTAATAAAATATAATTTGATCATCAATATTTCTATAATAATTGTATTATTATATATAATATATGTTAAATTTACCCCAGTAAATAGTCTCCTGCTAAAAGAACATAGTTCATGGAAAGGTCATAAACTGGAGCAAAATTAAATTGAACATGGTATTATTTATTACAGGAAAATGTTAAATAAGAAATATTATTCCATACATTCCATAAAATGTAGAAATTCTTAAGAAATATAATTCTTTTACCTCAGCAACTTTGGGTTAAAGATGTACTTGTAGTTGTCAATGCATTTCTCTGCCATTCTGGCGATAGATCATAAAATACCCAAATCTTGATAGAAACTGTCAGTATCATGTACTTTGACCCTATTTGCATATGACATAAATGACCCTTATTTGGGAATAAATTCTATTTCATGTACGATTTCGATAAGCTGTAAGGTAAATGAACACCATTAAAATTATGCATTTAGCAGAAAATTTGCAAAATTAGAAGAAAATCGTATCTTCTCTGCACGGACCTCCGCTCTGTAATAATCGGGATCGAATTTTAATTTTTGTACTTTCATTTTCGCAAAGGGAGTTGCAGTTGCAAAAGTTGAAAAGGACGTGAGTTGAGTTTTATATCTTCCTGTCGTTCTGTCTACCATTGATTGATTGTTTATTATTGTTTATTTGTTTGGTTTGACATGTTCTCTCTTTCAGGTGGATTTAAAAATGATCTGAATTCGTGGTGACAACTGCACTCGTTCAACTCGCAGCTCATGTGACTCCTTGGTCTACAGGTCGTGTTTAGAAAGATGGCGTTTCCCATGAAACGTAAACAAGACATATGCTATGCATTGCTACTGAGTATGTTTTTGATAATTACAACAGATCAATTTGTTTTCAAGCTAAGTTTTTATCAATTTTAGAAGTGCATGATGTTTATTTGAAAAAGTCAGTCCCTTTTTAGCATTCTTGCCAAAAATGCCCCTTAAATCAAGCTTACTGTCCGCTCAGCTCACTTCAGAAATCGGAAAATTGAAGTGTTATCCACTTTTTCGGTATATAATTTTCCGATTAAAGTTTATATAGGGGGATAGATCTCAGATACACTGCCATCCATAAATTAGTATACACCATTTCTGTTCATGTTGCTGTTAGAAAATGAACAGTTTTGAATCTATTGCTGTATAACTCTGAAGATGAACCTTATAGTAATCATTTGTAACAAACTTGACCCAAATATTTTCATATTTTGAATTTTTACTTTTTTTATATAAAAATGACAATTTTCGAAATAAAATTGTGCTGATGAAAAAAGTATCTTTTTACATTTTTGTTATCACAATTCATAATTTAGAATTATGTGAAGCCAATAATTATGATTCTTTCAAGTTCAGAATTTCAAAATTAGGATAAATTTATAAAGAATGTAGAATGATTTCCTTGTTTGTATAGTTATTCATGGATGTCAGTGTAGATCTCAAACTCTCATAACTAATGGCGCATGATATATGTCTGTACGACCAATACTATGCTCACAGTGACAGAAAATAATTTTAGATGGGGAGATTTCTATGTTCATGATGTTAATTTTAGCGTGATGTCGTCGACGTTCTCCATAGACTCAGTGTTAAACATCGCGACGTCGCACTAAAATTAACAATTAGAAAACTCCCTATCTAAAACTTCTTTCTTTGTGTCGAGCGTAGTATTTATTGTAGTTACACATAGCATACATCTTTAGTTCTGAGAGTTCGAGATCTATCCCTATATAAATTTTAATCGCAATATTTGCCGACAAAGTAGAGAAAACTTCAATTTTCCAATTTCAGAAGTTAGCTGCGCGGACAGTAACAATATATCCCTCAGGGAAACTTTATTTCTGTAAAATCAAAGTTTTCCTGGTATGTCCCTTGTTTCAGTGCAAAGTCATTTTCTATCTTCGTTTTTCTCCCTCTTTCATCATTCAGCGTGAGTCGCGAAGATCGCAAATACATCTATTAAAAGTTATATAGATTTTTTTGCACACTTTCTGATTGTTCTATATTGTCTTGACATCATCAATTTACTTGGGCAGAAAAGGTGCCCAAGGTCTGAACTATGGTTTAGGTGACTAAATGCAAATCAGAATGTACATGCTGCATGCGCTGTAATTGCGATCTTGCGTATTGTCGACTGCCTTCTGATATCTAAATAAAAAAGTGAAGTTTTACCGAAATAATCATTGAGCAAGATATTCAAATTGCACCATGTACATAGACTACGATACAGGATCATACATGTATGTTTCATAATGTAATACCTGTAAAAGTATTTAACACTATTATATCTAAAATAGATGATAAGTCTAAAGAGTACCTCTTGATAATGATCATGACATCTCCTTTACCAGCCTTGCTGTCTAGCCAGTTGTCTGTGGCTCAGAGAGACTGTGTGACGAATAAAGAGACAGAGGATAAGATGGACAATGCTAGACTTGTCCTTGACACTTCTGTTGGAACTCCAGGACAAAATATGTCCATTACACTCTACACACAAAGGGAAGAATGTGTATCGGTAAGTATTGTCAGCATTTTTGCAATAGAACTGTGACATTAATTAAAGAATTATTTGCAAATTCTTTTGCGAAAAAAGTGTAAAAATGTATTCGCATTTTTAAGCAAATATTTTGATAGTGATGATGTCTATCCTACGTGATGTATGTCAATTGGTGGATTAATCAATAGCATTATACATGTTGTAATAATCTTGACTGAAAATGGAAATTAGTAGTCCTACCAGACTTGGTACAATTCACTAGTGTGTGAGTGAACAGCAAAAAATATGTTGATTATGTAAGCTTTACAGAGTGACTCTACTTTTTCTTATTTGTGTCATTTTCCTGATCAAGCATTGCTAACGTTAGCATAAAATCTTGGTAATGTCACATTTCTATTAATCAGGGAACTTTTTAATACAATGACTTTTTAAAAATACTCAGATATACATGTATGATATATGTCCTAAAGTTAACACATACATTTGTATATTTTTAAGTGTTGACTCCAGGGTTCCTGACAAAAATATGGGGCAACATTCACACATAATTTGTACACTCTATTGTACCTAACATTCAATAGCCTAATCCTGTCACATGTCCATTTCAGTGTAAACTCCAGGCGACTGCTGAGGTTGTAATGGGGTCATCATGTGCGGTGATGTTAGATACCAGATGGAAAATGAGAATAGCTGTAAATCATACAGCTGGTACAGACAACAACACGACAATGATAAAAGTTAATTCATCATGTGGGTAAGCAGTACTAGTATCATAAATAAATTGATTTTTGTCATTTTGAAAAAAAAAATCAATTTACTGTTACCTTATCAGTATTAGGGCTGGGACGATACTGCACCCAGCCGATCCGATACGAATCACGATACCTGACATCCGATACGATACGCATCGCGATACTAAATAAATTGATAAAACCTTCTCAAACAGCTTTTTGATAGTATTTTTATTCATAATGCAGGTAGCTTTTTTATTTCACATATTATATTTATACTATCTTTCTCTGAACTTTTTATTTGTTTTCTTCAAACGTTATTATCGTTTTTGGTATGACAGACAAAAAATTCCGGAAAATTTGAACACATATTTTTTGTAAATTTTAACTTTGATATCATTGGGGTGTATCGATACTTGGATCGCGAAATAAAATATCGCGATGCATCGATGAATCGGAGTATCGTCCCAGCCTTAATTAGTATGCCTATCATTAGACATAATAATATTTTTTACGCCCACGGAATCAAAGATTCAGGGGCATATGGTTTTGGCCTGTCTGTTTGTTTGTTTGTCCAAAAAACTTTAACATTGGACATAACTTTTGAATGGGAAGTGATAGGGCTTTCATATTTCACATGTGTACCTTGTGACAAGACCTTTCCATTGATACCAAAATTTTTGACCTCATGACCTTGACCTTTGACCTACTTTTCAAGAACTTTAACATTGGGCATAACTTTTTAATGGCAAGTAATAGGGCTTTCATATTTAACATGTGTATTCCTTGTGACAAGACCTTTCCAGTGATACCAAATTTTTTTACCTTGTAACCTTGACCTTTGACCTACTTTTCAAAAACTTTAACATTGGGCATAACTTTTGAATGGTAAGTGATAGGGCTTTCATATTTGACATGTGTATTCCTTGTGACAAGACCTTTCCAGTGATACCAAAATTTTTGACCTCGTGACGTTGACCTTTGACCTACTTTTCAAAAACTTTAACATTGGGCATAACTTTTGAATGGTAAGTGATAGGGCTTTCATATTTGACATGTGTATTCCTTGTGACAAGACCTTTCCACTGATACCAAATTTTTTGACCTCGTGATCTTGACCTTTGACCTACTTTTAAAAAACTTTAACATTGGGCATTACTTTTGAATGGTAAGTTACAGGGCTTTGATATTTCACATGTGTATTTGTTATGTTAAGACCTTTCTATTGATACCAAAATTTTTTACCTTGACTTTGACCTTTGACTTACTTTACAAAAACTTTAACACTTGGAATATCTTTTGAATGGTAAGTGATAAGGCTTTGATATTCCACATGTGTATTCCTTGTCACAAGATTTTTCCATCGATACCAAACATTTTTAACCCATTGACCCTGACCTTGACCTTTCACATACATGTACTTAACAGAAAATGGTGTTTATACTAACAAAAATGCCACTAGGGGCATTCATGTTTCTCAAACACAGGCTTTATTTCTTAATTTATCTTATTAAATTAAATTAAATTCTTATAGGTGAAACTGCATATAGGTTCATGCTAAGTTATTTTTAGTTACATGTATGTCAGAAAAAGTTGTAATATGTGGATTTTCCAAGAGGATATGTCTCCATCATGCCAGTCAGTGTCATACCTTATGGTGTATCATTCATTTAATATCCATTGTTATACATGTATCAGAGTTTCAATGGTTGTAATATATTTCAGGGAAGATAATCTCAGTCAGACCTTTAAGGAGTATGGGAACTACACCCTGTACATTTCTCTGTCAGATAATATGATTAGCTGTAAAAAGGCTGTTATCCTTAATAATCCATATGACAGCAATATCCGTAAGTAAAAGAAAGAAAAATAAGACTTCATTTGTGAATAGGGCCTATTTTGGCCTCCAAAATATGAGCATTTATTTGCATTTTACATCATGGACATGTTCTTTTGATCAAGGAGATGTTTGCTGATTAAGATCCATTTATTATTTTGAGATAATTAATCTTACTAAAAAATATGGTTCCTACACCCATGGATACACATTACATTACATTTGTATGTAAAAGCTTCTCATAGATTGCTCTGTATGTTTCAAAATAAAAAATGGAGACTGAAAATTTTTGTGATTAAAATGTAAATAATAGGTATGTGTAGTTTTTGGTTACACTTTTCCATAGATGTGGACAATAGTTTCAAAACTTTACATGTAAAAATACATTAGTATAAGAAAATATGTATACAATTTAAAGTTCAAAGGTTGTCATGCAAACTCTTAAAATCATTGTGGGGTGGGATTATTAAATACATGTACATAAAGTCTTGTATTGATTCTGATATACACTCACAATGAACTAAAGGTAAAAGAAAAAATTACATGTATAACAAAAGTAAAAGATAAATAAATTATACATGCATTACCAAGAGCAGATGAATGAATGATATACATCCATTAGCGAGAATTCATTTTTTCTGTTTCAGCAATATTTGTTGCCATGGGGATATTTGTTGGTGTCATACTGATTTATGTACTCAGTATTAATTGCTACAAAAATAGGTAAGTGAAAATGCCAGAAATTAATAGCAAAAATTCATGTACTGTATACATGGTTATTTTCGCTGTTGGAAAATTTCCCTATTATAAAATCTAGAATGGACGCTTGGGGAAAACAATCGTGATATGAATATCCTTGTCTTTGTAAGAATGCAGTAGGACGATTTTCGTAAAATTTAATGAAGTCCATTAATTTGTGAAATACATGAAAATTACCCACAAGGAAAATTTCCATGTTTACACTGCTTTATGCACACATTGTCAATGAAATGTAAAATGATCAACATTCTTATGGAATATCTTTGTCATTTAATGATTGAAGAAATGAATGAAATAGTATAGAATACAACTCATGAAGCTTAAGTCCGACATGTGCCATTCCCTACTTTTATTGCGTTTTCTAGGAAGGAGTACCTCAACAAAATTTTGATCCGAACAGGGGCAGACAACCTGATAGATCCAGTAAGTCAAATCCTTGTCGTAATTATCAGAATGATTATATCATCTGCAATCTAATACGTAAAATATCCACTATTTAGAAAAGCTTGTTCTCGTACCTCATGATCATGTATCACTAATTTTCATACTTGTTCTGTTCACATTTGCTTACATGGACATTATTGCATTTTGTAATCAGTACAACAACAACATGCATTGAAGAACACAATACCGTAAATCTGGAAATTTTTCTGTCGATTTATTTTTGCGATTTTGAGTAAAAAGCCTATAGATTTATTTTTGTGATTCTAATTTTTGCGATTCCATCGAGACAGAGAAATAACATTATAGCATATTGTATTTTGCTTATTTGCTGTACAACATTGCTGCATGTTTTAATCGAAAGGAATAAAAAAAAGAAACGATTCCCATCTTCTTGTCTTTATTGGCGGTATGTTTTCCGATTCGGAGCAGCTAACCTTTTGAAATGTCACAAATTCGAAAGTATACGGATCGCAGATAATTTCAGTAATGACAGCTTCAATCAGAGAAAGTTTACTTTCATTATGAAGTAATTAACTCCCTCATTGCAAACAAAGACCCACTTCAATTGTCTATTGGCTTATTTTTCACACCTAGTCAGTGATCGGCGTAGCATACCTGTATTTCACATGTTCATATTTACATTATGTATTGTTATACGCAATGCATAAACAACCATTCATGATATCCCTTTTGTTTTTGTTAAGTTTGAGTTGCTCTTTTTTAGCTCACCTGAGCCATAGGCTCAAGTGAGCTATTGTCATAGTGTTGCGTCTGTCGTCCGTCGTCCATCGTCGTCGTCGTCCGTCGTCGTAAACTTTTCACATTTTAAACTTCTTCTCCAGAACGGCTGAAGGGATTTTGATGAAACTTGGTAGGTATGAAGTACTCATGGTCCCCTACAAGTGTTGTTGTTTTTCCTCCGGATCTGTCAACAGGTGGCGCCACCACAGCCAAAAGTAGGTCACAGGGGGTACCCTCCTTTGACAAACTTCTTCTTCAGAACCGAAGCATGTATCGACAAACCGAAAGCATCAGGATGATCTAGAGAGATGTCTTAAGAAGTGTTGTTATTTTTGGTTCCACTTCGAAGTCAAATTTTTGACGCGTTTTTGACGTCTTTTCGGACTTAGTCAGAAATGCACATTTTTGCACTATTTCTTTAAATAACTCAATAAGTGTATGATTTTACACACTCATTTACTACATATTTATCATATTTAACTTACTTAATGCTTTGATATGTATTTTATGCTTAAATTTTTTTTTTTTTGATTTTTTATGAATTTTTTTCTTATGTAAAAAGGAAGGGGGGGGGGGTGATTTTCATATATTTTCTGCTTCTTTTCTATAACCACTCTTCAGATTGTCATGACAATTTGTAGGTATGAGGTACTCATGCATGGTACCCTAAAAGTGAAAGAATTATGTCAAGATATCGTTTTTTGGATTTTTAAAGAATATTTTTTAAGATTGTACATAGGTATAATGTATGTTTTCCATGCCCAATGGACCCATGGAGAGTGGCTTCAAACCCCGGCGGGACCCCAACAATTTTTTTTTCCCTTTTTCAGTTTTTTTTTTCTCTTTTTATTTTTATATTTATCGCTAGAAATGAAACTGTGAAAGAATTTTGTCAAAATATCAACTTTCAGATTTTTAATGATTTTTTAAATAAGACAAGCTATAGCTAGTTTGGCTTTCTGTACTTATTTTCATACTTCGAATTAACTTGGCCACATACGCTATCAAATATACTCTGAATTTATTTTTAAGATGTTGACTTTTTGTGTCGCCTGCGAAGCACAGCGACACTTAGGGATCACTTTGTCCGTTGTTCGTCTGTCCGTCCGTCCGTCTGTCCGTCTGTCTGTCACACTTGGGTGTCACACCCCATAACTTTTGATTGGTAAGTGATAGGGCTTTGATATTTCACATGTGTATTCCTTGTGACAAGACCTCTATACACATATCATAATTTTTGACCTTGTGACCTTGACCTAGATATTTGACCTACTTTTCTAAGAATCTAATATTGGCTATATCTCTTGATTGATTAGTGATAGGGCTTTGATATTTCACATGTGTATTCCTTGTGATTAGACCTTTCTACACATATAATGTTTGACCTTGTGACCTTGATCTAGATATTTGACCTACTTTTCTAAAAATCTAATATTGGCTATATCTCTTGATTGGCAAGTGATAGGGCTTTGATATTTTACATGTGTAATCTTTGTGACAAGACCTTTCTACGCAAACCATATTTTTTTAACCTCGTGACCTTGACCTAGATATTTGACCTACTTTTCAAAAAATCTAAGATTGGCTATATCTTTTGATTGGTAAGTGATAGGGCTTTGATATTTCACATGTGTATTTCTTGTGACAAGCCCTTTTTTCACATACTATATTTTTTAACCTTATGACCTTGACCTAGATATTTGACCTACTTTTTAAAAAAAACCAAGATTGGCTATATCTATTGATTGGCAAGTGATAGGGCTTTGATATTTCTCTTGTGTATTCCTTTTGACAATACCTTTCTACACATACCATAATTTTGACCTCATGACCTTGACCTAGATATTTGACCTACTTTTCAAAAAAATTAAGATTTGCTATATCTTTTGATTGGTAAGTGATAGAGCTTTGATATTTCATATGTGTATTCCTTCTTGTGACAAGGCCTTTCTACACATATCATAACTTTTGACCTCATGACCTTGACCTAGATATTTGACCTACTTTCAAAAAATCTTAGATTGGCTATTTCTTTTGATTGCTGAGTGATAGGCTTTGATATTTCACATGTGCATTCCATGTGACTAGACCTTTCTTCACATACCATCATTTTTTACCTCGTGCACTTGCCCTATATATTTGACCTACTTTTCAACAAATCTATGATTTGCTATATCTTTTGAGTGGTAAGTGATAGGGCTTTGATATTTCACATTTGTATTCCTAATGAAAAGACCTTTCTAAACATTCCATAATTTTTAACCTAGTGACCTTGCCCTTGATATTTGACCTAATTTCAATAAAAAAAAATCCGCTACGCAGGGGACACAAGCATTCCTTGGATTGCTTTTTTTTCATACATGCATATTTCAGAACAATTTCCCTATTTAATGATAATTTTCTCTGTCTTATTTCTGTATCTATGGTAAACATAGTCGCCATATATCTTCTGTTACAGATTTGATTGGTTCAATACCTCCTTGACCCTTTAGTAGGGGTAACTACAGGAAATAAAAAGGTGCACACTAAAAATTTTGACTGACTTTAAATGCCCGGAAGTCTGTAAAATTGGTCTTTTTTGATTGCGAATCTTTGGCACGCATAAAAATGTAAAGAAAAAGGGGGGAGTCATGCATGTCCTTTTTTCGCAAATTTCACTTTTTTTACAGGAACTCTGCGTCCTCATCGAAAATGTTCCGAATTTTGCATATTTTCAAACCTATCTGTAGATTGCATAAAAGACAAGATCAAGTTTGAAGTTAAATTTATCACGACTATTGATTCAATATGCTAAAAATACATTTCCAAGCGCCGCATTTCAGCATATTTACCGAAAATAATTTGTCCAAGTGGCTTCACTTGGTCATGAGGTTTGATACACCGTACACTGCTGTTTGGAAAATAAATTGGCTCAATTTCTGTACAACTCACTTGAATTAATATTGTCCGCTAACAACTTGTCTGTGTTAATTGGATTAACACGATTTTGACTGTACGTTACATGTATTAAGATGAAATCAATACTATTCAAAAGCTCTCATTCATAGATTTCTGTATAATTTAATATGAATAAAGGCAAAACCGAAAAGTCTTTGTTTTTTATGCTTCCGGAATCAAAGATACGGGGGCATATAGTTTTTGGCCTGTCCGTCTGTCTGTTTGTCCGAAAAACTTTACATTGGGCATAACTTTTGAATGGAAGGTGATAGAGCTTTCATATTTCACATGTGTATTCCTTGTGACAATACCTTTCCATTGATACCAAAATTTTTGATCTCGAGACCTTGACCTTGACCTTTGACCTACTTTTCAAAAACTTTAACATTGGGCATAACTTTTGAATGGTTAGTGATAGGGCTTTCATATTGTACATGTGTATTCTTTGTGACAAGATCTTTCCATTGATACCAACATTACTCTGACCATGACCTCTCACATTCTTAACAGAAAATGGTGTTTATACCAACAAAGATGCCACCGCGGGGCATTCGTGTTTCACAAACACAGGCTTTATTATTTTCTGGCATACTAGCAATTAATAATGAAAGGTTTGGTGTTCAATTTTAAATAAACTTAATTTATGAAATCATTTCATTGTTTTAATCTGTTTCTGTTCCACATTAATGTGGAATTTTACAAAATGATTTTATTTTTGATGTTGCATAATCGAACTATACTAGCTGGGCATATGACTTTGGATCGCATAATCCATCTTTTCAAATCAGTAAAAAAGTTGTTGTTTTGAAATGTGACTATTTTCTCTTGTTTGTACTTTTAAAGGTTGTCTGAAAAAAAAACTTGTCTGCATCCAGCAAAAATCTTGTTAGAAAGGTTGTGGGCTTAAATCCTGGTACTGGCACTATCAGTATTCAATGTCAGTATGTCAATTAGAGCGTGCATGGGTATCAGGTGAGCGTTGTGCCCCCTGGGGCTCTTGTTTTTTTAGATCAAGTGATTTTTGTCACTAAATGAGACATATGCAATGCCCCCCCCCCCCTCCCAAAGACCGAATGTCAAAACGGTCATCAATAATAGTCAAATATACAGGTGCGCGTACGTATACAGGTGTGCATACGTATCTGTTAAATTGATGTATCGGAAGCATGTTTTTATTCAAGTTGATTTATTTTTAAGAAAAATATTTTTGCGAATCCATCATACCCGCAAAATGCTAAACATTAATTGACAGCAAAAATAACCAGATTTACGGTACACTTGCATGCTGCATGCTAATATGCATATGTATACATGTAACTATAATCACTAAACTGTATATGATCGGGAACTCATTGTTTCTGACCTGCAGCGGCATAGTCTGACTGTTCTTTTTTAAGATGTCATAAGATATACTTGAATATGTTATTATCCTTATCAACTACAATTATGATAAGGCCATATTCATGTTCATGTATATGAATTTGGGTTTGATGTTGTCTAATATCATATGAAAAAAAAAACTTGCGCTAATTTCAGTTTTAATAAGTCCCTCTGTAAAAGTCCAAGTAACCACTTCATCACTTTGAGTAAAATGATTGGAAGTCTTTGGTTTTCTTTCATGTTTCACAAAGCTTTCTTTGATATCTTTTCTAGCCTAGAGATAATATTTTTCAACTTTGCTCTTCAGTATAATATTTTTTCTCATAATTTTGTTTTGTGTGGCCTTAAAAGTGCAAAAAGTTCATTTTTGTGTCGCCTGCGAAGCATAGCGCACTTAGGGATCACATTGTCCGTTGTCCGTCTGTATGTCTGTCCATCTGCCTGTCACACTAGGATGTCACACCCTATAAAAGTGATTCCTGAGTGTCGCTTTGTTTCGCAGGCAACACATGCATTCCTTGGAATTATTTTTCACTTGTAAATCCTGCCCTCTGACATTAATAATTAGAATAAAAAATAGAGACAAATAATTCACAGAAACAATCTACCCAGACTGACCTTAAAGATACCACCACTTCACCCAAGCTCACCCGCCCTCCCCTTACCCAACTTAGAAATAGGAGACGGCAAAAACCCCAGGAAGCAGAGAGTATGGTAAGTCTGGCCTGTTGGTTTTCCTATAGAAAGGCACTGTGGTGGTTTGCTTATATGCTACTATTCTTTTAGTATCATTTACTTTTCTTTTTGTCTATTTTCTACCAAAGATGTAGTCTATTAAGTTATAACATCCATTACTGATACATTTAGGCTTATCTTTGACCTAGAAGAAAACCCCTTTTGAATTTGAGGTCAAGGTCAAATTCAGTGATGAGGACATTTATCTTTATGTAGGGAATCCCTATTTTCTTGATGTACATGTTTAATAATGATGCATATCATTTGGCAAAACACATAGTTTGTTCATGACCTTTTGTACCAGACTTGTCGATCTGAATGTCAAGGTTATGTCTTAGATGATGTAGTTCTACAAAGATGTATCTTAAATGTCACCATGCTTTAAAGAAAGGCTTCATACAATGACTGATAAACATTTTTAAAAGGCTATTCTCAGAGGTTAACCAACATTGTTTTCTATCAATCTATTAGATTTGTTCTTGCCTTCTGTAAAGTACAAGTTAATTACATTTGATGTTTTATTACCTGGTTGCCATTTGTCCGACATCATACATGCTTTCAAATTTTTTTACATTATAATGTCATTTATGATGTCATAATTAAGTGACCCGTCAAAACATTTTTTGGCATAAAGTGGGTAAATCTAAATAAGATTTTGCAATCTCTACATTTTGATTATTTATTTCAGAATGCTTACATGTCAGAGGATCTTGGAAACATGCAGACAAACATAAATCCTGTTGATAATCCAGAGAACAAACCCAAAAAAGAAAGATTACGATCTCTTGACACATTTAGAGGGTATGTGTAACCTTTGATAGACAGATTATTTGTGATTTCAGGCTGCTATTACAGGATGACAGATCATTTCCAATTTGTAATCTTTTACTTTGCTGTAGAAGTAAATTTAATTGAGAACCTCTTTATTCATTCATTGAAGTGACTGGAGCGATGATTTCACTACCATGATCTGTCACTGAATTTCATCAAATAATTCACAGAAAATATTTTTATGACGTTAATTATCCGAGCCATAATTTATTATTCTTTTCAGGATAAGCATAGTAGTTATGATATTTGTTAATTACGGGGGCGGTGGTTACTGGTTCTTTAAGCATTCGAGATGGAATGGCTTGACCATTGCCGATCTTGTATTTCCATGGTGAGTCACGGACACTGAGAGCTTGATTTACTAACATGTAACCTTTTACTTTTTTCAGTTATGCCTTATTAACATTTTCTCAGAAGTAGAATTTCTGCTGTAGTGTAGTATTTAACTCCTATCTCACCTATAACAATATACATGTATGTGTATATTATGTGTACCATATATGGGATAATTTTTGTAAAGGTCAAATTTTTGCTGGGTTGGTGGCTGTATGTATTTAGCAAAAGTTAAATTCAGTCAAAAATTAAGTCAGTGATGAAACTTTGTATCAGAAGTTCGGTAAATCAGAAAATAAATATTGTGTATATTTTACATGTCTTGTACTTTTAGGGAAATAATCCTTATGCAAAAATTACCCAATATACAAATTATTTATTAGCCTGCTTGATGTATTTGATTTTATAAATATTCCTTGTTCTAACTAATTCTAGCTTGTTTCTTTCTTTCTAGTAAGCAATGCTGTTACTATGTTTCTTTTCTTTAGTCTTTTGATAAAAAAAATCAGAAACTTCACGCTGACTGATAAACATGGCATGGAATCCATCAAAATGAACAGTTATTCTGAAAAGAATTATTTTTTATGATTTAAAATTATATCAATAATAGACCATAGATTTCTATTTGAAAAGAAATCAATAAGATGAAATTATATAATTTCTGAGACTCGTTCTTTCAAACCATCTTTCTTGGAATTAATTAAAAGATTTTGTGCTCAAATCAAGAAAATTGTTTTTGTCAATTGATTTAGATTTATTTCTGTAAAATATGCTTATGCTTTTCACTTTATTTAGTTTCAAAATTTGTAATGAGAGCATATGCTCATTCAAATTAGATATGTATTTTTAGAAAGAACCATAGGCAATCTGAAAATTTACAAAAAAAAGGGATGTAGCTCATAAATTTAATTCTATCGAAAAGAATGCAAGAAAAGACGATTGAAAGTTGAATTTTCTGATTTACATTGTTTTGTTTGTACATGCATAACCTTCTTCTACTAACATTTTCATTTTCTCTGTAGTGAGGTGAGAGAATCATTCAAAGGTATCAATATAGAAAAAAATAAGCTAAGCTTCTCATAGAATTTCTTTTCCTAATTTTTTTTAACATTAATTTTGTTCTAGACTGAGTCTTACAATTATGAATTTTGTAAATTACGGTGGTGGGGGATATTGGTTTTTCAATCACTCACACTGGAATGGCTTAACTGTGGCTGATCTGGTATTTCCATGGTGAGTTTTCTCGTACTCTATGGGTTTAACAAACATCTTTTTCCTTTTACAAAGGCTAAGCTACATTTGACAAATAAACAATTTAATCATTGCTTCACTTGCAATTTGTCTTATTGAAATGGGGAGACAATTTTGTGCTTTAAGTTTAAATCTAGAATGCATACTTTATATACCATTTGATATCTTTTTTTTTCAGTTAAATGTATAATGTACAGTATATACTCAGTAATCATATTTCCCTCCTTATCTCATATTGCACCTTTTTTGAAACTTGCTTCTATTTTCTGAATGCTAGACCATACAACTTCTGAAAGATACATTACTATTATGTGTCAAAAATTAATTTTGCTCACTTTTCATAATTTAAGATATGAATTTCAATTTTGATTGTACATAAATTTATGTACAATTGTACTCTATTGTTTTAATCGAATTATAATTTCTGCTGAGTAATTCTATTCATGAAATATTTTTTTTAATTATACTTTATTGAAGTTCTATGTTGTTTTGTAACAGGTTTGTATGGATTATGGGAACTTCTATGGCATTTTCTTACAAGTCACTAATGCTCAACATGACACCAAAGTGGAAAATATTTCTGAAAATATTCAAAAGATCCTGCATACTATTCTTGCTTGGACTTGTAATAAACTCAGGAGGCTGTAAAGGTATTCTGATCTTTCATTTGTCAATTATAGGAAGTTGTTACCCTCTATAGTAACATTGGCTTCTATACAATGTATTTTTACTGTTAGGTGATACAGCTTTCTATTTTTTTTTTCCTGTTCAAGTAAGACCTAGAGTTACTAATTTCATGTCAGAGTATTGAGGATCCTTAAGCTTAATGTTTTGTGTTATCTGTTTCTTTTGGTACCAAGGTTTGACCTTGTGACCTCGACTTTGTGTCAACATAATCTACACACAAAAGAAACCTGCTGACAGGGGTATAGTGTTTCACAAGCATATCGTATTTACTTTGAAATAGGATGCAATTTAATGGCAATCAATGCTTTATTGATTTAACATTCATTAACAATTTTCCGGTATCAATTCTTAATTCAACCTTTTATTCAAATTGAAAATGGCTTACGAGCAGAAATTTTCACCAGATGATGCTTACATAAGTGTTACTCATTTTCATTTTTCAGCTGTATATTTGCCAGAATTCCGAATGCCAGGTGTACTACAGAGGTTTGCCGGCACGTACCTTATTATTGCCACTATGCATATGTTCTTTGCCAGAACATCTGATACTAATATGGTGTGTTATATAACATGTATATTGTATATTTGTAAAATGTTCCTTTGTGAGAACACTGCTTGCAAAGTTTCAGAAATCTAAGAATTAGTATGCCTACCAAGCAGATTCAAAAAGGCATAAAACACACCACAGATGATAAGTATTTTTAATAGACCATTAGAAAGCACAAAATGTCAGAGTCAACATCTTTGAGTCAACATCTTTTGGCTTTGTTTTTCATTATGACGTCACTGTTAAAAGAAGCAATTCCATAGTGAAGTAACAATGAAAAGGTCTGCTTAAATTGTCTACCTCAGACATTTTTCGTCATTTTGTCAGCCATTATGAATTTCGGCAAGTGTCTTATTGGCAGAAGAAAATCATGTAAAAAACATACATGGATAATGTTTCATGTTGTTTTTTTTCAGCATAAATGGTGGAATCCAGTCAGAGATATAATAGATTATTGGTTTGAGTGGTTTTTGAACCTGGTTTTTGTAGCTGTATATCTCGGTGTAACATTTGGTTTAGATGTTCCCGGTTGTCCAAAGTAAGTGTTTATATAGTGTCAACGGCCAGCATCAAGATTGAATATTGACGAAAATTAAGCAGTTCAATTTACTAGTTACTCATTAGCTTGTAGTAGAAATTTTGATTTAAGGAATACATGTACCGTACATGGATTAATGATACTGTAATAGAGGGTACATTAACCTAGGAGGCCTTGAAGAATGAGGGTCAAGTAATGGAACTGTACTCGAGAGAGGGACATCAACAAAAGTAAATTTTGTACATGTACATTTGATATGACATCTGTTCTAGAGGGTATTTAGGCCCAAGTGGCCTTGACAAGGGAGGGATTCACGGGGAAGTACTGGAACTGTACTGCAGGGGCAACTGGGTATATAGAGATAGGCATTTATACATACACATATTCTATTTATGCCATCTGTTTAAGAGGGTATTTAGGCCCAGGTGGCCTTGAAGAAGGAGGGAAGTACTGGAACTGTACTGATGGGGTAATATGATATACACGTACATATAGACTTTAGCATTATTTTATAATTGTATCAATACTTATGACATCTGTTTCAGAGGGTATTTAGGCCCAGGTGGCCTTGATGAAGGAGGGAAGTACTGGAACTGTACTGGAGGAGCAGCTGGTTATGTAGACAGGCAGTTCTTTGGAGATGATCACATATATCACAGCCCTACATGTAAGGTAATGTCTATATACATGTAAGTAATGGCGTCCACATATTCAGGTCTGTTTTAATAAACTTTTTTAAAAAATCCTCTCAAACCTTATTTCTCAGTTTGAAATAAACATGTACTTAAAAGTATATAATTCCATTATTCTGAATTTAATTAAGGATTGTTTTTCAGCTTTTGCGCTTTATCGGTGTGTATTGGCAGAAGGGAATGGATTCAAATATGCAAAGCACGAAGTGCTTTTCATGAATTTTGTTTCCATTCCCTACTGCCGATACACACCGATAAAGCGCAAAAGCTGAAAAAAATCCTTATATTTACATTTTAAGTGTTAATTAAGTTGTTTCTGTCCTTTTTCATCCCGTTTCTTTATATTTGAAATGTCACTGTTAAGGGAGAACGTCACTTGACGTAACAGCAAACGAACTTTCGGCGTTTTTTGCTAGCTTCGAAGTAGTACCTTCTGTACGGAAACATTGTAGAAAAATAAGAAACTGAATATTGTTTATGGTTGTATTTTGAACATTTCTATCAAAACTGAATAAAAATTGAATCGTACAAAATTGCGATTTTTTCCCCACATGATAAAGACCAAGTGGATGGTTAGTCTGGAGAAATGTCACAGATATTGGAAGAAAAAAATTTGAAAACTGACTGGAACACACTCGTGACACTGTTAATTTGTTTATAAACCTATGAAATCAATCGGTAACATTATCCAAACTTCTGTAAAATTACTCTGTTTTTTTCTGGAAGTATTTAGAATAATGCAAAATTCGAGTACAGCCGTGCAAAATGATTCAAATACACGAAATTTTCATGACCTACCTCAACATGGCACAACATTCGCTGATACGAAATATTTCTGATCTGTTTAATTCCATAAGAATTAAAGAAGCAAAAATGAATTCACTGTTGAAAAAGGACACAAGAGGAGCAAATCCTCATCCTAAATATTGAATATTTGATCCACTAATGTCTAGGGCTGGGACGATACTGTACCCAGCCGATCCGATACGTATCACGATACCTGATATCCGATACGATACATATCGCGATTCTAAGTTAAGTAATAAAACCTTCTCAAAAAGCTATTTGATAGTATTTATTTTCATCATATTAGTAGCTTTTTTATCCCACATGTTATATTTATCCAATACTAGATTTCTGTCTAGAATAAAGATGAAAACAATTAATAAATGGTTTGTTATTTGACTAGAAGAATTGAAAAACAAAAAATCATTTCAAATAACAATAAGAAGTCATGGAAATTTCGTATTAAAAATCAATGGTTCTTATCATTATGTTATTTCATATCTAGATACTTGCCATAATTTTGTCATGTTCCAAAGAGGGACAAAAAGAGTGACAAATCATCAAAAAGAGGGACAAATATAACACCAATGAGGGACACTTTTTCATCACTATAATAAGGCCTTTTAATTATAATTACAAGTTGGGAATTTTTTTTTGGGGGGGGGGGTCCTTCACTTTTGAAGGAGCAACACAGTCAAATCAATGAGAAGTGTAAAATTTTCAAAACAAAGGACCATGTGGTATTAATTTGTTTCACATATTTCCTCTTCAATTTGTCTGCTTTTTTTTCTGAAAATACTGAAATCTTATTAACGCGCGCCTTATACGTACACGGGCGTCGGCTCCTGGTCGGACGCTTTTCTAAAAAGTGGCGCTTCAGCGAACTTATCCACCCTTTTATTTACAAGTATTAAACACATGTGTCGTTACCTGAGTTGACGTTGGCGAACAATAACAAGGGAGTTTAAATCAAATACACAATCGATACCTTAACGTCTCGGGTATTGAAAAAGACAGTAAGCTGACGTACGTTGATTAGTATTGAGGTTTTTTTTACGTGATAATAATAAAGAGAGTATTATAATAACTTAAGAGCGTTCCGTGGTTGCCGTATTTTCTTCTTTTTTTTTTTTTTTTTTTATCTTGTTTACATTTTTACTTCACGTTGTTTCTTCTTATACAAATTTTGCAAATGGTACCACTCGAACATCTTATAACTATTACTTTCAATGATCGAATTATTTTTCTAGCAAAAAAAAAACAACAACAACAAGAGAAGGCTTACTTGCATTTATTTAGCGACGTTAATTGACTATTGATTGTGGTACAGCCGACAGATTACCGGCTGATTACTGTACATGGGTATATGGCGTGCGTTAGATAAATATTATGAAACAGTTTAAGTTTATGAAAAGACGGAGTGACTAATAATCAATATTACGCTTATCTTTTTTAATGGAACGTCCAAAAATCGGGATTTTCCGGCCGGGACAGATTTTTTCGGTCGAAAATAAGGGACAATGGCAAGTATTTATCTATATGTAAACTGAAGAAAGTTGGATTTAAACTTGAGTACTTGAAAATACGGAAAGTTTAAGCACAATTTCTTTGTAAATCTTAACTTAGGTATCGTCGGGGTGTATCGATACTTGGATCGCGAAAAAAAATATCGCGATGCACCGATGAATCGGAGTATCGTCCCAGCCCTACTAATGTCTGAATTTGCTCATCCAAACATGGCATCATTCTGTAGACGACAGTGAAGGTCGTCCTTGAATTTCGTCTGGTGTGACGCGAGATTGACTTACTACGTCACATTTCTTGGAAGTGTACATGTGGGTGACCTAGATTTTGACCCATTTAATCACTGGGGGTAGACGGCATCGATAGATAATGGAATTTTGTGTTGAAGCAGTAAATAGAATGGGCCTTTTATGCGAAATTAATCCGCATTTGTTCAAATGTCACGTGATAGGCTCTTGCGATTATCGAAAAATGCAGTGCAGTTGGTTTGGTACCTTCATATGAGGGAAACACAGTAGAAATGTAAATATTTCATAAATACAATGATGATGGAAAGGAGCCTTTTGTACTTGAAATCAAACAATTACAGTGGTCCCTCCTTTATAAGACCACCCCAAATGCAGTGGATTTTTGGTCTTATAATGGAGGTGGTCTTTCTTGGGGAGATTTCGAGTTTGAGCAGTCTATCTGACAGTACAATTTGTTTACTTCTATTAATTCTTTTTATTATGTACAAGAATAAATATCTACTACTATCTTGCATTTACTGGTAGTTGAGTCTATTGATTGACTACCTGCCAATTCAGAATGAAGAAATTTAAAAGATGAATGTAAAATATTTAATTTATGACATTCATCTAATTACATGATTAAAAAACTTCGATTTCTTACTTATAAAAAAATCTAAAGTACTGCTTACTGAAGAAAGGACAAATATTACAGCTTGGAGTCAATAAACTTAAACACTATAAATTAAGTACCTGTTATTGACTTGTTTGCCTGGTAGTAACTGCTAATTACTGTATAAGTAGAATCCTTCGCTGGTACTTTCTTTCGCGGTTTGATCAATGTAAACCCTTTCAATTGGACAATGATTCGCGGATCCGCTCCTGCTGCTATTGAATTATGCATTTGATATTATTATTCACTGAGACAAACTTTCGCGGTATGAGGCTGACCGTGAAAGTAGCGAAGGTTAATACACAGCGAATGATTCTACGTATACAGTAGTCCATTTACCTGGAGTAATTAAAGTTGGAGGATTAAAGAGATATTATGAGAGAGATTATATACACTATGTAAACATACATGTACATGTATATGCATGGTTGCTCCTGGGAGTGAATTTTCTTATACATTGTATTTTGATAGATTTGGGGTAGAAAAAAGCGGTCTTTGGTCGGGTAAGGGAGGTGGTCTCTTATAGGAGGTATTTTAACATTGAAAAATGCTAATGCTAAAGAATTATGGTCACATAAGGGGAGTGGTCTTTGGCGGGAGTGGTCACATATAGAGGGACCACTGTATCACCATTTGCTATTAATGCAAAAATGTAATGGCTCTGTCTCTTTTACCTTTTTTGTGGAATTGAAATATTTGCAGTTTTAATGTTATATGTTGTGAATTCAATGAATCTTGCTCATAATTTACCATGATGTGGACATTTTCATTTAGGATAAGCCTGTGATACAGATCGAGGCTGTATAAGTCATGGATAAAGAATTGACAAATAAATCAAAATAATAATTACCATTACACTACCATGCTTCATCCTCATCACATTGTTCATTATTGTAGGAAATATATAAAACAACAGTATCATATGATCCAGAGGGTTTACTAGGAACATTGACTTCATGCTTTATGTGCTTTCTTGGACTTCAGGTATTTACATGTATATTATCAATTTGAGTTTTCTCATAATTCTGGTTAAACTGTGCTTTGTAAAGTTGTCATAGCTGAGCATTTCCATTTAAAAAAAGTGAGAATATGAAACATGTCAATATCATGAGTGAGTTTGTTTAATTATGATAATTTGCATAATTTATTCACCTTAAAATTTCTTTCACCAACTTTTGACTTTACAGGCTGGCAAGATAATTATGATTTATAAAGAACCAAAGAAAATTGTCATCAGATATTGTATATGGGGATTTACCCTGGTAAGATACATTGGGTGATTAAGAATCTATTGATAACTTTATTTTGTTAATGGATATTAGGATTGAAACAATATGATTTGATAGGTATTGTCATAGAACACATTAACATGTTACATTTTAAGACTGAGCCTCAAATAGGTACATCTATAATACTTTCAAAACCTGAACGAGGTACAAATACAAAAATCTTGTAGAAACTCTTCCGTTTCTGTGCAAGTTGTTTTAATGCGGAATTTTCCACCTGTTAATTCAGTGCAAAGTGTATCTAAAAATGGAAATGAATACTGAGCATAAAGAATCAATCAAAACCAGAATGAATCGTAATCCTAATGGATATGGTACAGGCTCAATTTTTTGTTTTTCTGCATCTGTACAATTAAATAACTAAGAGTCAAATAGTCAAACATGTTCAGAATGGGATTGACTAGATGTTTTTGCATGACAAAACATTGACATCATTTTAATGTATAGATATGTAGATGCTATGACCATTGTGCATATTTTACAATACATTAATTACAAAAATGATAAAATGAAACATTTGTTCTACAGCAACGAAAATTGAGTACAAACAGAGTATACTTCTTGACTATCTAGTTGTATTGTATGCATATTATTTTTAAACATGTATGAATGTTTCATGCTTCATGTAAAATGTATGTAAAATGATATTTGTAAAAACTCTTGTTTGATGTGGAATGAATTGTTTAATTTTTTTCAGTGTCTGATTGCGGGAATATTGTGTGAATTTAAAAGGGATGGAGGATTTATACCCATAAATAAAAATCTCTGGTAAGATGCTTTAATTCTACTATGTTCCTAGAATACTAGTATACATGTACAAGTATGTAGAAAAAATCAACTGTTTCTTATACAGTATCTGAGCTTTTTATATGATTCATATGGTGGATATCACAACTGTATTGAGTCTTTGCAGAATACAGAGTTTTTCCCCCTTACAGAAGGTATCTGACGTCAAACCATTATGAAAATGGTATGGCAACGTCAATTTTATACCGTTATTTCCCAGACTTGAAGGACTGTTTCCATAGAATTTGATGACGTCATAATCAGTCTACATCAGATACAAAATGTACCGTCTTAAATGGGAAGTAACTCTGGTTTTCGAAAATAGCGAATATTCATATCTAAAACAAAAACACAGTTTTAATTTTGTTCTCTCAAAATTCCATAGGCTTATTCTTTTACATGTACGAACTCATACTCAAATTAAATTTGTTATAGCTTTGATCTAAACTTCCTGCATTTGCATATTATTAACAAATAAATGTTTGTAAAGTACATGTACATGTACTTAATATCCTTGATTTAGAATTTTTGGCTTTTTCAGGTCACTATCATTTGTTTTGTGCCTTGCGGGCTTCGCCTTCTTTCTCTTGTCAGTATGTTATCTCACAATAGACGTATGGAAGATCTGGAACGGGGCACCATTTTATTATCCAGGTAAATTTAGACTGTTTAGAAAGTATTATTTTGTTAAGTGTAAAACTAACAATTAATTTTGTCACGGGAGCAAAAGTCCTTCTTTCTTTGTATATAAAAACTTAACAGTTTTAAAGATGCTTTCAATAGAAACCGTCATCACTCTCATTGTCAATTCTAGAATTTTCTTAATTTTCTCATCTAGTTTCTTTATAATTTCTTATATACATGTATCTGTGTATGTGAAGTGGAAAAAATTCATGAATAGCTGTTTTCTTGTACCACAGGCATGAACTCTATCGTGATGTACATAGGTCACGAGACCTATAGTTCTTTGTTTCCCATCAGTTTCTACGTTACACGGAATCATTGGCAGCTATTAGCTCTCGACCTTTGGGGACCAATCTTCTGGTGCTTTATCACGTACATGATGTACAGAAGGAAGCTTTTCATCTCTGTATAGATCATCTCAATTTATCATGTACTTATTGAGATTTAGTATTTCCCCTATTTTCACTCAACCTGAAGATTCAGTGATTTCCTATTGCCTCTAAATACAACATGAAGATTCCATATTTATCCTATGTCACTCAATACAACCTAAAATTCAGTACGTTTGTATTTCCCTATTTAAAACACTCAATACATCCAGAAAATTCCTTTTCTGTCATTTTCTCCCTACCATCACTCAATATAACCTAAACATTCAGTATGTCCCTATTCTCACTCAATACAACCTGAAGAATCGGTATTGTCATTCAATAAAACCTGAATATTTAGTATTTCCCTATTGCCACTCAATACAACCTGAATAATTAGTATTTACCTATCGCCACTCAATGCAACCTGAAGATTCAGTATTTCCCCTATTGCCACTCAACAAAATCTGTATATTTAGTATTTCCCCAATTGAAATTCAATACAACCTGACTTTCAATATTTCTCCTATTGGCACTCAACACAACCTGAAGATTCAGTTTTTCTTCTATTTAATACCACTGAGTAATACCAAGAGATTAAGTGCAGTATTTCCCCTTTTGCTTCTGAATTCAACCAGAAGATTCAATATTTGCTTTGTTACCACTCAGTACAACCTGAAGATTTAGCATTTCCCTGTTGCTTTTCAATACAACCTGAAGATCAAGTATTTCCCTATTGCCACACAATTCAACTTGATGATTCAGTATTTTCCCTTTTGTCACTCAATACAACCTGAATATTCAATATTTCTCCTTTTGCCACTCAACACAACCTGAATATTCAGTATTTCCCCTTTTGTCACTCAATACAACCTGAAGATCAAGTATTTCTCACATTGCAACTCAATACAATATGAAGATTCAGTATTTTCCTTATTACCACTTAATACAACATGAAGATTCAGTATTTCCCATATTGCCACTTAATACAACATGAAGATCAGAATTTCCCATATTGTCACTCAATACAACATGAAGATTCAGTATTTCTCACATTGCCACTCAATACAATCTGAAGATTCAGTATTTCCCAAATTGCCATTCAATACAACATGAAGATTCAGTATTATTCACATTGCCTCTCAATAAAACATGAAGATTCAGTATTTCTCACATTGCCACTCAATACAACATGAAGATTCAGTATTTCTCACATTGCCACTCAATACAACATGATGATTCAGTATTTCTCACATTGCCACTCAATACAATCTGAAGATTCAGTATTTCCCATATTGCCACTCAATACAACATGAAGATTCAGTTTTTCCCATATTACCACTCAATACAACATGAAGATTCAGTTTTTCTCACATTTCCACTCAATACAACATGAGGATTCAGTATTTCACACTCAATACAACATGAAGATTCAGTATTTCCCACTCAATACAACATGAAGATTCAGTATTTCTCACATTTCCACTCAATACAAACAGAAAATTTAGTATTTCTCACATTGCCACTCAATACAAACAAAAAATTTAGTATTTCTCTCATTGCCACTCAATACAAACAAAAAATTTAGTATTTCTCACATTGCCACTCAATACAACATGAAGATTCAGTATTTCCCATATTGCCACTCAATACAATCTGAAGATTCAGTATTTCCCATATTGCCACTCGATACAAACAAAAATTTCAATACTTTCGTATTGTCACTAAATACAATCTGCCATTTTTCTAACTTCTGACATATTTCCCAATGATTCTACCTCTCAGTCACTTAACTTTACTTTTAAGAATTCTATGAGCAAAGATTTTACTTGAAATTTCAAGGTCGCATATGTACTGAAAGGTCTTGTGAATACAGATACATGTATGTAGTGTTAACAAGCAAATTAAGAGAGTTGTGGACCACTTTTAGGTGTCACAAAACTAGGTCAAGAATACACGGTAAAAATAATTTGGTATCAACCAAAAGGAAAGTCCAAGGTGAAAGTTTTTGTGACTGACAGACAGACAGACAGATAAACCAGATTTAGTGTCCCCATGCTTTCGCAAAAGCGGGGGAACAATAACAATCTTTCACCCAACTGCAACAGACATACAAGTATTAACAAGAAAATTGCACAGGATTTCCTATATTTTATCACTTACTACCCTTTATCTCTACCCAAACTTTGACATATACACACATGTAGTTTTATGCTTAACTTTCCAAGAGAATGAAACTTACAGTATTCTGGATACCTTCAGTCATGCAGAAAAGGGTTGGTTCATTAAAAGTCCATTTAAAGACAAAACCATAGCAAGCCATTCACATCTGCTTTAAATATAATATACACATAACCTCATGCACCATCAAAGCTCTTCCTCCTAATATGCTCCTCATACAAGTAATTTTGGTATTGTTTGTGAAAGCAAATGCATTTTCACATGCAAAATCTTGTACGTAAATAATTCCATGACATTTCTGAAAACTTAGATTTAATGTTATCTAACTTTCAAAATTTGTACATACCTGCTAAATACTGTAAACGCGGAAATTTTTGTGCTTTTCCCGATTTTTTTGTTATCTCAAAAATAACCCCCGCGTGAAAATTACAACCAGTATTAAAGACTTAAGGAAAGACTCTCAATTTCGCCAAAATTACCCGTAAGCATACATTTACTGTCGCAATACAGTGGTCCCTCCTTCATAAGACCATCCCAAATGCAGTGGATTTGTGGTCTTATAATGGAGGTGGTCTTTCTTAAATGGGAAGATTTTAAGTTTTAGCAGTCTATCTGACGAGTACAATTTGTTTACATCTATTTATTCTTTTTATTATGTACAAGAATAAATATCTACTACATATACTATCTTGCATTTACTGATAGTTGAGTCTATTGATTGACTACCTGCACATTCAGAATGAAGAAATTTTAAGGATGAATGTAAAATATTTAACCTATGACATTCATACAATTACATGATTAAAAAGTTAGATTTCTTACCAATAAAAGATCTAAAGTTCTGCTTACTGAAGAGAGAACAAATTACAGCTTGGAGTCAAATAAACTTAAAAACTAATTAAGTGCCTGTTATTGACTTATTTGCCTGGGCCATGTACATTCTTAATTACCAGTAACTGCTAATTAGTCAATTTACCTGGAGTAATTAAAGTTGGAGGATTAAAGAGATATTAATTAAATTATGTATACATACATGCATGGTTGCTCGTGAGAGGGAATTTTCTTATATTTTGATAGATTTGGGATCGAAAAAAGGGAGGTGGTCTTTTATAGGAGGTATTTTAATTTTGAAAAATGCTAATGCTAAAGAATTATGGTCACATAAGGGGAGTGGTCTTTGATGGGAGTAGTCACATATAGAGGGACCACTGTAGTAATTTCGCAAAAAAATTCTCCCAGTGAGAATAACCACGTTTACAGTATCTCATCTAAGAGTAAATTTTCTTCCTGGATATTTTGAATGGAAGGATATGTACAGTATTCAATTTGAATTCTAGAATGTCATGTAGCAATCAATATCATAATTATTTCTTTTCTCTAGGTATGAATCCATTGGTCCTATACGTGGGACATGAAGTGATGAATAAGACTTTTCCCGTAACATGGAATGTGGAACATACACATGCAGCTTTATTACCGATGGACGTATGGGGCACCTTGTTCTGGATGTTTGTCGCTTATCAAATGTTTAGAATGAGAATCTTTATTTCTGTATAAATGTTATATTTATTTCTGTTGTATTTGTCTGTATGTTTGTCTGTACACATGTATGTATGTTTACATTTGATATGTATGGTGCAGGGACACTGAGGTCAGGAATTTCAGTCATGAAATATACATTACATAAGTAAGACCTTTAATTCTCATGTGATTTTTACTTTCTTTTCAAAATGTTACATGTTTTATAAGTGAGAAATTTGAAATATTTTTCATATGTTTAAATGTTAGAAGTTGTAACTTTAGACACTTTTAAAGTTTTTTTAAGAATATATTTATCAAGGGTTAACATATTAACATTAATCTAATATTCATATTTAAAAAATAGAAGTTTTTTCTGGTACTAAGACATATTAGTTGTGTCTCAAATAATTCATTTATTTTCTACTTCCAAGGGTTGCAGCTATTCTTAGATCATTTATAAATATTTTTCATTGTTACTATCAGATGATGACCTGTATACATAACCTGATAGATGTTAATTTTGTGAAAATAAAATGGATTTGTAAGTGCTGAGCATTTGAAAATTGCTTGCTTGCATCTGCATAATTTATGTACGTGTATACATGTATGTTAAAAAATAACTTATGAAATTACAATATGATGCAAATTTTATCAATTTATGTAATGAACATTCCATTTGTTCATAAAGAGCCAGTATATTCCTCATTATTATTCCCATTGCATATGAAAAATTATCATTCTAATATGACTTCATTCTCTTTCCCTATTAAGACAACAGACGCGAGCCGGTCTCTATTCTCCAATATAGGCCCTATAGCGATAAGCCACGCCTACCCGTTTTCTGAAAGCAGATTAACCGGCAGGCACTGGTTTTTACCAAGAATCGATTTTGTCGTAAGGTCTAAGTTTGGTCATCATTAGAATAGAAATAAAAAATGACAAGCCGGGCTCTATTGTCTCATAATGCCCTCGCGTTCTCAGCCAATCACATTTATCACCTCACCGTTGACGCGGCTCGGTAATAAATGTGCTTGGCTAAGGACGCTCGGGCATTATGAGACAATAGAGCCCGGCTTGTCATTTTTTATTTCTTAATTACAGTTCATTAATTTGTTTGGTTGTTGGGACTCCACCAATACATGTAGGTGGATACTCTGTAGTAGTCACCGTGTTTGTGTGCCTTTTCTTCTTTGCGTCAGTCTTTAAACAAAACTTTAACATTGATATTAACTTTTACAGTTTAGTTAGACACATGTATACCTTATAAAACATCTCTCTGTCCGCACCAAATTTTTTGTCATGTGACCTTGACTGTGGTAAATAGCACAAATCATATACTTACATGTACACATAATAGACCCTTTCACGATAAAGTTCGCTCAAATCACTTTTGTCTCTTTGTATGGTACTTTTTCCAATCAAAACAATGGAATGATGTATTACCGCAGCAGTACATGCTACAGTTTAGAGTGGTATGACGTCATTCATGAGGTTTTGAGTGGAAAAAGTACCATATGAAGAGACACAAGTGATCTAAATGAACATTATCTTGAAAGGGTCTTTAGGGCCCTTTCTAACTTAGTTGTCTTATTACCATGTTGATATTGAATTTATGTATTAATGTGATCCTTGAATTTTTCTAGTCGGATGTATAAATTTATTTTCCCCCTGTAGCTTCGGCTTCTTGCGTGTACATGTATCTTGTATTCAGTATACTTCAGTATCCTGTTATTATTATTATTATATGTACATACATGTATGTACTTGTACCAGTGGAAGTTGTAAGAGTGTCCATCAGGGTTTGATTTCCTACTTGGCCAATTTTTTTATTTCCATATATCGGTATCTAATGCATATCATCCATAATCATTATTACTGAAGTCAGTTTATATGATTGTAATGTAGACAAAATGCTCGATGAAATGTATTTCCATTTGAAACATGTAATAAAGATTTGAGAAACACAATTTTGTTCATTTTTTTTTTCATCGTTGATATATTTTCTCATCGTTGATATGAATGTACTTCTTGTATACCATGAGAGGCATGGAACATATTTCAATGGAACTTTACACAATGAACAATCATTACATGCAGATGTCCATGAAGAAAGGAAATTACTGCCAAAGTAGTTTCACCTGAGTTATTACCCTTGGACTTTGGATTTTTTATTCATTTAAAATGTCAGACCTTGTCATCACAACTCTTTCCAAACCAATTGATGGATTTCAATGAAACTTTACACAATGAAACATCACTTTACACAATGAAAGATCATAGCGTAAAAAAGAGCATGAAGAAGGGGGATTGCTTCGAAAAAAGTTGAATTTGAGACAGACCCTTGGACTCAAATTTTTTGTGCATTATTAATATAAAACTTTATACAGTGAAAGATCATGACATGCAGATATGCATGAAGAAGGGGATTGCTTCGAAACAAGTTAAGAGTTATCACCCTTGGACTTAAATTTTATTATGCCTTTCAAAAGATTTTATGCATTTCAATGTCAAACCTTGTCAACACAACTCCTCCAAAACCAATTGATGGATTTCAATGAAACTTGACATGTAAATGGTGCTCAAGACAAAGTTGCAAATTAATTATGTTGAGTAAAGTACAAATAATAGGTACATCCATCAAATTTAGACATAGAATGCATCTTTGACCTAACTTTCATAAAGTAAACTTGGCTTAGATTTACATGCGAGTTATTATAAGGTAATTTTTGGCCAGATTGCAGAACAAAATCCAGTCTATGAAGTGGCAAAGTCCATCTGTCCGTCCATCATTGCGTCAACATTTTGGTTTAGCTGATGCGTTTGAGTCTTTTGGAAGATGGCTATTTGGAGAAGCAACTTGAAACTTTATATGGTGATAGACAATGAGATGAATCAATTGCATCAATAAATTCTGACCTTTGACTTTGAGATAGAAAATATAGAATTGGTTTTTAAGCCAATAGGGAAAACTATGAGGAGTATTGAAAAGTAACGTTACATGAAGATGGACAATGATTAAATGAAACCTGTATGTTAATTATTTTGCCTTAACTTTTGAACTAGTGACCTTGACCAAGAAGTTTTATTTACCTTTTAAATACTTAAGCCTTTAGTAAATCTCTTGAATTTTAAGGCTTTTATATTTCACATGTATATTCCTTGTGATAAGACCTTTCATTTGTGACCTTGAGTTGGATTGATCTATTTTTACAAGAGTTATGGCCCTTGGACTTAGTAAATTTCATGATATTTTCAGTTTTCCGGACTTTTCTTAGGTTCTTTTGCAGATATTGAACTGATTGTTGGTATATGAATACATCGTAGTATTATACAGATCAAGTTCGAGTTTGATTGATCTATTTTTACAAAAGAGTTATGGCCCTTGGATTTAGCAAATTTCATGAAATTTTCAGTTTTACGGACTTTTTCTTGGCTGTTGTTGTAGATCTTGAACTGATTTTCAGTATGTGAATACATTGTAATGTGATACAGATTTAGGACACCATTTCATGAAATTTTTTCATGATCTTTTCCATTACTGCAAATAATTAACTGATTTTTGTGTGGGCAATGGGCATTAATCTTTTGATGCACATACAGGTTAATTTTAAATTTATGTTTAATTGAAGCATTCTAAGCAGAGTTATAGGACATATAATTATGCCGGTAGGGGACTAATATCGCTCAGCGATCAAAGATTTATTTAACATATATCTGCTCATACATATTAAAAGGAATTCAACACACTATTACTAAGTACTATATTTTCATATCAAAGCATTTGATATAATGGCCTTAACCTTGAATGATGACTATGTTTGAGAGAATTCAATGTGTAGTGCTGGTGGCGCAGTGGTTAGCATTAGCTCCTTAATGGCAGCTCTGCTTGTATACTCCCAAGGGAGTTGAGAATGCGCTGGATATACAGGTCTCGCCAGGGAGATAACTGTAGCAGTCACATGAGGCTCAGGCAAGCAAGACAATAAACTCCTACATATACCCATCACAATTGAATGTAATGTCACAAAATTGAATCAGTTCAGAAAAAATTTTCATTGCAGTGGGTATAACTCGTCCCTTTCGGGCAGTTATCAGGTGATTGTTGACCTACATGTACTTTTGACTGAGTTATGTCCCTTGATTTCTTTACAACTATTAAAGGATTCAGCATTTCGTGCATTACTAACCACATGCTGGTTGATTTACTTTTTTCATTATATTCCTATCTTGTTGCACATTGTATGAATAACATAAAAAAAACACTGTTCATTGATTTTAAAGGTTTTTACTTCATACAACAATCGACTTTCCTTTCTCAAAACTATTCCCTTTCTCTCTTCCTCCCTCTCTCCCTCTCAAAAAACCTCATTCTATCATGCATATTGCATTCCTCACATACACATGTACAAAAATATTGTTATAGCACACACAATATGAACACATTATGGCAAATGCTATAATTTTTGCTGTTTTGAATTTTTATCTTTCATGGCATTTTTGCTCATTTCTCTACGTCTTTTTGTCAGGGGATTCCGGGGATCGTAAATTTCATATCTGTCCTCATCAGCTATGTTAGCATCGATCACTTTCCTCTTCCTGTCTTCAAATTGTAATTTGTGCCTCAACCTACATGGGAATATTAAAACAAATACCATGGTTATTAATGTATAATGTATATAACCCCTACCAGTTTCTAAATTTCAATCAAAACGTAAATTAAAATGATGCCATACAGACATCACTGATGAATTCTGTCTTTTCGATTTTACAGGCCTATGTTCGATTTGTGAAGGTATCTGACATAAAAGCATTGTGACATCATCAAAGTCCTTTGAAAATGTTAGATATGTAACCCTGTTTCCCTGAATTACATGTATATGCTGGTCAGGTCTCAATAGAATTCAATGACGTCTCAATGACTTGACGTCCGATACCTCCACAAATGGGAAGTAACTCTGTATTTTGATAAGAAAAAAAGTACCGACTTGCTTTCATCACCCTGTCTAAATAACCAAAGACAAAGATATGCATTACACTTGAAAAAGTAAAGAAAACGACAAAATCACAGGAAAAACAGACATAACTTACCATGAAGAATCTCCTTCATCTTCTGCCTCTTCCTCTTCCTTTTTATCTTCTTTCTCCTTATTCTCCTCCTTCTCTTCTTCTTCATCATCACTATACCCCCCACCCAACAGTTTGGCAGCACTCAGTTTTGACTGAAACTTTGATAACATTGCTAATGTCATTTCCTCTCGGCTTCCCTTCCCCTTCTTGTTCTCTTTCTTGATATTTTTGTATTTTTCCTTTTCTGCCATATAAGCTGCTACTAGATCATTCGCTGGTGGCTTTTCTAACAACAAAACATTTTAATCTATATTTTGGGTATATTTTTATGTAAAATGTAATTTTAATTATGAATGTAAATTTTTAATACACATGTACATGTATGTATTTTGGGCATATTTTTTAATGTGTAAAATGAACTTGCAAAAAACATTTTGAAACATGATGAATCTGTATACAAAATGTACATATATTTTTCTATTATATGCATGTACATTTCAGGATGCATCAAGATACTACAACATGGAAACATATTGTTCTGCGAATGCCTTAACATCATTTACATAAATGTAGACTTGAAAAATGCAAGACATCATGATTGCAATTGATTTTTTCTGTTTAAAAATCCTTTTTTTTTTTGCTTTTAGATTTAGTTTACTAAATGTCTCACAAAAAATATTGAATACTCTTACATAAATGTCTTTACACACAAAATATTATCTTTTCCATATTCAGAATAACAGTATCATTGTTAACATACTCTCTTCTTGCTTGATTTCTTCTTTCTCTTCTTTATCCAGTCCTTTAAGTTCCCGTCTGAGTCGCTTCGCTTCCAACTTCAAGGCCTTCCTACAATGTAAATTATATATGCATAAAGCGGAAAGCATATTCTATAAATTTTGTATGAATGTACATGTACATGAAACATACTGTTATGCTTTATTCCTAAAAATCCTTACAATCATTTTGTTTAAGTTTGTTACATTTATTTATCAAGAGAATTTTTTAATTCTGACAAACTTATCTTCCGGGAACATACCCAGGTGGAGTCGCTATATGTATCTAGTAGCACTCGGTCTGCACGTAATTCCGAATTCTATGTCATATTTTGTGATATGAAGAAAAAAACTGACTTACGTTTTTGAATCATCTTTTTCATCTGTGTCTTTTTTAGGTTGTTCTGACTTTTTGTCTCCTTTTAATTTTTCTTTGATGCTATCTTTCATCTTTTTCCTCTGTTCTTCATCTTCTGATGACTAAAATATTACAAAATCTTGTCAAAATATTGCTCAAAAGTGATACATGTACTTGGGTATAAACATAGGTAATCACAGATTACGAAGCTCACCTCGTGACAGCAAAATTCAATTCAAACATATTTCTTAGTACATGTATATTGGCTTTTAAAGGCAAAACCACTCAAGCAGAAAAAGTAGGTCAAGGTCATTTTATGAAAGTTTGATCAAAGATACATCCAATATGCAAGTTTGGTACATGTAGCAGTTATACTTTGCTCAATATTGGCTTTATAGAGCAAAATCACTCAAGCGGAAAAAGTAGGTCAAGGTCATTTTATGAAAGATTGATCAAAGATACATCCAATATGCAAGTTTGGTACATGTATCACTTATACTTTGCTCAATATTGGCTTTTAAAGGCAAATCACTCAAGCGGAAAAAGTAGGTCGAGGTCATTTTATGAAAGTTTGATCAATGATACATCCAATATGCAAGTTTGGTACATGTAGCAGTTATACTTTGCTCAATATTGTCTTTATAGAGCAAAATCACTGAAGCGGAAAAAGTAGGTCATGGTCATTTTATGAAAGATTGATCAAAGATACATCCAATATGCAAGTTTGGTACATGTATCACTTATACTTTGCTCAATATTGGCTTTTAAAGGCAAAATCACTCAAGCGGAAAAAGTAGGTCGAGGTCATTTTATGAAAGTTTGATCAAAGATACATCCAATATGCAAGTTCGGAACATCTAGCACTTATACTTTGCTCAATATTGGCTTTTAAAGGCAAAATCACTCAAGCGGAAAAAATAGGTCAAGGTCATTTTATGAAAGTTTGATCAAAGATACATCCAATATGCAAGTTTGGTACATGTAGCACTTATACTTTGCTCAATATTGGCTTTTAAAAGCGAAATTAATCAAGTGGAAAAAGTAGGTCAGATGCTGCATCCGATGCATGGGTCTATCTCGGCATCCAAAGATGAATCACTTGTGCAAGTTTGGTTACTGTAGCAAAAGTACTTTGTCAGATACTGAGCTACCCCAAACTTCTTATCCAAATCACTCAAGCGGAAAATGTAGGTCAGATGCTGCATCCGATGCATGGGTTCACCTCAGCATCCAAAGATGAATCACTTGTGCAAGTTTGGATACTGTAGCATCAGTACTTTGTCAGATACTGAGCTACCCCAAACTTCTTAACCAATTCACTCAAGCAGAAAATGTAGGTCAGATGCTGCATCCGATGCATGGGTTCACCTCAGCATCCAAAGATGAATCACTTGTGCAAGTTTGGTTACTGTAGCATCAGTACATTGTCAGATACTGAGCTACCCCAAACTTCTTAACCAAGTCACTCAAGCGGAAAATGTAGGTCAGATGCTGCATATGATGCATGGGTTCACCTCAGCATCCAAAGATGAATCACTTGTGCCAGTTTAGTTACTGTAGCATTAGTACTTTGTCAGATACTGAGCTACCCCAAACTTCTTAACCAAGTCACTCAAGCGGAAAATGTAGGTCAGATGCTGCATCCGATGCATGGGTTCACCTCAGCATCCAAAGATGAATCACTTGTGCAAGTTTGGTTACTGTAGCATTAGCACTTCGTCAGATACTGAGCTACCCCAAACTTCTTAACCGGACGCGGACGCGGATGCGGACGCGGATGCGGACGCGTGGGGTTATAGCATAAGCTCACTCAACTTCGTCGAGGTGAGCTAAAAATAACAAAACCTCACACTATCTCTTGTAAATCTAATTTATAAATGAAAAAAGTGATTTTTTTTTTCAAAAATTAGGAAAAGCTTATCACTGTCTTACTTTTTCATCATCATCACTGTCAGACTTAACATCTTCAGGTAAAGCAGTTTTTGCCTTTGACTCCTGGACGGCTGATTCTGTACTGAGTGTTGGGTCATCTAAAAGGTCATGGCTACTTTTACCTTTTGCTGACAAGTCCTGTTAAATGCACATACACGTTTAATTATGATTCTAAGATACATGAAATGATTTTGTGTCCTTGATTTTTCTTCAACTATTTGCTACTAAACTATTGCATGAAAATCTTATCTGCAATATCTTACATATATAGAATTTGACTTTCATTCAACATATTGAATGTCAAGTCAGATATTCCTGTACAACAAAATTTTAAACATTTCTTCATTTTTCTTTTTGAACAAAGATCAGTTAATGGTATTGGGGATGAGCCACACATGAAATAACATGTAAATGTACATACCTTACAAGCCAAATCTGTCTCTACTTCATCCTCCTCTGCCTCCTCCCCAAACGATAACAACTTGAAATTCCTTTAAAATACATGTCATACATGTACATGATTAAACATTGCTGTATCCTTAAAGCATATACTAGAGTGTTCAAGAACTGAAATGTTGTCTGCTTATGTTTTAGCTTTTATGTATGACCTTTAGAAGTGATTTTGACCTTTTCTAAAAGTTGACTATTTACTTGAGTTATGGTTAACAAAAGGTACACAGTATAAAACTATAGCCAATGATACAAAAGGATACTGTATATGTAGAATCATTCAATCGAAACTCTCACGGTTTCATGAAAGTAAACACTTTCACTTGGACAATGATTTGCACATCCGTTTCTGATGCTATTGAATTATGCATTTGGTATATTTATTCACTAAAGCCCTCATTCCACTGCAATCCCGCTGTATCTACGTTCATTCCCGACCTCGAAAATTGCCAGGTCGGGAGAGAATGGCTCTTAGTCGTATCATGGTCTGGTACAGCGTATGTTGGTCCACAATCGATCGGTATTAGAGTGGGCACTCTTCAGAGGTCGGGAAAAGTTTCCCATATTCTTTCAACTGGTTGAAAAAATACGGGAAAATTTCCCGCTCTCTTTGTGGTCGTGAAATAGTCAACACTTGGTCGGGATAGTCGGGGGTACAGCCTAGCTTAATCCTATCCTGGTCGGGAAAGAGCGTGGCTTTAGCATGGTCTGATCGGCATTTAACTAAACCCCGCTTTCTTCACACATAAGATACGCTTTTATTACACCCTGTTCCCGATCTTTACCCGTCCATTCTACGCTCTTACCACAATCTTTCCACTACAGATTCAATGTTTGCTGATCTTACCAAGACCTTTTCATGATCATCTTGTGACCTATTCACGCTCTACAAGACCAAGTTACAGTTTTGTAAGACCAAACAACGCTTCAAATAGGAGCTGTGTTTATTTCATTCATTTTCTTGCACTGATATTGATTTGTTCAAAATACTTATTATCAAAATGTCGTGGCGACGATTCTTGGCTGTCCAATGCCATATTTTTTAAGGAAGGAAAATTCTAAATTTAGATCGCGACACTTTTGGGTAAGGTTAGGTCAAAATGAGAAATATAGGCTGCTTCTTAGCCGGTACGGTCATTAGATGACAAATGAGATCAGTTTAAGTTAGAATTTGTGTTTTGAGCGGGAATGCGTCGGGGACAGTCGGTAATAGATCGGAATTGCATCGGGAATAGATCGGGCTTTGGTCGAGAATAGATTGGAGTTTGATCGTATAGAACGGGGCTTGGTTGGCAATATGATCGTGAGTAGAGCGGGTAAAGCGTGAGTAAGTCCGCGTTGAAACGTGAATCGGTCATGAATTAATCAGGAATCGGTCGGGAATAATGCATGATGCCAAGAAAAAACATAGGTAATCACAGATTACGAAGCTCACCTCGTGACAGCAAAATTCAATTCAAACATATTTCTTAGTACATGTATATTGGCTTTTAAAGGCAAAACCACTCAAGCAGAAAAAGTAGGTCAAGGTCATTTTATGAAAGTTTGATCAAAGATACATCCAATATGCAAGTTTGGTACATGTAGCAGTTATCCTTTGCTCAATATTGGCTTTATAGAGCAAAATCACTCAAGCATAAAAAGTAGGTCGAGGTCATTTTATGAAAGATTGATCAAAGATACATCCAACATGCAAGTTTGGTACATGTATCACTTATACTTTGCTCAATATTGGCTTTTAAAGGCAAAATCACTCAAGCGGAAAAAGTAGGTCGAGGTCATTTTATGAAAGTTTGATCAAAGATACATCCAATATGCAAGTTTGGTACATGTAGCAGTTATACTTTGCTCAATATTGGCTTTATAGAGCAAAATCACTCAAGCGGAAAAAGTAGGTCAAGGTCATTTTATGAAAGATTGATCAAAGATACATCCAATATGCAAGTTTGGTACATGTATCACTTATACTTTGCTCAATATTGGCTTTTAAAGGCAAAATCACTCAAGCGGAAAAAGTAGGTCGAGGTCATTTTATGAAAGTTTGATCAAAGATACATCTAATATGCAAGTTTGGAATATCTAGCACTTATACTTTGCTCAATATTGGCTTTTAAAGGCAAAATCACTCAAGCGGAAAAAGTAGGTCAGGGTCATTTTATGAAAGTTTGATCAAAGATACATCCAATATGCAAGTTTGGTACATGTAGCACTTATACTTTGCTCAATATTGGCTTTTAAAAGCGAAATTACTCAAGTGGAAAAAGTAGGTCAGATGCTGCATCCGATGCACAGGTCCATCTTGGCATCCAAAGATGAATCACTTGTGCAAGTTTGGTTACTGTAGCATCAGTACTTTGTCAGATACTGAGCTACCCCAAACTTCTTAACCAAGTCACTCAAGCGGAAAATGTAGGTCAGATGCTGCATCCGATGCATGGGTTCACCTCAGCATCCAAAGATGAATCACTTGTGCAAGTTTGGTTACTGTAGCATCAGTACTTTGTCAGATACTGAGCTACCCCAAACTTCTTAACCAAGTCACTCAAGCGGAAAATGTAGGTCAGATGCTGCATACGATGCATGGGTTCACCTCAGCATCCAAAGATGAATCACTTGTGCCAGTTTGGTTACTGTAGCATTAGTACTTTGTCAGATACTGAGCTACCCCAAACTTCTTAACCAAGTCACTCAAGCGGAAAATGTAGGTCAGATGCTGCATCTGATGCATTGGTTCACCTCAGCATCCAAAGATGAATCACTTGTGCCAGTTTGGTTACTGTAGCATTAGTACTTTGTCAGATACTGAGCTACCCCAAACTTCTTAACCAAGTCACTCAAGCGGAAAATGTAGGTCAGATGCTGAATCTGATGCATGGGTTCACCTCAGCATCCAAAGATGAATCACTTGTGCAAGTTTGGTTACTGTAGCATTAGTACTTTGTCAGATACTGAGCTACCCCAAACTTCTTAACCGGACGCGGACGCGGACACGGACGCGGACACGGACGCGGACGCGGACGCGGACGCGGACGCGGACGCATGGGGTTATAGCATAAGCTCACTCAACTTCGTCGAGGTGAGCTAAAAATAAAAGGTCGGGAAACTTTTACCCGCTCTTGTGAAAATTGTGGTCGAACGGTGGCTTGAGACAAACTTTCACGGTGCGAGGCAGACCACGAAAGTAACAAAGGTTAATATACAGCAAATGGTTCTACATATACAGTAGCTTACAGACATACAGATACACGGACTGGAAGACAGACTGATGCCTGAAGTGACCTCTTATATACTACTAATGTGCAACTGACATAAAAAGAACACATTTCAAAAGAGAAAGTATGATTTTATGACATTTTCCGTACTTTGTTGCTTTAGACTGACTTTTGGACTTGGACTTCTTTTCTGAGTCTGATCTCTCTTTCTTCTGATTTCTTGGCACTATGTCATCGTACGGGTTGGATAAAATCTACGATGTATAATGATATGAAGAATACAAGTAAATACAAGTAAATCAACTATTTTACAATACTGTAAACAAGGAAATTTTTGGCGAGGGGGTAATTTTCACACATTTTGCGATTACATTATTATCATGAAATAACCCCCCCCTCCCATCAAAATTACAACCAGTATAAAAGACTTGAGGGAATACTGCCAATTTTGCCAAAATAACCCAATGCTTACTGCTGCAATCGTCATTTCGCGAAAATTTTACCTCAGCGAAAATAACCATGTTTACAGTTCTTTTTTATCTAAAAGTCTGTGGATCACACATACTGTGACAAACAAACAAATTCATGATACGGTATGAGGTACATTCTGCATTGCAGCATCTCAAAATCTCAGAATACCTTGCTAACTTTTAGCCTAGATGGTTGTTATCAATGAATGAATTAGACAGAAATTACATGTATCTACGTATAATTCATCCCTACCAGAAAAAGACGAATGAAATGGAAATGACGACAATTGTATACATGTACAAAATATAGGGAGTTACGGAGTGGAGGGCTCTGAGCTAACATGTTATAAGATTCTAGGCACATCAGAGAAGATAAACATGTACAAAGGTTCACACATAACTCAGAGAAGATAAACATGTACAAAGGTTCACACATAACTCAGAGAAGATAAAAAAGTACAAAGGTTCACACATAACTCAGAAAAGTTAAACATGTACAAAGGTTCACACATAACTTACCATTGCTGACTTGATTTTATGAGGATGGACTGGGCGTTCATTGTCATCAATCTCCACTTCTTGTAGCTTGGAGAGATTGTACACTGTATTGCCTGTAACCTGATAAACGATAAAAACAAAAGTTGACAGTAAACTAAATTACCAATTTATCTACATGTATTTCAGTGCGCATATACATGTACATACATAAACATGAATGCATTTTTATGTACATGAATTAATTCTATCAAAAACTATCACACAAAACCAATTATATTGTAATAAAATATCCCTTTCTTTAACTTTTAATTTATCTACATGTATTTGCAACTCTAAGTTACAAATGATTTTTTAACCAATTCCAAATCTACTTTTGTTCCTATGTGCACTACTTGTATACTAACTTAAATTTCTTTAATGCATGCATAAATATAACATTTATGGTGACATGTATGTCACAAAGAAGTGTTCCTACCTTTCCAAATATTGTATGTTTATTTTGGAGCTCCTGTGTTTGACCCATAGTGATGAAGAACTGACTGCCATTATCATTCTTTCCGGCATTAGCCATGGCAACCAGACCACGCCGCACAAACCGTAAACGGGAGTGAAATTCATCCTGATAAATGGAAAAATAGCAATCCAAGGAATGCTTGTGTCGCCTGCGAAGCGGTTTGATTATTATTCTAGAAAGTGGATCAAAATTCTTGAAAAGTAGGTCTAGGTCAAATATCTAGATCACGGTCAAAAGGTCAAATTTTATGGTCTGTGTAGAAAGGTCTTGTCACAAGGAATAAACATGTGAAATACCAAAGCCCTATCACTTACCAATCAAAATATCCATTCTTAATTTTTTTGAAAAGTAGGTCAAATATGTAGGTCAAGGTCAAAAGGTAAAAAAATAATGGTATGTGTAGAATGGCATTGTTACAAGGAAAATACATGTGAAATATCAAAGCCCTATCACCTACCATTCAAAAGATATAGCCAATATTACTTTTCTTGAAAAGTAGGTCAAATATCTAGATCAAGGTCAAAAGGTCAAATCTAATGGTCTGTGTAGAAAGGTCTTGTCAGAAGGAATACACATGTGAAATATCGAAGCCCTATCACTTACCAATCAAAAGATATAGCGAATCTTATCTTTTTTTTAAAAGTAGGTCAAATATCTAGGTCAAGGTCACAAGGTCAAAAATTATGGTATGTGTAGAAAGGTCTTGCCACAAGGATTGCACATGTGAAATATCAAAGCCCTATGACCTACCAATCAAAAGATATATCCATTCTTAATTTTTTTGAAAAGTAGGTCAAAAATGTAGGTCAAGGTCACTATGTCAAAAATTATTGTATGTATAGGAAGGTCTTGTCACAAGGAATACATATGTGAAATATCAAAGCCCTATCACTTACCAATCAAAAGATATATCCATTCTTAATTTTTTTGAAAAGTAGGTCAAATATGTAGGTCAAGGTCACTATGTCAAAAATTATTGTATGTATAGGAAGGTCTTGTCACAAGGAATACATATGTGAAATATCAAAGCCCTATCACTTACCAATCAAAAGATATAGTGAATCTTATCTTTTTTCAAAAGTAGGTCAAACATCTAGGTCAAGGTCACAAGATCAAAAATAATGGTATGTGTAGAAAGGACTTGTCACAAGGATTGCACATGTGAAATATCAAAGCCCTATCACCTACTGATCAAAAGATATATCCATTCTTAATTTTTTTGAAAAGTAGGTCAAATATGTAGGTCAAGGTCATTAGGTCAAAAATTATTGTATGTATAGGAAGGTCTTGTCACAAGGAATACATATGTGAAATATCAAAGCCCTATCACTTACCAATCAAAAGATATAGCGAATCTTATCTTTTTTTCAAAAGTAGGTCAAAAATCTAGGTCAAGGTCACAAGGTCAAAAATAATGGTATGTGTAGAAAGGTCTTGCCACAAGGATTGCACGTGTGAAATATCAAAGCCCTATCACTTACCAATCAAAAGATATATCCATTCTTAATTTTTTTAAAAAGTAGGTCAAATATGTAGGTCAAGGTCACTAGGTCAAAAATTATGGTATGTGTAGGAAGGTCTTGTCACAAGGAATACACATGTGAAATATCAAAGCCCTATCACTTACCAATCAAAAGTTATGGGCTGTGACACCCAAAGTGTGACAGACAGACAGACAGACGGACGGACGGACGGACGGACGGACGGACAGACGGACAACGGACAAAGTGATCCCTAAGTGTCGCTATGCTTCGCAGGCGACACAAAAATGAAAATAGCATTAAAAAAAAAGTGTACAGTTTATTTACATTATTCTATATCTTTGAAATTGCATATTTTACATGTATTCATGTAATACTATCAAAATTGCCATATATAAATAACGCTGAAACATGATCTGAAAAAAGCTCAAGTGTACCAAAATAAGGCAATATATGTATGACAATCTCTCTTTTAATTCATTCATCAACGAGAAAAAAGTAAGGTAATACATAGATCAAATATTTAAGCAAATTCACAGCTTCATTGTTATATATTTAATAAAATATTGAGCAATGCTGTACTGGTGATTCACTTTTGCTTACCTTAAATGGTTTTCCATAAATAGACTCCCCGCCCTCACCTGTGCCTGTAGGGTCTCCTCCTTGCACTATAAAGTCTGGGACCACACGGTGAAATATAGTCCCATCATAATAGCCTTCCATACATAGCTGCACAAAATTTCGACATGCTTTTGGTGCTTCCTTGGACCAGAGTTCTACGTCAAGCTCTCCTGCTGATGTTACTAACAAAACCTGATAAAAAAAGAAAACATCTCTGGAGTTACTACGGCTACTTGTACAGTCAAACCTGTCTTATGTGACTTTGCAAGGGCCGACAGAAAATAGGTCAGATAAGACAGGTGGTCACTGAATACAGGTTTAAGCTGATTTGACTTTGACCAACAAAATTTTCGTAGTAAAAGAGCAATACTATTAAATGAATCACTGCATATATCAATTCGTGTGTTTATTGATTAATCATATTGCACATATAAAATCACAGTAGCTTTTATTTATTACAGAAGATTTAATTATGACAGACACTGATGAAGAGATTTAATGTAAAATATTATGTAGTTTGGGTCCTTTGCAACACTTAAAGTCTTTATATACAGGTTCGGAATTCAGTACGTGACAGAAAAATCACGGTCGTTGTCGCGTTACACAGGTTGTCGCTATATACAGGTTAATTTGATAGGAAAATTGCTCGGTAGGAATAAAAAAGGTCACATAAAGCAGGAAGTCGCTAAAAAGAGGGTCACTTTAAGACAGGTTTGACTGTATATCATTTTATCATCTAGACAAATATACAAAGATATCATATTTTCAAAACTATTTTAAACAAATTACCTTTAATTATACATGCCTTTAGCCGCATGTTATCCAAATACCTGAAACTGAGCCAAAACCTACCTATTCATTCAATGTACGTGCAGTACGCTGGGAAAACATGTAGGTTTTAACTCAATTTCAGAGTATTTGAACTAATTGGATAAAATAAAATTTAATGATATTGTTGGACCTCATATAATCCCCTAAAACAGAAAAACAATTATTAGTATGACGTTGTTTAGCAATTCTTCAAAATCATTGATCAATTTTGCATGGATTGTTGTAGATAGGTTGATACTAGTAATACTACATACATGATTGGACAGGAAAACAAAACACACTGGGAAAATTGAATGAGATAATGGAGATTGGTACATCATACATCGCTAAAACGTTGATGTATGTACTTATTTAACGTAAGATTTAAGTCTTTTTTTGTAACTTTTACATATCTGCATATGAAGGCTTAAAATTGTTGATACATGTATCAACACCAAAAAAATGTCCTCATGCACTTTTGGCAACTTTTCCCCTAAATTAAGAAATAAACTTGCATCTTTGGGTACAGATACCCTACCTGTGTGGTCACTCATGGCTACTTTATTTGCTAATACTATATAGTGACTCTGAAAATATTGTTGAATGTTCCACACTATTGGAGTGCATTGTTGTACAAGTATTAAAATAATAATAACTTCACTTAATGCTGTATAAGATATGCACAAACATCAATAAACTGCATAAAACAAGACCCCTTGCTGACAATTACAAACTGCATAGCTCTAAACACCATTTATGTAAAATCCAATAGGTGGTGAACAACTGAAAAGAGGCCAATTGTTACCATGAAAATCAAATTTCATTTCCTTTCTGTTTGGGCACCCAGCAGAACACTACTGGGTCAGTTGGCTGTATTGATCTTACAAATATTGCGGGGAACTCATTGACCAACTGCCCCCTGCAGAGTTATCATCGCCAGACCATTCCCCTTTGGGGTGCCTCATAGCCCCTTCTATAATATTAGTAAAGGAGCAGAGTACTACTCCAATTTATTGCCCACCCTCCACTTGAGTATGTGGTGTATGCATGTTAGTGTTGTACACAGGAAGACTTTTAGGAATAGATCATTGTAAAATAATTGGAAAGGGTAAACCGATCAATAATCGATTTAAATAGGAAAACAGTATCCTATGCAAAATGCAACATACACGATAGAAAGTATAGAAAAAAATTTAGAAAATTTTGCTGAAAAAATATATACCGTAGCATTCAGTTTCAAATATCTGTCTGTTTACTATTATGACAACAAGAAACTGCATACACTTCATTGAAAAAGAGAGAAATGAATACCTAAAGATAAAACACATTCCATTCAGCAACACTCAATTTTAAGGAAAATTATAAAATTGATAGTCAGAATCAAAAGACTTTTAGCGATTGACAATCGATTGTAAGTGACAATTGGTTTACCATTTATATACATGTACATGTACATGTGTGCATGAGGGTTGTGTTATAATGTACTGCTTGTATCCGTATTTCATGACTTTTATAACTGGTGCCACCACACCAGGATACCCTTTGCCGCAGCATGTCTCTTTCGCTCACTCATGCTAAGCTGTCAAACTAAGGTTTGAGCCCCAGTGCTGGCACTCATTCTCCTTCCTCAGTGTTTCACAAATCTGGCAACGAGGTGAACAAGGAATGCGTGGGAAGCATCAAGTGATGGCTGTGAGACAGGCCAGGCTGTTGACGTTGAGGACTAATCAATCCTGGACAGGGTGGTTCAGAGGGTGTTCAACCTCTGATCAAGGCAATTAAGCGCCTCCTTGGTGAAAAGGGGGGAGAGTGTACTGTAGTGGAATTAGAAATACCAGTAGCAGGATTAATGACTTGACTACTGGGATGTCCCTTTAGCTCTTTCAGTACCGTGCTAGGCTGTCATGCATTTAACTTGATTTAAGCAATGGCTGGGGTTCAAGCCACAGCCTGCCCTCACTCTACTATACATGCACTGCCATTAATTCCCTGAGACGAAACTATTAAAAAGAATGTGTTGCATTTCGCGTGTATGTCACAATACATAAATATCACACATGCAATGACAGCTGCTGTTCACTGCATGAACCCGCATTGACCTAAATTTTGACCACAGGGATTTACTTTATCCTGTTTTCCTTGTTGCATGCTATATAGTTAGGGCTGGGACGATACTGCACCCGGTCGATCCAATACGCATCAAGATACCTGACATCCAATACGATATGTTTCGTGATACTAAATAAATTGATAAAACCTTCTTAAAAACCTATATAATTTGATAGTATTTATATATATTCATAATATATGTAGCTTTTTTTATTCAACATGTTATATACTCTATTCAACACTAGCTTTCTCCAAACTTTTCTTTTGTTTTCTTCAAACGTTATTTGTTTTTGGTATGACAGACAAAAAAAATCTGGATAATTCTAACACATATTTTTTGTAAATTTTAACTTGGGTATCGTAGGGGACATGTATGACGATACTTGGATTGCGAAATAAAATATCATGATGAATCGGAGTATCGTCCCAGCCCTAATGATAGTACTAGGGGGTTAACTATCATGCAACGAGGAAAACAGGATTATAACTATCAACCATATGCTGTCATGTGGGATGAGAAAAGCCCACCCGAGGGGTCTGGTTTCTGGTCAGGGAACGAGGCTTGCCGAGTTCCCTGACCAGAAACCAGACCCCGAGGGTGGGCTTTGAATCTCATCCCACATGACAAACATATGGTTGATCGTTTTTCTCCCATTTCTAGGGACCTTTCTTGAAATTCCATGAAATCATGAAATTGTCAACTTTTCTCGAATTCGAAAAATAAAGGAATATTCGTTTTCAGCGCCCTCAAAAATGGTTTATTCTAAAAGAATAAACCGTAGTCCTTAGCCTTAATCGGTTTAATAAGAATTAGAATGTAGAAAAAGGAGTTTTCAAACGACGTTTTTGTTGAGAGGTCGCCGCTTTTGGTGCAAAATCATGACGTCACAATGGATAACAACGACGTCACAATAATATGGATTCGGCCTATACGGCTGACGTCAAAAGTCACGCGGGAGGCATATGGGATACAGTGACCCTACATGACGCGTCCCTATAGGCAAACTCTATCCCACATGGGGGCAAATGGGAGAAAATTGAATCCCTGTGCTTTTGATGACATCACCTTTAAATTTTTACCTCACTTAGGAAAACGAGATTTCAGAAAAAATGAAACTGACAATTGTGGTGCATATATAAATGTCATAATTTGATTTTGTTACAGGTTACATAATGCAACACACAGAAAGTGCATTTATCCATGAAATGCACTAATGCGCGTTACATGTACGATAAATGCACTCAATGCTGTGTGTTTTATACCCGCAACAATTTAAACAAAATTTAAGGGTTTACTAAACACAAAGTTAGCGTGTCAGGGATATCTCGATTATTACAAAAACTGTAGAATTATTCAGCAAAATATCTCCAATAACGAATTAACTGATACAAAAATATTTGGCTTTCATTAAAATTATAGTTTGTACTGTACTATTTTGTGAGTACAAGCATCAATCGAGTTGCTGATTTTCAAAAAAATAGAACAGACCGTAAAAGTCATTAAACAATATGATTTATGCATATATACCTTCTTTGATTCCTTCCCGAGGGCAAGCTAGCATTCAATTTGGGATACGGATTTGCAAATCTATATTTTCCCTATTCAAATAAACCTACCCCTCTCTCACACCTACACTTGATTATCGAACACTCTACCCATTGTGTATTATAATGAAAAGTAATCGCTGTGCATGCTTTGTACAGGTATCTACACAGGTGTATACAAAATGTTTATACATAATGTAGGGTTACACATTTAGGAGTTGGACTACACTTTGTAGAAATATTTTCAAACAATTTGAAAAGTAGCTTGCCCTCGGGAAGAAATTAGAGAAGGTAACTATTCACAAATTATATTGTTTTACGACGTTAATAAAACGAATTTAATTTTTTGAAAAATTGACAACTTGTTTAAGACTGTGCTAACGAAATATCAACGTACAAGCTAAAATTTTAATGAGAAACATTTAATTACATAAAGATTCACTCACAAATGTGGCTAATTTGCTAAATAATTTCATACTTTTGTGATAATCGAGATTTTCTTTTTGCGTAGATTTTGTGTTTAGTAAACCCTTAAAGACACTTATTGTCGATAATTATTGTAGCGAGCCACATTACTGAGACCAGTACCTCTGGAATGAAAAAGGAAAAAAAAATCGCAGTTTACGACGATGATTTAAAGTAAAAACTACAAAATGACAGGTGCTTCATGAATAGCTCGAAATTTCTCTGATTCAGTTACAAAGAATTGTTAAGTTTGAGACAGTGCACAATTTTTCTACTGTATAACTATAGCTCATACTTTTCCATTGGTAGGTGGTTCTTGAATATAAATATTACTCATTTTTTAGGCTAGATGTGTCACAAAATCATGCTGGGATTTTCCCTTTCTGGTCGAATGAAGTTATACACCAATCTCGAATTAAATTTTTTTCCTTACTGCTCATTTTTGTCCATAGACTTATTTATCTTGGTACATGTATACTTCTATGTTTTGTCATAGCTTCTTTGAGGCAGTCACAAAAATAAAGTTAACAAGCTACCTACATGGTTTTAATTAATTATCTCATCTCATGATTTTAATGTTCAATGTGCCAAATTCCTGAATAAATCTTATCTTATCTTTACAAGAACCTTGCAAATGATTGGGATGAAAGGATCCAACAATTCATACTGGAGTAGAGTAAGAAATTAATACCTGCATGATGCTCGCCTCTCACAGTATAAACTTGAGTGGATTCAGCACACATTTTTGGGCTTCATTGCTTATATATATAGCTGTAAGATTAATCTAATAAATTTCAAATACAATCACATAGGTCTTCTCAGTTCCAAGGGAAAGTCCAAATCAAATCTTAATTAAAAACATCGACACTCATTCTTGAAATATACTAGTGTTTCATATGTAATTTAAGTCATGTTTATTACACAATAAACATTATCAGAAAAAGTTGGTTGCTCTGGTGCTTATGGTATCAATGATAAAGTCTTGACAAGGTCACTGAACTGTGAAATGTCCGTCAAACACACTTAATCTGCATGAATCAGGCTTCAAACTCTGATGCTAAGATCACTTGCAAATCTAAAATTTCATGTTTTAAGCACTGTCACTTTTGACCATTATGTGCCTGAACTTATTATAATCAAATTATCTATGAAAAAATAATGAAAGTTTTGTCATACTAAGCACTCTACATGATTTTCAAGATAAAGTCAAAATAAAATTTAACAAGGTAATTCAACCCTTAAATGTATTTTGTTCAGTGTAATTAACTTCAGCACCTTCATTCTGGTGCTGGGCATCACAGGCATCACTTCGATCTGATTAAGTTTTGTCACTCGTTCACTTGCAGTTGATGAGCTGAATTGAAAATCAAATCTTCTTAAAATACGGTCACTCGACATTCATCCTAGAATTTAGGTCAAGTGCAATGTTTAATCTCAACATTTTCAATCAGTCCCGACGAGTATCTAGGTCAAACTGATGATCACCAGATCGAGGCATAATCCACGAAAATTTGGTCAGAATAGATTTCTGATCAAAATAATGTTGAAATAAATCATCTTATTGTGACGACTCAAATGAGAAATATAAATCTAGAGCATCTTCTGCAAACTGCATCATACTGATGCTCATCTTATCTGAAAATTTGGTACATTTATCTTTTTCACTTAATAGCTATTCTCTGTAAGCATTTGCACTTTTATGAAGGACGCATGGCACGGCATGTCTCAGATTTTGATAAAATTTGTACATAAGGTTGGGTCTGACCCAAAAGAAAAAATTTATCAAAAATGTTCTTAATATCACATCCGGTTGCCATGGAAACGGACTTTGAATATTGAAAAAAATGCATTTTTGGGCGTTTTTGAAGTCACATACATAATTTATGCGGCATAATCTAAAACAAATTTTTTCAAAATTCAACGATAAATTGCTTACATTTTCGAGTTTTTTATGCAAATAAAACATAAGCATTTACATTGGGACAACGTTTCTGTTCGTTGCTATGACAACATGACCTCAAATTGCAAAAATGAAAGCAATTTTGGACAATATTTAGATTCCTTTTTTTACTAGATCATTGAATTTTGATTCAAAGTGATGAAAATTAATTAATGTATTCAAGTAGATCTTTCATTACACGAAAGAAAATTTTTTTAAAATGTTCAGGAAATAGCCCGTTGCTATGGGAACGATTGCGTAAAATTGCACACAGACCCATTTTGAGTCCTTGGATACGGGCATCAAAAACTAAGTAAGCTGAATTTTTTTAAATCTAAAATAAAGTTTAGACTTTGCTTTATCTAATATGTAAAAAAGGTTGTGTAAGCCTGTTTCGTTTTTTGAGGAAAAGACTTCGAAAAACAACAAAAAAATGCATATTTTTGTAATGTATGGCAAAATTACTATAGCAACCATTAATTATTTGAAACTTTTTGATTATATTTTGATAGAGGCTTACTTGATCTTTATTTTTATTAAATTTGAACTTCCTGAGATTAATAATTACTGTTTTATGAAAATAATAAAAAATGGTTGCCATGGTAACATATGTTCCCCATAGCTTTTTCACGGTTTTTGAAAGAGCTCTTTGTGTTGGATATTTCCCAACAATTTTTATCTGTTCATCATGATGCAAAATTTTTTAAAATGACTCTGAAGTTGCAAAATATGTAATATTAAAGACCATAGTTACCGTTGCCAAGGTAACTGATGTACATAGCAACAAGTGGGTTTATCTTGAATTTGCTCATTTTATAAAATAAATCCTATTTCCTTATTATATACCCATCAAGGGAGAAGAAAAATTGGAAAATACAAACAGCATTTTGAAATCAATATATCAAAATTAGCTAATTATGTTGTCATGGTAACCAGCCTTTTTACAATATCAGACACTACTAGTGAGTTTGTTTAAAATTTTATGTCCTAATCTTTAGGATGCATAAAAAATCCTCCATTGATGTCACATACAGACCAAATTATAGAGCTTCAAATTAGCTCAATTTTGCCAATTTTTCAACTTTAAAGGCCGTTGCCATGGTAACCAGATGACCTAGAATTAATTTTTTTGTCAAATATTCCATTTTTCATTGGTCCCTACTTATACGTGAAATTTCATGAAAATCTGAGACCATGCGTGCCGAAATTGTTTAAATGCTTACAGAGAATTGCTATTAATACTTTAAGAAAAAGTGGAAATCAAATCCATCCTCCTAACATTGCATTGTCAACCATGAAATGTAGGTTACACATCCATTATTCTTATACTCCTTGCTCCTCATGTAATGTAGGTACATGTATACAGATAAAGGTAAATAAAATCTCATTGCTCAAGGATGAATGCATTGCATCATGGTTAGGTGATAAATTTCACGGTTTAAAGCGACTGACGTAATAAACCATGTCAGATACATGTTGTTCTTATTTCTCTAAAAAAAAAACCTCATAATAAACAATTTTAGTATTTAATACATGTAAAATCCATTTTCAACATTAAGACATGATTTTCATTGGTGAAATAAATAAACAGCACATAATTTTCATCATTTCTATATAACAAAGTCATTCATTCTATGGTCAGCACTAATTTGTTCATTCATCATGCACACACATGTACAAAAAAGACAAGATGCTTAACAAAGTCACAATATTTTATATTGAAGACAAATGTCATTATTGCCTTAGAGGTCACTGATTTTCAAACAAAGCCTGAAATGGTGCCACTGAAGGGTCGCGACCTTGAAATTTGCGGAAAGTTTCACATGGATCTTCATCACCTCCATGATAAAGAAAAGTGTCTCTAAACCTGAAAATACATGGGATAAAAATATGACTCATTATGAGAAGTTTCAACGTATCAAATTCCATATACATTCAAATATCAAAATGCATGAGCAATATATATTACCCTTTTTGTAAAATCAAGCAAAAGTGAAAATTTTATGAAATCTTTCCGGCAAAATATTTAATTCATGCCCTATATACTTGAGGTAAAACATACAATCTAAGCTACATGTACATATAAGCTACACAAAAGACGTTTACCTTCTGCCAACAGCTGCAATTTTTTCCTTATCCTCAAACCCAGTCTCTTGAAATGTTTTAAATATATCAGTTGCAATCATCTGAAATTTAAATTTATTTTAAAATCTAAAGTAGTTATTTTGAAGTAGACTTCTCTTTAGAATTCAATAAATGGGTACAAAGAACTTACAAATTTCATTTTTTTTTTAAACATTTCACAATGACATTTCTTTATTCTTTTGCAAATTGAGATTTAGACATATTACTTAAATCAACAAACACATTCCATATAAAGCGTTTTTTTTTTAATTCCCAGCCAGAAATTTTCATCTTATTAACACTGATCCATCTACATCATAACTGTAACGTCCAACTTTTACTATTCAAAAGGCATGTTCAATACATAAACTGTAAACCTAGACATTTTCGCATGGGGGTAATTTTCACGTATTTTGCAAATCAATGGACTGCGCAAAAATTTCTCTCACATAAAAGTAACTCTACAGCATTCTTCCAATGACAGAAATGTTTCTATTGCGAATATTTCCCCCAATGGACCGTCCTGATATTATAACCACAAATTTTTTTCCCAGCGAAAATAACCACATTTATAGTATATGACATACCTGAGTCCACAGATTAGTATAGTATCCACATGCCTTCTCTCCTGGGAACATGTCAGTCATGTGACAAGGGTGGTAGTCCTCCTCATGTAATGGAGTAGGCATGTACAACTTCCAGATCCTCTCCATGTGAGGATACCATATACCAGTCCTATAGGGATTAAAGAAAATATGATAAACCCTAAACTACTAAAGGCGGTATGGCCTTATTGCAAAGCGCCAGTTTAAATTGATGTATACTTTATCTAGGGTATTCCTGTTGTTATAAGGAATCTACCAGTGAAATATCAAAGCCCTACCCCTTATAATTCAAGAGATATAGCTAAAATAACGTCAAAGTCGCAGTCTCAAATGTAAGAATCAAGGTCAGTCTTACTTGCAAGGTCTTGTTATTAAGAATCAAAAAAAAATATGAAAGCTATACTGCTTAAAGTTCAAGAAATATAGTCAAGTTTAAAGTTTTGAAAAGTGTACTGAAGTGTCAAGGCCACTAGGTAAAAAGTCATGGTTACATGAAAAGGTCTTGTCATAAGGAATCTATGCGTGAAATATGGAAGCTCTATCCATTACGGTTCAAAAGAAATAACCAAGGTTTATGTTTTTGAAAAGTAGGTCAAACCTCAAGGCCACTTGGTAAAAAGTCAAGGTTACAATGAAAGATCTTATCACAAAGAGTTTGCATGCATATCAAGAAAGTTTTAAAGCTTTGATTGGTTTATCATTATGTTTTTCACTCCCATCAAATATTCTTGATTTTCTTACTTGATACAAAGTTCCAGGTCAAGTGCACTGAGATACAGCTCCTTGGACACATCATATGCTATCATATGTCTGGCAGCTTTAAATATAAGTATCATAAATTATGTGAATGCTTATGTCATTTTCACAACACATTATGAAATTTGATGGAACATTTCATGCTTGTATTTCTCAATTTTTTTCAAAAAGACATCAGAATTTTCTTAAAACTTCTCAGCTCAATTTTTGTGAGTAAGATGTACTAATGATGACTACCTTTTAGAACAGTATTAAGTAATCTTTCAGGAACTGGTTCTCCTGTTGAATGATGGGAACTGAGTTGTTTGATAAAGCTTGGTTCCAGAGCCATTTCTTTCAGTACATGAAAACAGATGTCTGCAGCATCCTTCTCCAGGTTGTTTGAGCCTGCCAGCTCACTGTACGGAGATTTGGCTAACACATGTTGTAGTGTACAACCAAACTGGAACAAAAATTTAATCATACTTTTAAGATATAGATTTCAGGAAGGAATTTTTGTACATTTAGATGTCTATACTCTTTCTTTATAATTTTCTCAATCAGTGAACAGAGTCTGAAAATCTAATATACATGTACATGGATATCGGAACAGATAGAAAGATGGACAAAGTGCCATAAAATACTACAAGTACTTCAAGCCTTTGAATAGCAATATTCCATTTGCCAGTTAAGTGTTGTGACCATTCTAAACCTAGACTTTATGCACACTAAGACAAGACATCATTTCATTTGGAGAATTTTTTTTCATTGTGAAGTTACATTTGATCACACCGTCTTTATGCTTCCAGATACATTGTCACATTTTCTCTTGTGACATCACAATGAAAATATCACCAAATTTTGTGATGTCTGTTTGTCTGACTGGATTACTGGCAATCCTAATATGACTTGAGATTTTCTCCCTATATGTGCTTTAGAGCTCACAGTAGTCTAGCCACTCTTAAACACATTCATGGTCAGATAGGCCATGCCTCATGCACATACATGTGTACTCTGAAATTGATTTTCTGAAGACCTGTCATTTTCTAAAACTGTAGCAACAGTTCTTGTCGTCCGCTTTAACATGTGTTTAATCAGAATATGAAAGAATACAAATAACAACTAACTAGCAGTGGTTTATTGTTCAGTAATTCCCTGAGTCGCATGAACCAAAGAAATTATCACTGAGCCGAGAAGCAGCGAGGTGATAATTTGATTAGTTCTTGCGACGAGGGCTAGTTGTTATTTCTTAAATAATGCATTAAAACTGAGTCCAACAATTACTTTCAGATTATTTATATCAGCCTTTTTATTTTGGGAATTATATACAATGTATTCAACGACAGGTAATTTTAGCTTTCCTCCCTTGATCAATCATGTAACATTGTAAAACTTGCTACATTTATCAAGCCATAGCCTAAAAATGTTCGAAAGATTGTGGCAAATTCATATTCTTTTCATAGCAATGTGACATAGAGAAAAAACCATTTGAAATAAACAGAAAATTGCCTACTTCACCAAACATTGTGTATACATCCTCTAAGGTCAGTAAACAAGGCTCAGAGTCATTGATTGGCGACTGGAAATTCAGGGACATGAACACTAGGGGTTTTGTATCCATCACATCGCTATGATCTAAGAATATAAAACCATAAGTACAACTTATTTTTCATTATGATCTAAGAATAATTAAAGCTTAAAAAGTCAGTGGCATTTTAGTTATTTTTGCATAAAAATGAAATAAACAACATTGAAATATTCAATATTATGAATGAAAAAGTCGAAGGCTTTCTAATATATTATAAACTTATTAAGGAAGACAATTAACATACCTCTGGCAACATGTGTATAGGATCCACCAAACTTGCTGGGTCTCCTAAATGGATCTATGTGGATTGTACCTGCCTCTGAACCTAACACAAATTCGAAATTACATGTTATATAGGTTTATTTGTAATACTACAAAACTGAACAGTTGAAAAGAACGGAAAAACACACCTGATTTTATGATTTACTTTCACCACATTGCTAACAAGTATGAAATATGTTAGCCTCATAACTATGAAAATGAGTCGGGTATCTTCACAACAAAAGAAGCATAAGTAGTGCGTTTGGAAACTTCCTATGCACGAGGACTTAGCAATTTTTAAAGACTATACTTTTTTCTTTAACACTGAAGTTATCAATAAATCCTCTCTTTACACATTGCATTTAAGGGTATTTGCCATATACATGTATATACTGGATATATGCAAAATTATAAAACAATTTTGATGACCATGGACAATAATAATCAAGAAGACCAATTCGAACAAAGTTTCACTCAATCCCTTTTCTCCTCTGAAAGCTGTTTAACAAGCATACAATATAATAATACTGATTTTAATACAATATTATAATAGTACATAATAATGCTTTCCAATGTTTTTTAAGTGTTATGAATTTACTCTACCTATGGTAAGAAATTATGTTGCATATATTTACCATCTTCCTCTATAACTTGATAGACTTCTACAGTAGGGTATAATTTATCACAGTCTGTTATTTGCTGAAAAATGAATTACAGGTATGTGATTAAGATTAAACATGCTTATAATGTAATCAAAATATTGGCACAAAAGGGTTTATTTCATTGAATGATTGGTCAAATGAAACCAAATCAATTCATGTACAGTTATGGCTAATACATGCACTCATTTCAAGTATCAAGTTAATAAGGTACTTCTGTCATCAATGAAGACAAACAAGAGCCCCAGGGGGCACAACGCTCACCTGATACCCATGCACGCTCTAATTGACATTGAATACTGATAGTGCCAGTACCAGGATTTTAGCCCACAACCTTTCTAAAAAGATTTTTGCCGGATGCAGAGAAGTTTTTTTTTTCAGACAACCTTTAAAAGTACAAAAAAGAAAAAATAGTCACATTTCAAAACAATAACTTTTTTACTGATTTGAAAAGACAGATAAAGTGGTCCAACGTCATATGCCCAGCTAGTATAGATCAATTATGCAACATCAAAAATAAAATCATATTGTACATTAATGTGCAGCAGAAAAAGAATAAAACAATGAAATAATTTCATAAATTAAGTTTATTTAAAATTGAACACAAAACCTTTCATTATTGATAGCTAGCATGCCAGAAATTATAAAGCCTGTGTTTGTGAAACGAGAATGCCCCTGGCGGCATCTTTGTTAGTATAAAGGCCATTTTCTGTTAAGTATGTGAGAGGTCAGGGTCAGCGTAATATTGGTATCAATGGAAAGATCTTGTCACAAGGAATACACATGTAAAAATTGAAACCTCTATCACTACCCATTCAAAAGTTATGCCCAATGTTAAAGTTTTTGAGAAGTACGTCAAAGGTCAAGGTTATGGTCACGAGGTCAAAAATTTTGGTATCAATGGAAAGGTATTGTCACAAGGAATACACATGTGAAATATGAAACCTCTATCACCAGCTTCCATTTAAAAGTTATGCCCAATGTTAAAGTTTTTTTGGAAAACAGACAGACAACCAGACAGACGGACAGGCCAAAAACTATATGCTCCCGAATCTTTTATTCCAGGGGCATAAAAAACAAAGATTTTTCGGTTTTGCCTTTATTCATATTAAAGTATACTGAAATCTATGAATGCTTTTGAATAGTATTGATTTCATCTCAAATACATGAAACGTACAGTTAAAATCGTTTTAATCCAATATTTATCAATTCAAGTGAGTTGTGCAGAAATTGGACCAGTTTGTTTTCCAAAAAGCAGTGTATGGTGTATCAAACCTCATGACCCAGTGAAGCCACTTGAACAAATAATTTTCAGTGAATATGCTGAAATGCGGAGCTTCTTGCCTATGCATATTTCAACAGGCGAGAAGGAGCGTCGCATTTCAGCATACGCTGTTCAACAACTCAAGTGGTTTCTCTAGGTTTCATAGTTTGAAACAAATTAAAAGGCCCATGAAATTGCTAAGCTTGTCCAACTAGCAGACCTACGACGTCGTTATTTACTGCTAACAAATTGTTTTACCTCATCAAAGGACTGTTACATGGACAAGTTGTTAGCGGAGAGAGTTCATGAAATGTATCGGTTGCATAGGATTTGCCGACAAAAAGTTATTTGGTCCGATAAAAACTCATCATGTATCTATTATTTGAACAGATAAAAATTCCCAAATGTCTTATCACAGGAACCTGTCATTTTATGAGAGAAAATGTTTTATTATTCACAACCTCAGGCCTCTGTGTGTTATACATACAAGATGTCAAACACAGTGGCTTATGGTTGTAAATAATAATTTATTTTCTCTATTCAAACAACAGCTTTCTGTGGTCCAACATTTCATAGGAAGATTTCAGGAACTCTGAACTGAATTATTTATTTCAAGAATTTCAGATATTAAACGTCCTATGCATTCTCAAAATCCAGAGGAAGAGATTACTCATTAGACGTTTCTTCAAGAAATCAGTCCGTAAATTACTTCATCTAAGAGAGTCTAAGGCAGAGGAAATTCGAGCAAACTTTATACATGATAACAAGTATATGCAAGTGTTCCAAGTACATGAATGAGGACCATTATGAAAGTGTTCCAAGTATAATGCACATTAAATAAAAATCTATTCCGTTTGCACTGTATCTCCTGAAATGTATCGCAGTACTAAAGGTATCACATTTCTACATGGGGAATCCCCTTCGGGTACACGGCAAAACATGGCCGCTTTTGAAATCTTGTTCCTGACTTTAAAAATAAAATTCTAAATAAGTATAAAGAATTTAAATAATTGAATCATATCACATAAAAGGTCAATCAATAAGACATTGAAGCATGTGTCACTTGTTGAATTATCAGCTGTAACTATGGATGAAAGGTCGATCTAAAAATGATTAATCATACAAAGAAGGTTTTTTTCCTGTAGTTGCACCTGAAACATTGGGCATGGAAAACATACATTATACCTATGTACAATCTTAAAAAATATTCCTTAAAAATCAAAAAGTGGATATCTTGAAAAAATTCTTTCACTTGTAGGGTACCATGCATGAGTACCTCATACCTACAAATTGTCATGACAATCTGAAGAGTGGTTATAGAAAAGAAGCAGAAAATGTATGAAAATCCCCCCCCCCTTCCTTTTTACATAAGAAAAAAAATCATAAAAAATCAAAAAAATTATATTTAAGCATAAAATACATATCAAAGCATTAAGTAAGTTAAATATGATAAATATGTAGTAAATGAGTGTGTAAAATCATACACTTATTGAGTTATTTAAAGAAATAGTGCAAAAATGTGCATTTCTGACTAAGTCCGAAAAGACGTCAAAAACGTGTCAAAAATTTGACTTCGAAGTGGAACCAAAAATAACAACACTTCTTAAGACATCTCTCTAGATCATCCTGATGCTTTCGGTTTGTCGATATATGCTTCAGTTCTGAAGAAGAAGTTTGTCAAAGGAGGGTACCCCCTGTGACCTACTTTTGGCTGTGGTGGTGCCACCTGTTGACAGATCCGGACGAAAAACAACAACACTTGTAGGGGACCATGAGTACTTCATACCTACCAAGTTTCATCAAAATCCCTTCAGCCCTTCTGGAGAAGAAGTTTAAAATGTGAAAAGTTTACGACGACGGACGACGACGACGACGGACGACAGACACAACACTATGACAATAGCTCACTTGCGCCTATGGCTCAGGTGAGCTAAAAAGCTTATTGTAAGTGATGTATGACACAGAATAGGAAAATGAAAATAGCTCTCAAGAATTCATACCAGCAGGCTGACAAATGACAGTAATACATCTAAATTCTAGCTGATCGTTGTGAATGATATATACATGTATCATCAAATAATGTCATTGAATAGACCATTTCAAATTTTACCTTAAATTGAACTCCAAATAAATCTGTACATATCTGCATCATATTTTCTTTGATCTTTTGGTAAGGGAAATACTGAGCAACTTCATTTTCCTGAAAGCTGTAAAAGAAATGAATGAGAAGTATTACTCTGGTACATGTACTAATTTTAGCACAACCAAATTTTAGCGGAATCAGGGCAATAATTGGCAAATTGACATAACGGCATAATCATGAATTTGCACTTTTTTGTACCACTTGGTGAGTGTCACTACTGGTGGACCAGGAGTCCCCGAGGGCACATGTAACCAAGTCCGATCAACTTCAGCTGACCATTTCTTCAAACGCATTCAAAAATATCTGTTCACCAAATTTTCTCAAAATTTCTGAAAAGTGGGTCCTGTAGCATCATACCCCACCCATCCTGCTACGTCTTTCAGTATTTTTTGGACATACATGTAACTTTCAGTCTTTGGCCATATTTCATTGTTTGGATTGAGGATCACTGACGAGGGTTAAGTACATGTCTGGTCCATGATGCAAATTTACCTGTTCTTAAATAATGCTATGAATTTGAAGACCTGTAATATTTGATTTTTGTCCCCCGCTTTCGCGAAAGCGCGGGGACATTAAAACCGGTTCGTCCGTCTATCCGTCCGTCTGTCCGTCAGTCACAAAAACTTTAACCTTGTGCATAACTTTTGAATGGTAAGTGATAGGGCTTTGATATTTCACATGTGTATTCCTTGTGACAAGACCTTTCCATGGATACCAAAATTTTTGACCTTGTGACCTTGACCTTGGACTTTGACCTACTTTTCAAAAAACTATAACCTTGACCATAACTTTTGAATGGAAAGTGATAGGGCTTTGATATTTCACATGTGTATTCCTTGTGACAAGACCTTTCCATGGATACCAAAATTTTTGACCTTGTGACCTTGACCTTGGACTTTGACCTACTTATTAAAAACTTTAACCTTGACCATAACTTTTGAATGGAAAGTGATAGGGCTTTGATATTTCACATGTGTATTCCTTGTGACAAGACCTTTCCATGGATACCAAAATTTTTGACCTTGTGACCTTGACCTTGGACTTTGACCTACTTTTCAAAAAACTATAACCTTGACCATAACTTTTGAATGGAAAGTGATAGGGCTTTGATATTTCACATGTGTATTCCTTGTGACAAGACCTTTCCATGGATTCCAAAATTTTTGACCTTGTGACCTTGACCTTGGACTTTGACCTACTTATTAAAAACTTTAACCTTGACCATAACTTTTGAATGGAAAGTGATAGGGCTTTGATATTTCACATGTGTATTCCTTGTGACAAGACCTTTCCATGGATACCAAAATTTTTTACCTTGTGACCTTGACCTTTGAGTTCGATCTACTTTTCAAAAAACTATAACCTTGTCCATAACTTTTTAATGGAAAATGATAGGGCTTTCACATTTCACATGTGTATTCCTTGTGATGAGACCTTTCTGTTGGTAACAACAACCTGACCTTGTGACCTTGTCCATGGAGGTTGACCCACATTTAAAAACTTCAACCTCGACCATAAGTTTTTGATTTTAATTTAAATCATAGGTCTTAAATATTTCACATGTGCATACCTTTTTATAAGCCCTGTCCCTTGGAAACAAAACAAAAGTTTGTACCTTTTGACCTTTTCTTGGAGTTAATCTTTCATATTTAGAATGTTGATAATATATGAGATATATTATTAAAACTTAAGAATGGGGGGATGTCTGTAAGCATTTCTTTAAAGACAAACACCCAAAAGCGGGGGACCACAATTCCTTGAATTTGATTTTTTTCCATTAAAATCTATAAGAGTTCAAAGATTTAGCATTCTAGTACTTTGAATTATCACATTCTGAACAGCGCTACCTAATATTTTTCATTAGTACAATACATAAACAGCCCCATATATGCAAGCTTACTTGAACATATATCTTTTTCTTTCACTTTTGAAGAACTCGTAATCCCACGGTTGTAGTTTCCCAGGTAAACCACACTTGGCAGCAAATTCTTGAATCAGAGCAACATCATTTTTGGCTTTATCTAATACAGATGTTCTCATGCTGCAATGAAGAAAATCTTGATTTCAAATGTATTTAAAAGCAATACATTTTACCTGCATAAAAAATCATCACTATGAGAAAGGACAGAGAAATTTGAGGGTGTTGCAAAATTTTTAGAGACATGTATAAGGGAGGCCTTGTGCGTCACTTTCCAATAAGCCTTTTTCACATAGCTGCGGTCCTGTTGTTTTGGACGGCAAAATAAGAACAGTTCCCGCAATATGACGTCAAGAACAATAACTTTTTAACTGACGTCATGAAAGCCGGTACTTGCCGTCCACAAAATGCTAGACATGCAGTTATGTAAAAAGGGCTTATGTTGTGATAAGACTTTTATTCATATATTCCTAATTTTACATAATGAAATCAATATACAAAGAAGTAATGTAATACAGATACCTGTAATATTACATTGAAATGATTTACATGTATGACAAATATTCTGGTTTACATGTACGACAAATATTCTGGTTTACATGCACTGCAAATATTCTGGTTTACATGTATGACAAATATTCTGGTTTACATGTACGGCAAATATTCTGGTTTACATGTATGACAAATATTCTGGTTTACATGTATGACAAATATTCTGGTTTACATGTATGACAAATATTCTGGGAAGTCAGTCAGATGCAGATTTTGTCTGTGCAAGTGAGCTAAAGAGAGTAAAATCTGACTATATACAAGATGTTTGAGCTAAACACACCGTAGTTCAGTATAGTCAAATTACTAACGATCTTCATACAATATGAATCAACTTTAAGATAAACTTTGTGTAGGAGATACATGTACTTGTATCACTTTGAGTCATATTTACCCATTAAGGAAATTAGCGAGATTCTCCACAGATCCTACCATCCTCCTCTGAAGCTGTACCTCGGCAAAGTTCTTATAACCAATCAGCTCTGCTATATTTTGCCTAAAAGAATGGAATATGTGCTACTTAAATGACCACTTATGATACATGTATACATGTATATATAAATATATACATTATTCATAAGATCTAAAGAAACATGCCGCAACAGCTGTTTTAACCTGCAAACTGAACCCACAGTGACCTAAATTTTAACGTCACCTTTTTAACTTGAAAAACGTAATTTCAGAAAACAAGAATGAAACAGACAACTGTGGTGCATATATATAGAATAAATGTCATAATTTGTGTTTTGTTTCAGGTATGCAACACACAGCAAGTGCATTTATCGCATGAAATGCGCTAACATGAATTACACAAACCATAAAAACACAAATTAGGACATTTATTCTCTATGTAATTTTATTTTTACTAAATCCTTTATATCTTACCTGTAAGCCCTGATATCGTTTATGGTCTGACCATTCGATGAGTAGGATTCTACATAGTCAGGCCCGGCCAGACCGTTGTATTTCTCCCAGATATCTCGTCTGAGAAATCCGTTAGAGCAATGCTGCATCATACCGTGATAAATAACAGGATCCATGGTGAGATTGTACGGTCCCTTACTCACATCTCCCCTGGTAAAAGAGAACAATAAAAACTGCAGTATGGTATAGAAATAAGCTCATTGTATTGAATAAGAAAAATCCCCATGCCACCCTTTACTCACAGTTTCTTTGTATAACAATGTGAGCTACAGTAAGGTATAGCAATAAACACATTGTATCAAACAGAAATTATCCTCTCTCCCTTATTCATAACTTCTTTGTGAGTATGGTATAGCATTGAACAACAAATATTATGAGACCAAAAAATTTATGCACTCTCCTTCCCTCCTATAATAACAGACTGCTTCACATTCAAAATTCCATCATCACTAGATAAAACCTCCTGGATATGACCTTAAATGTACCAACATGCCAGCCTAAATCGATTGTCAGCTTATTTGTTTAGATATGAACTTGAGGAAAAATCTAGGTAATTCTTCCCATTTCACTGAGAATATAAAACAATGGCTAAGTGGGTTTAATTTCTACGCAGTATAAATAAGTTCATTTCAGTGCCCTAATTTCTTTAACTCTCAGATCAAAATTATCTTTTTAAATCAACCCCATTCTCAATATAAGATCTAGACTCTTTAAAATATAATTTCTATGTGGTCACTATGAACATTTTTGACTTACCCTGGTGGTACCATTAACGCTAAGTATTTGTCTGGCATCGAGCCTAACTCTGATCTCTTTTCTATCCTTCTCATATACAGACGATAACAGGAATCTAAATTCTGACTGCAACAACAGAATAATGTCACTCAATTTTTGTTTATTAATAACTAAGCTCCTCATTCAAAGTTGTATATTTGAAAACAACATATACAGACAAGTGTATAGAAATCCTATGATGGCTTAGCAAAAACATGACTCAAATTCATATATACATGTATATTTTCATTCACTTTGTGCTATAAGAAGGTGTATGAATAACAGCAAAGAATACAGAAAATGACTGCTATTATGACTGCTATATCAGCAACAAGCAGAAAAAAAAGGATTTCAATTAGATATAAGGTCCAATCAGATATGATGCAATTATTAGCTAAATAATTATACAGGACATTTTACATCAGTTTCAAATGTGGGTACATGTAGATGTTTTTTAAAACGTTTTACTAAAAGATATAAAACGTATCATAAAGAAGTGAATGGCTGAGGTTTTGTTGGCTTCCAGAACATAATGTTGAGCTCTGAGCCTATATCCTGAAGCATCACAGTCTCTTTTTTTTTTAAAGAAACCATAGTCAATAACTGAATATAATTCTATCTTCTTCATAAATGTATCCTCTCAACATTTCTCTGCATAAATTAAGATTTATAACCACATACCTAAACTGTTCATTAGATTTTTGTAACATTTTCATCCAGTGCATCATTTCGTCATATTTTTTGACTTTCTTTATTTCTGTGCCGTGTATTTTTGAATTATAAAGGTACATGTCTATAAGTCTCTGCTGATAGGGCTTCATACTGTCTCTGTTTGTGTTCACAGTCTGAAAATGAATCAAAATAAATTCAAAGAAATAAAACATTATATACATGTATGTAATTATTTACTGCAGACTTTAGGGAAATTGACATATCAGCATAATAAGTCATGAATTAGTGCTATTGCACAATTTTCTATAATAATGAGAAATGAATGTTATTCAGATGGTCAATTATGGATAATTTATACTATATAGTATATATACAGTGGTCCCTTCTTTATAAGACCATCCCAAGTGCAGTTGATTTGTGGTCTTATAAGGGAGGTGGTCTTTCTTGGGGAGATTTTGAATTTGAGCAGTCTATCTGACGAGTACAATATGTTTACATCTATTTATTCTTTTTATTATGTACAAGAATAAATACGGTATCTACTACTATCTTGCATTTACTGATAGTTGAGTCTATTGATTGACTACATATCCATTTAGAATGAAGAAATTTTAAAGATGAATGTAAAATATCTAATCTGTGACATTCATCCAATTACATGATTAAAAACCTTAGAATTCTTACTACTAAAAAATCTAAAGTTCTGCTTACTGAAGAGAGAACACATTACAGCTTGGAGTCAAATAAACTTAAACACTAATTAAGTGCCTGTTATTGACTTATTTGCCTAAGCCATTTACAATCTTAATTACCACTAACTGCTAATTAGTCAATTTACCTGGAGTAATTAAAGTTGGAGGATTAAAGAGATATTAATTAAATTATGTAAACATACATGCATGGTTGCTCGTGAGAGGGAATTGAAAAATGCTAAAGAATTATGGTCACATAAGGGGAGTGGTCTTTGGTGGGAGTGGTCACATATAGAGGGACCACTGTATTGGATTTTGATTAATTGAATGTCACTTGGTAGTTGCTGATATGAAAATCCTTGGGTTAATTGTTTATCTTAGTCATACACACATAAGAGGATATCCAGCTGGACAGGAGGTAGCACCATACATACATGTATAATGTCATCATTTTTCTAACTGACAAAAAACATAGGTAATCACAGATTACGAAGCTCACCTTGTGACAGCAAAATTCAATTCAAACATATTTCTTAGTACATGTATATTGGCTTTTAAAGGCAAAACCACTCAAGCAGAAAAAGTAGGTCAAGGTCATTTTATGAAAGTTTGATCAAAGATACATCCAATATGCAAGTTTGGTACATGTAGCAGTAATACTTTGCTCAATATTGGCTTTATAGAGCAAAATCACTCAAGCAGAAAAAGTAGGTCAAGGTCATTTTATGAAAGATTGATCAAAGATACATCCAATATGCAAGTTTGGTACATGTATCACTTATACTTTGCTCAATATTGGCTTTTAAAGGCAAAAGCACTCAAGCAGAAAAAGTAGGTCGAGGTCATTTTATGAAAGTTTGATCAAAGATACATCCAATATGCAAGTTTGGTACATGTAGCAGTTATACTATGCTCAATATTGGCTTTATAGAGCAAAATCACTCAAGCGGAAAAAGTAGGTCAAGGTCATTTTATGAAAGATTGATCAAAGATACATCCAATATGCAAGTTTGGTACATGTATCACTTATACTTTGCTCAATATTGGCTTTTAAAGGCAAAATCACTCAAGCGGAAAAAGTAGGTCGAGGTCATTTTATGAAAGTTTGATCAAAGATACATCTAATATGCAAGTTTGGAACATCTAGCACTTATACTTTGCTAAATATTGGCTTTTAAAGGCAAAATCACTCAAGTGGAAAAAGTAGGTCAAGGTCATTTTATGAAAGTTTGATCAAAGATACATCCAATATGCAAGTTTGGTACATGTAGCACTTATACTTTGCTCAATATTGGCTTTTAAAAGCGAAATCACTCAAGTGGAAAAAGTAGGTCAGATGCTGCATCCAATGCATGGGTCCATCTCGGCATCCAAAGATGAATCACTTGTGCAAGTTTGGTTACTGTAGCATCAGTACTTTGTCAGATACTGAGCTACCCCAAACTTCTTAACCAAGTCACTCAAGCGGAAAATGTAGGTCAGATGCTGCATACGATGCATGGGTTCACCTCAGCATCCAAAGATGAATCACTTGTGCCAGTTTGGTTACTGTAGCATCAGTACTTTGTCAGATACTGAGCTACCCCAAACTTCTTAACCAAGTCACTCAAGCGGAAAATGTAGGTCAGATGCTGCATACGATGCATGGGTTCACCTCAGCATCCAAAGATGAATCACTTGTGCAAGTTTGGTTACTGTAGCATCAGTACTTTGTCAGATACTGAGCTACCCCAAACTTCTTAACCAAGTCACTCAAGCGAAAAATGTAGGTCAGATGCTGCATACGATGCATGGGTTCACCTCAGCATCCAAAGATGAATCACTTGTGCCAGTTTGGTTACTGTAGCATCAGTACTTTGTCAGATACTGAGCTACCCCAAACTTCTTAACCAAGTCACTCAAGCGGAAAATGTAGGTCAGATGCTGCATACGATGCATGGGTTCACCTCAGCATCCAAAGATGAATCACTTGTGCCAGTTTGGTTACTGTAGCATTAGTACTTTGTCAGATACTGAGCTACCCCAAACTTCTTAACTGGACGCGGACACGGACGCGGACACGGACGCGGACGCGGACACGGACGCGGACGCGGACACGGACGCGGACGCGTGGGGTTATAGCATAAGCTCACTCAACTTCGTCGAGGTGAGCTAATCATTGATCATCTACTGTCTTTGACTAAGAGCCAATTTTGCTCAAATTATAGATGGAGATTCAAAAATTTCATGTATATGCAGGCTATATGTACGTGTATGTATAGCATTCTACTTTTGGTATTGTCAAATTGTCTCATACATGTATGTGGACATTCATGTACATACCTTGACAGATTCATATATAGTTCTACTCCTCCATCGGTCATTTTCTGCTCTGGAGATTTGTTTCTCATTCTGTATAACAAAAATTAAACATACATGTATTATCAAGTCACATTTCTTTTGAGTATATATGCACAGCCATTGTTATTCCCTGAGATTAAACTATTGAAACAAACATGTTTGCATTTTGCATGTAAACGCTCGTGATGTCACAATACATCAACTCTCTAGAAATATGCTACGACGGCTGTTCTAAGCTGCAAACTGAACCTGCAGTGACCTAGATTTTAATGCCGTCTTTTTACCTGGAAAAACGCAATTTCAAAAACAAGACTGAAACTGACAATTGTTGTGCATAAATATAGAATAAATATCATTTGTGTTTTGTTACGGGTATGCAACACACAGCAAGTGCATTTATTGCATGAAATGCACTAACGCGCATTGCATGTACAATATAAAGGCACTTGCTGTGTGTTGCATACCTGTAACAAAACACAAATTAAGACACTTATTCTCTAAACAATACATAAACTGAAAATAAAAATAATCAATACAGATAAAACAATTAAAGCAAAAGAAGTATTTCAAACTGTTAATACGTTTACAAATCTTCTTTAATTTACAAGGTATGGATATGGGTTTGACAGAAATCTAAGAAATAAATACTTTTTCTTTCCATGTAATGTTCCTTACCCTGTCACAGACGAGGCCTAGCTTGTATTCAGAACTGCTATAAAACATTTGTTTTCCCACATGGTGAGCACACCACATAGGAACTCTGGCCTTCTCTAACGGATCAAACATGTCCTCAAAAGTCTGCGGAGGATTCCCTATAGAGAACAAGGGGAATATACACAATTAACAAAAGTCACCAGGCTGCTTATTTCTTTCAACGAATAATTAAAAATAAGGCTTAATCAAATGTTAGATTAATTAGCTGATATAAATTATTGTACATGTGTATTTGCATACATTTATTAAGGCATACACTGGTATGTAATTTCACAGTTCAGTCAAAGTCTATCATTCATTTGTTCATTTTCCAATTTATTGTATTCAGATTTAATTTTGTTTGTATTTATAGATATGTTTGAGTATGATGACTTTTAAAGATTACCGATGGAATTCAAATCGTAATATAAATAACGATACTTTTCTTATTAAATTATTAAAATACATATTGTATCATATAATATGACACTTGGACTCAGAATTAGTAACAATGTCTAAAAACACAAACAACCATCAGAAACATAGACATATACATGTATATACCTACCATACACAAAGGAACACACTAGACAAAACGTTCATAAAAGAGAATGAAAATAATTAGTGTTTAAAAGAAGACTATCGGGTACGTCAAAACTTAGTATCATCTGTACCTTTCAGGTTTTCTTTATGCTTTTCCAGCTCCACATCATAATCTAAGATTGTTTTGGCGGTACCAGTTAAAACCCTTCCAGGTGTTACGTCAAACTTTGGCGGGTCATTATACCGTAATAACGAATTTGTCTCTGATGTATCTGAGGGAATATCTGGTAACCTGTAGAATAAAATCAATACGTTAACACAATGCAATAATAATCACAAAATTTAAAGTCTTTATGAAATCTTTTCTGAACCACTAGCCCATACCGAAATTGTTAGCCCATTATTTGTTTGTTAGAAAAATTCTACCAGCCAAGCAGGATTTCCAGGGCATTGGGCTAGTGAGTTTTCGTGATACTACAGTTTTTTCAAGTCTTTATGATAAAATGTCATAATGCAAATATATTTCTAGGAATCTAAAATTGGTTTTTTTAGTCATACCTTATAGATGTTGCAGGAGGCTGCAGCTATAAATATGGAGAACCACAGTGACATTGATATGTAGAATACCCATTGTTTCTTGATGCCATAACAAAAGCTGATTTTCCAGTAGATTTGTTGGGCGGACTGACACCAGACATGACAACATTTGGCGATATTTTCATAGTGACGTCAAAATAGAAAACATGACAACGCATTAAGTCAGTGCCATCAAATAAGACGTCATAATTAAAAAGTTTGCCAAATGATGTGATGTCTGGTGTCTGTGCATTTAAAATCAAGGTTTAAAACAGTCATAATGTTTTCTTGAAAATGGACTATTGTAGCAACTTTTTCACATATTAACATGATAAAACTATTTCAACTGATGAAACTTTTTCTCTTGCTTCCAGGTTATTTTCTTTTTATTTATCAATCAAAGCATGTGAAAAGGAATTTCAGTCTAGGTGTATTTTTTTTATAGTCATTTTGATGTTGCAAAAATTGTGCAATCAATTAATAAATAAATAGCAAGAAATTTTAATTGTGACACCATTACTTAGCAATTCTCTATAGGGCCAAAAAGAGATTGCCCTGGCATTTCATTCATGAATTTTGATCTATGCCGGATGAGGATTTCCTCAAACACAGTGCAGAGGAGTTTGGCAGGAAGGAGTAACAGCTCGATAGCTCAGATGCATGGTAAGAGCTTTCACTAAAATAGCAGATTGTAAGACAAATCCCCTCTACTGGTAAGCAGATTTATCACGACAAGTGCATGAGCATGCCCCAGATGTATGTAAGAGGGAATCACCAGTGAAGAGTCAAAATACAAAGGGTAAAATTATTCTTACTTCCTTTTCAAAAAGTAAGATAGCAACTTTTGTTCTTAAATGGAAATGAAATTAGAACTAAAGGAATACCTGAAATTGGTATTGGAATACTTCTGACATATTTTCGATTCGTATTCGAATATTCGTTTTAACAAAGACTTTTAAGTTTTGTTTTAAAAGATCAATTTCCTCTCTTTTAAACCAAAGACCATTATAAGGAAGCAGGTTCTTTAACAAATTATAAGGAGCATTGCACAACAAAACAACATATCCATTAGATTGCAACTAGAATATCACTCATGGAATTCATAATATCCCAGATAAGATATTTCAACCAGACTTGTCAGAATGACAACATAGCTCGCGGGTGGCAACCATGTGTAAATTGCAACAACAACAAAAAGTAGGTAAAATTTCAAGGTCAAGGTCACTAGGTCAAAATTTATGGTACGGCATGAAAGGTCTTATCACAAGGAATGCACATGTGAAATATCAAAGCCCTATCACTTACCATTCAAAAAATATGGCCCAAGTTAAAGTTTTTGAAAAGTAGGTAAAATTTCAAGGTCAAGGTCACTAGGTCAAAATTTATGGTACGGCATGAAAGGTCTTATCACAAGGAATGCACATGTGAAATATCAAAGCCCTATCACTTACCAATCAAAAAATATGGCCAAGGTTAAAGTTTTTCAAAAGTAGGTCAATCATCTCCAAGGTCAAGGTCACAAGGTCAAAAATGTTGGTATCCATGGAAACGTCTTGTCACAAGGAATACACATGTGAAATATCAAAGCCCTATCACTTACCAATCAAAAAATATGGCCAAGGTTAAAGTTTTTCAAAAGTAGGTCAATCATCTCCAAGGTCAAGGTCACAAGGTCAAAAATGTTGGTATCCATGAAAAGGTCTTGTCACAAGGAATACACATGTGAAATATCAAAGCCCTATCACTTACCATTCAAAAAATATGGCCAAGGTTAAAGTTTTTCAAAAGTAGGTCAATCTCCAAGGTCAAGGTCACAAGGTCAAAAATTTTGGTATCCATGGAAACGTCTTGTCACAAGGAATACACATGTGAAATATCAAAGCCCTATCACTTACCAATCAAAAAATATGGCCAAGGTTAAAGTTTTTCAAAAGTAGGTCAATCTCCAAGGTCAAGGTCACAAGGTCAAAAAATTTGGTATCCATGGAAAGGTCTTGTCACAAGGAATGCACATGTGAAATATGAAAGCCCAATCTGTATTGGTTTAAAAGTTATAAGCAAGGTTAAAGTTTTTGTGCACGCGCACGCCAACGCCAACGCCAACGCAGACGCCGACGCCGGGGGTATGACAATAGCTCTCCGGACATTCGTCCCGGCGAGCTAAAAAAGAATGCCATGACCATTTTTCAATATCCTAGTGGCCAGGGGCTGCTAGCTCAATGACACAAAAAATAAGATTCAGAGAGTTATATGGGAGAAAATGACCACACCATTTTCTAAGACCCTGGGGGTCAGGAGCTCAAATAAAATAAAAGAATCACAACAAGACCACAGACACATCATATTGCAAAAAGAATTAAGTCTCCATCATTTATAGTGTCAGAGGAGTTGTGAGCACAAGATTACATAGAGTTATACAAGTGAAAATGACCACACCCATTTTCTAAGACCCTGGGGGTCAGGGGTTCAAACAAAATATCAGGTGCACAACTACACCACAGACCCATCATATTGCAAAAAGAATTAAGTCTCCATCATTTATAGTGTTAGAGGAGTTGCAAGCACAAGATTACATAGAGTTATATAGGTAAAAATGACCACACCCATTTTCTAAGACCCTGGGGGTCAGGGGCTCAAACAAAATATCAGGTGCACAACTAGACCACAGACCTATCATATTGCAAAAAGAATTAAGTCTCCATCATTTATAGTGTTAGAGGAGTTGCAAGCACAAGATTACATAGAGTTATATAGGTAAAATGACCACACCCATTTTCAAAGACCGTGGGGGTCAGGGGCTCAAATAAAATATCAGGTGCACAATAAGACCACAGACCCATCATATTGCACAAAGAATTAAGTCTCCATCATTTATAGTGTTAGAGGAGTTGCGAGCACAAGATTACATAGAGTTATATCTGTGAAAATGACCACACCCATTTTCTAAGACCCTGGGGGTCAGGGACTCTAACAAAATATCAGGTGCACAACTAGACCACAGACTCATCATATTGCAAAATGAATTAAGTCTCCATCATTTATAGTGTCAGAGGAGTTGTGAGCACAAGATTACATAGAGTTATATAGGTGAAAATGACCACACCCATTTTCTAAGACCCTGGGGGTCAGGTGCTCAAACAAAATATCAGGTGCACAACTAGACCACAGACACATCATATTGCAAAAAGAATTAAGTCTCCATCATTTATAGTGTCAGAGGAGTTGCGAGCACAAGATTACATAGATTTTCATAACCACGCCCATTTTCTAAGACCCTTGGGGTCAGGGGCTCAAACAAAATGTCAGGTGCACAACTAGACCACATACCAAGTAGGATGTAAAAAGAATTAACTTTCTATCTCCTATGGTTTCAGAGGAGTTGCGAGCACAAGAATTGTTTACGGACGGACGACGGGGTATCGCATAAGCTCGACTGGTCTGAGACCAGTAGAGCTAAAAATTGATTATACTTTGTAAAAATGTGCGATAAAAGAGTTAAGGGTGTTAAAGGATTGAAATAATTTAAACACTAAGGTTAATATGCTTGAAGTAAATATTTGTAATCTTAAAACGTCAAGCAATCCCATAGACAAGACTGATCGCACAAACATGACAAAGGGAAGACAATTAACTTAAGCCATGGTCCCATCTTCCCATCTGCAAAGCTATCATTGTGATAGAAAAGCTATAGCTATTACAATATTGTATACTATATTTTCATTAAAGAATTTAAATTTTTAATTGTTTCAACTTTCTTAAGTGACTATCTGGAGTAAATAAGTAAAGTAAATACAGGCTTTTTTGCAAAAAAAAATTTACCAGTAATGTACGTGGTATCTGAAGACATGAATTTGCAAAACAAATCATTTACAGCAGTGTGCGAATTTAACGGTGGCCCGATGGCCAGTGTCTACAGTAAATTGGATCGGTCAATAGCAATCCAAAAAGCCATAGACCAATTTGTCTATAGGAAATTGAGCATGAAAGTCACATAATATAATAGCTTTGTACACTTTAAATACCTGTGTAATATCGATTTGAATTGCGCACCCTTCATGACATAGAACATTCCACTAAATTTTATTAGTAATATTTCCAAATATTATAAGGGGTATTTAATAAAAATGTTCAAGGTCAAAGACTTGGTAGTTTTCTGCTTTTACTTCGCAGTGAACATAGTTTTGAGGGTACCATTTTGAATGAGAAGCACTCTGTAGTTTTTGACTGATGAAAAAAAAAACACATATAGAAGATACCTGACCTAGCATAAAAAGAAAAATAGATGACTTACAAAATTTTGAGTGTTTTTATTTTGGTCTTCAGGAAACTACTGCGGTCTATAGGAACTGAAATCACTATAGACCGAATGTCTATAAGACTTCAAACGTCAATTTCACACACTGATTTACACCTATAATTAAGAGAGCTCGAGATCTATCCCCCTATATAAATTTTAATCGCAAATTTTGTCGACATAGAGAAAACTTTTAAAAAAATTTCCGATTTCTGAAGACATGGTGAGCTGCGCGGACAGTTGTTTCTTTTCTTGGAAAAGAACAATATTCTGCACGTACATGTACAGGAAGCTTTGATATTTCCCCCGTCCCACACATTGTTTCTAGTTGATTATTTCACTCATAAAAAAAAGAACAAAATAGAAACAACGGGTGGGACGAGCGATCTGTTGAAGCTATTGTACAGATAGACCACGAAACTACATGTACGTTATTCCTGCTATGTGATGACGTACATGTAACATTCTGACGTTGCATAATGACGTCACGTCACATTAGCCGTAACTTGTAAGAGATGACAGTCGGATGAAACAGTTTCAATTCACATATAATCAAGTAAGTACAGCATGATTTAATGGATTCAATAAGTTTATTAAACTCTTAATGCGGTTGAAAACAGGATTTCCAATAATTCTCCGTCCATGTAGACAGGAAGTGATCCAAGTTTTATGAGGTGATTAGTAAGTCCCGAGACTCGGATGTAACCGCACAGCTGAGTTTGTAGATTATACAGATTTTGAACAAATAACGGCAAAAATAATTTGAACGGCCGGTCTTAAAATTATCTGCGGACGGCATGATCTGTATCTCACATACATTTATTCAGAAAATGCTCTTTGAATCAAAAGGTCTCATGTCTGATTTCTGGCCTGCCACTCCTTTTTTCTATAATGTTAAAAGAAGATGGTACTGCCATTGGCTAAAAGAAATATAAAATGAATCAATTTCATGAATATTGTGAAGGTTATGTAACATGAATGTTCTGACATGGTAAACATTGTCTTTAAATATATCTATATGGTTGCAATATCTGTTGAAACCTACGCAACAAAGTATCTGGTCTCATGAGGATGTTGTTGAGACTTTAATCTTTGTGATAACTTCAGAATTGTCCGAGATAATTTCAACTTCGAAGGGCCTCTCATGGAGGCCGCCATGTTGTTGCTTCTGGCAAAAATTCTGAGCCCGTATTTTTTTTTTCTTTTCTAATTTCATCTGCATCATTATAGTGCATTCCAAAGTTCAGACTTATTTATGCAACAGATGTAAGGAATAAAATATCAAGAAATGAAAATAAAGTCAGGAGAATTTTCAATGTGAAGGTCAAAGCTGCAAGTCAAGGTCATTCGAGAAGAGCTTAATTTGTCTGCGTCAGTCTCAGTCTCAGACTGATAATTTTCATTCCTCTTTTTACTTAGTAAAACGAAATAACATTTTAAAATACAGGAAAGTTGCATCAAAGATCTATATTCAATATGCGAAGTTGCAAAACTTTTTCAAGATATCAAAATGATCTGTTTTGAATAACTAATCGACATTTGACCCATTATCATTATATCATTATAAGACATATCATTCACTCAATGTCATGGAAAAATTAAGCTAGTGTACCTGGTAGTTTCAAATTATATACACTACCCACCATAAGTTTCCAGGAAGTATACATATATTAATTAGTAATGTTTTGAAAAGCTGAGTCATCCCAATACTTTCTCTTCTGAGCTTTAAAATGTATGAAAATTTGCAAAATATAATTGTTTGCATTATTTATCTTTCTACAAAAGTGGACAAAATATTTTTGGATTTTTTTTTTAGGTGGGGGGGGGGGGGTGTCAAAAATTGACATTTTTATGGAAAATTATTAAAACAAATTAAAATCTGTCATTTTTTAAAAAAACAGGTGGGTACTTATTATAGCTGGGTAGTGTAAATGGAATACTCACTCCATTTTGATTCAGAAACTGTTTTGAATCTTCATTGATCTATGAAATCTTGACTCAAAACTCTGACTCATAAGCAGAATGTGAAGTTTCACTCAGCAATGACCCAGAAATCATTTTCAATCATTGATACCCTATGTCCTTAGCATCTGAATCCAAAATCAATATGGCACATCCTCGGCTCATGGGGGGTGTTTGAAGTTCTATGACGTGTATGCAGTCAAAAATTGACTCATAGCCTTGATCTTTGACCTGTGCCAGACCTCAAAATCAAAACCAGTCCTCCTTGATCCAAGTGCTATGCGTATAAGGGTAATAAGAAAGATAAAGATTGAGAAGCACAGAAAGCAAAATGTAGACACCTGCTTACTTGGCCACCAACCCTTCATCAGATTGAAAAAAAAAACAGAGTTGAGCATATACATGTGTATCTGCTAAGTTTTTGGAGAAAATACATGTATTGAAAGGGTCCATTCATGTATGAACATAGTTAATGTCCAGACCTAATTCATTTCAGAATCTGTGGAACTTATAGAAAAAAAGATAAATAGAGCCAGACAAATAGCTTAAATAAAAACATTTGTTGGGAAGAATAAATCCCTATTTTCATGCTGATATCAAATACAAATGTATTATCCAAGTGATGTACTATTGAAAAGAAAAACATAAATCAAAATTTTCCAAATGGATTTATTTCAAAGTTTGACAAATATCAGTAACATGATAAGCAACGGCATAACACACATTCTTGAATTGCTGGTTTTATTTAGTGTTATGTTGATAAAAATACAAATAGCTAAACATAGTAAACTTGGCACTGTTTCTAGTAATAATAATATGTATTTATTTTGCTCTCGAAAATGCAGATAAATTTCAAAGAGATTTAGTACACAAAGAATTTGGTTTAATGTGTTAACAGACTTCAAAATATCCCATCTCAAGGACATGGAAATACATTCTATTCATACAAGAAATTGATAACAAGTAAATCTCTATACTATTAATTGTGTCATTTGAGACCAAATATCAGTTTTAAAAGCAGAAAGCTCCATTGAAAGTGGTATCAGCTATTCTTAAATAGCATCTGCATTTTGTAAAAAGGAAGAGCAGAAAATACTCTTATCATGTCCTTTTATTCTTGTCTTTTGTCTTTATACCCCCATTTTGGCACTCCAGTATATTATTTTAAGTTATAATGCTTAATTTGCCACTTCAAAAGTTACAGTTATTCGCATTTAACATAGATATGAAGAAGTACATATACAAACTTTTGACACTGCCAATTCATTGCCTACAATTTGAGACAAGACCCCCTATTTGAAACCAGAATGTAACATGTATTATCTAAGTAATACTCTTTCATATGATTTGTATCAGGCATGACTGAGGAGACAAAACAAACTCAAGGTTTTTTAATAAGATGCCCAGTTCCATCCTATCCTAATTTGCCAGACTATAGGAATGTCAGACCCCAATTTTTGAAGCCTAAATTAACTATATGAAGTTTTACTTTTTCATATGCAAACAAATAGTCACTTGAATCTGTCATGGTTATGTGAAAGAAACAGAGACTTAATGTGAACAGACTACCAGACGTACAAGTAGACAGACTGACAGACAGACAACAAGCATTTGGCATAAATACATGTATGTCTTGTGACCTTGACATAATATATCACTTATGCATGATAATATGACTAGTTTCAGGAAAATAAACATTGTACAAGACACAAAAAATGTTATGATCGCTGAGCGATATAAGTCCCCTACCGGCGGCATATATTTATGTCCTGCAACTCTGCCTATGAATTACTCTTCAATTAAACATGAGTTTTAATTAAACTTACAGTCTGTGCAGCTCAGTTCTGAGGTTTTATCTGCAAATTGCTCTGTAACTATCCAAGACTAAGCTGAGTATCAAATTTCACCTGAGTATCTCTCTTAGTTGCAGGAGAAAGTCTGGAAAACTGACACACTGAATTTTCTGAGTCATCAAGGGCATAACTCCTCTAAGAATAGGTCAAGCGTGATGAAAGTCAAACTTGCTCTGTAACTATCCAAGACCAAGCAGTGTACCAAATTTCACCTGAATATTTCTATTTGTTGCAGAAAAAAGTTCGGAAAACTGACAAAAACTGAATTTTCCAAGTCATCAAGGGGCATAACTCCTCGAAAAATATGTCAAGCGTGACGAAAGTCGAACTTGCTCTGTAACTATCCAAGACCAAGCTGTGTATCAAATTTCATCTCAATATCTCCATCCGTTGCAGAAAAAAGTCCGGAAAACTGACATTCGGACAGACAGAGGGACAGACGGACGAATGGACAGACAGACCGAGAGGAAACTAAGAGTCCCCTTCGGCGTTGCCGTTAGGGGACTAATAAATGCAAGAACTAAATATATATTCATGCCAGGATATTACAAAAAAAAATTGTCAATACAATTATAAAGGCCTTTCCAAACAAATTTCACAATAAAGTAGCAGATTTACATGTAACTCTCATAGATTGAATGTTAGAATTTCAAACTGGTGGAGTATTGCCAACAACCACAGTAATAATGCAGCAAAGGTATTTGCCATTAATCATTTTATATCATGGCAAAATATTAATTACCTTAAAATTACAGTAATTTACATGAAATATGTCACATGAGACTTTTCTCACTGAAATTTACATGTTAAAGCAAAACACATTTTCTGAGTCAAATCATTCAGAAAGCTTATACATATTCCTGAGTAAATGAGAAATTTTAAAAAGCGTACAGAAAATTAAAATTTAAATATTTTCATTTAGATATTCATATTATCTGTACATATTTTAGCGCATCCAAATTTTAGCAGACACAGGGCAAAATTATGCAAATGGACATAATACTGTGATCATGATTTAGCACATTTGACTCATTCTCCCTTATGATCTATGCAGACAGATGAAATATTTAGCATAGTCTTGAATTAGCGCAGTCTTTACAGCCCTAACTCTGCTAAAATATGAATCTCACTAAAAATATGTACATGTACAGTAATCCTAATTGGAATTGTATGATGCTATCCCTGAAAAAGTATATTAGCGTCTAAAGAAATAAAGAGGTAGAGAAAAATTCCACAACACAAAGATGCAGCATAGTCTCTGATGCAAATCATAAGTTTCTCTCCCAAAGTTCCATGAAGAATTTTCTCTCCCAAAGTTACATGAAGAATTTCTCATGTAACACCCAAAACCCCATACAGGAAAACCTGTATTTAACGGGCGGTGAAGGATCTGAAGATATCTATTCGTCTGTTATAGAGAGGTGTCCGCTTAATCAAGACATAATGAAATTCTATTATTTTTCAGCTTTCATTATACTCGAGTACTAGTATATGTACTTGGTTTACGTTCGTGAACACGTAATATTTTCTTCCACATTACATTCGTATTTCTAATGCATAACATCTTTAGAGTCTTATAAATGAGGATTTCCATTTCATGTTTAAAAGAAACAACGACGAAATAATACGAAAAAAGCCATGGAAATACGATATATAATCTACCTAAAATTTTCCCGCTAATAAATGTGGCCGATTTCTAAACAGAAAGTAGGTGAATATCACACCTTTCTTTTGAGTACACACGTAAATAATGGTTCTATTGTATAGATGAAGGTGTTCCCTCTTCAAATCAACGTGTTTAACATAAAATAGTTGTATTAACTTATTTTTTAAATCGTTTTTCAACTCGTCCTACGCACATTAACATACCATCGGTAACTAGTGAAAGATTATCGATTTCAACAACAGACTGTGCTTCAAGTGAATTGTTTGTAAGCTTTGAAGGCTTAGAGAAAAGAACTGAAAGCAAAATGCTATTTCAAGAGATTCTTCATAAATAAGAAGGTAATGAAGTAAGACAGTAAAATGTCATAAAAAAAACTATCACCTGAAAAAAGTTTAACATAAATATGATTTATGAACAAATAGGAAATTCAAATAACAAAATAATAAATGCTAGGAAAAAATGAACTGTTCAAGAACAGGTTTGTCGCCTGTGGCATGGCTGATGCTAAATATATGAATTAGTCTTGCAGGTGACCTTGACCTTCATTGGTTGTCGAGTCTCATCATACTTGACTATCCCTGCAAGTTTGATGGAAATATAATGCATATCAATAAAGTTATAGCTACATGTATTCATGTGAAAGTGTGACCAATAGTAAGACATAGTGTTCCCTACATGTCGCCCTTAATGATGAAGGTTTTAAATCAATTGCATGGAAATGCAAAAATCTTCAAAAATAAATAAAACTGAAATGATTTCGAAAAATTTTTTTCCTTATTTTCAGAGAATTCTTACCAGATGAGACATGAACCCAATACATATGTTTTTTTTTCAAAGAGCAATAAAGAATCAAAATAAACATGTAAAACAGCACCCTAAATTCTGAGAAAACAATAAATTTAGCCAAATCTCAAACATGAAAAAACACAATTCAACATGCATAAAATGACATTAAAACACTTTCACCATGAGCAAATAAGGAAAAGTTGCAAATATCAAAAAATCATGAAAGCACCATGTAGAAAACAAAAAATAAAGAATAATTTCCTAATTTGATAGCTGTTCTAGAGAATTGCGCAGGGATTGTAAATTCTTCTTCATGGTTATACAGAAACCTTTGGATGCAGGTAAAAGGGGGAATTCCGGCATGTTTATACTAGATAAGCACTTTTCATCATGGGAATTATCCGCACAAGCTTTGTCTGAACTGTTAGTCTGCATTTCCTCTGATGGCATTGAAGTTTCTTCCGACTTGATCTTACATTCTATAGAGGGATCTTTGGAACAAGCAAGAATTTCCTCAGAATGTTGGGGATTATTCATGCATGCTTTGTCTGAACTTTTAGTCTGCATCACTGAAGTTTCTTCTGACTTGATATTACTGTCTGTGTTGCTGTCTGGGAAGGAATCTTTGGACCTAGCAAGAACTTCTTCTGAATGTTCAATATTATCGACACTTTTAGAGTATGCCACAGAGAGAATTCCTGAGGTTTTCCCTGACATTGCTTGTGCTGATTCATAGTTATCTACCTTGAGTTCAGGTTTGGAAGACGACAATGTTGGTTCTGAAGATAAATTTATCCAAGCTTCTAAGCGTTCAACCATTCTGAAAAATATTCAAATCATTACAATTTCTAACGAATTTTATTTGTCCATGTACATGTATGTAGGAAATGAAATGTCTGTTTGGCCAGACTTCCCTATTTCTAGAAATGTAGGATTCAAAATTTGTGAAAGGTAGATACTGCAAGATCTATGCATTTAAAACTGAATCCATATGCCTTTATTTCAATATTTAAACAAAGTAAAACCTACATGTGTATCAACTAATCGGTAAATTAGAAAAAAAGAAAGTACAAATGATTGCAAATTTTAGAGTCACTTTAATTCTGTATCACATCTAATTATTGCTTCCTTTTTCTAATAAATGTACCTTGGACCTCTGACCCTTAAGTGACTTGTCATTTCTTGTAGAAAACTATGAGGAGGGTTGGATATCATTCTAGCTGTACTCTGAAAAGAGAAAATAGTATGTGTTCAGATATATTTCAGTACCTTTTAATAACATGGACTTCAGTTTGACACTTTTATCTCCCCTAGGATACAAAACCAGAAGTCTGATGAGACTGGAGCTCTCCTGGTTGTCTGCCTAAATTAATCTAAGTGACACACCAATTTTCCAAGACCCTGGGGATCAGGGGCTAAAACAAAATACAAGACCAGAGAATGATTAATGTTATGGAAAAAGAATTAACTCTATATCAATTATACTTTCTGAGATTGGTGCTCACAAGATTAAATACATGTAGTTATATAGGAAAAATGACCACACCCACTTTCCAAGACCCTGGGGGTTAGGGGTTCAAACAAAATATCAGGCGCACAACTAGACCACAGACTGAGAATAATACAAATACAATAATCTTTCTATCAATTACACTTTCTGAGAATTGGTACTAACAAGATTACATAGCATTTATTGGAGAAAATGAACACACCCATTTTCCAAGACCCTGGGGGTCAGGGGCTCAAACAAAATATAAGTTGCACAACTAGATCAAATACTGAGAATAATGCTGAAAGAATTATCTTTCTATCATTTCTACTTTCTGAGAATTGGTGCTCACAAGATTACATAGAGTTATATAGGAAAATATGACCACACCCATTTTCCAAGACCGTAAGGGTAAGGGGCTCAAACAAAATATCAGGTGCACAACTAGACCACAGACTTAGAATAATACTAAAGAATTTACATTTCTATCAATTATACTTTCTGAGAATTGGTGCTCAAAAGATTACATAGAGTTATATAGGAGAAAATGACCACACCTATTTTCCAAGACCCTGGGGGTCAGGGGCTCAAACAAAATATCTGGTGCACAACTAAACCACAGACTGAGAATAATGCTAAAACAATTATCTTTCTATCAATTCTACCTTCTCAGAATTGGTGCTCACAAGATTACATAGAGTTATTATGGAGAAAATGACCACACCCATTTTCAAAGACCCTGGGGGTCAGGGGCTCAAACAGAATATCAGGTGCACAACTAGACCACAGGCTCATTATAATGCAAAAAGAATTAATTTTGTACTATTCACAGATTAAGAGGATTGGCGCCCACAAGAAAAGTTTAACGGAAGGACAGACGTCCCGACGCCAGACACAGGGCGATCGCATAGCTCGACTGGTCTTTGACCAGTAGAGCTAAAAATTCAAGATAAATTCACAAATTTCAGTGAACAGATTCTTCCAGACTTTTTTTACAAATAAAATTAACTTTTCATTTATGGGTTTAAGGAATAATTCAACTAAAAAAAGGCTTGATCAGTTAGAGATGTTTATTGGACCATCAAACCTCCTATGAGGACCATATCAAAGAAATTGGTGTTTGTACATTTTTTTATGAAATTATTTGCTTAAGGTACATCGCGGCGTTACGGCACGGAAAATTTTGCGAGAAAACATAGCCTGAAAATTTGTCTACATGAAATATAAGATTTGATCAATCTTTGATATAATTTTCATGTAACTATTTCACGAAGTTTTTCGAGATTTAAAGCCTCAAAGACGGCATTGACGTTCTAATTCGAAAATATGCATTTTCTGAACTAAAATAATTTTAATCTAGAAAATTGACCAAGGAGGGTGAAAAGGGAGATCAAAAATATTGTTGCCATGTTGAGTATTGTATTTCTACGAATTATTGTGTCTCTGCGGGGAAATTTGTGATTTTTATCGCCATTTTGCAACTTATTATTCAAAAGGCAAAACACGGCTTGCTTCATTATCATTTTCTCCATTAAGTTGTGGAGGTCCTTAAAGCCCTTCTTACACGTAAAAGTAGAGAATGAGCTGAATTCGTATATATAAAAACATGGATAGGTCTTCTTGGCAGATTTGTTGCAATTTAAGATTGAAAATTTGTTTTGCGTGGCTTCGGCGTCAATTTTACTCGCAACGTCAAAGTCACAACGTGTTCAGATCGCATATGTCAACATGACGTCAAGGAGTATGCGGAATATTTGATTCTCTGTAACGGTCTTCTTTAAAACATCCAGAAACCTTTTTTTTAAGATAATTAATCAACAATTACATGGGCTGTATTCGAACTAGACCTTATATCTTAATGTAAAAATAAAATTCTCCGTACATGACATTTTTTTCTTCAAATATTTGAAAACATCATACGGAACAGACGGACAGACATGCTCATTACTATTTAATCTGATATCTTTTGGTGGGGTATACAAAAATTCCCTCTTGTTTATATGTACATATACTTTATAATATCGGATAAGGGTTGGGGAGGGGCGGTCCATATAAGATATACATTGTGATTTTCATTTCATGCTCGTTTTCTATCATTACGTTCAACCGCCTCGATTGTCGTGATATATATTATTAAAATGAAATTTCCATTTCTCCGAGTTCAGAAATTCCTCAAGAAGGCAGTACGGTATCTTCTTTTCCGATAACAAAAAAAAATTAATAAATAAATGAATAAATAAATAAAATTGAAACCCAAACAAACAAACAACTTGCACAATGTAGTCACTTTGGCAAATTTTTAACACTGACCTTGACTCCTAAGTATGACCTTTTTTTTTTTTTTTGCTTGTCAGGATTGTTACAGGTTAAAAATAAATATTCTGATCTTTAGTTACTGGAAAATAAATTTTCCGGCCGGCCATGCGTTGAAAATAAATAATCTGACCCGAAAAAATTTGCCAGCCCCCCTCCCCCCTCAGGATCAAATTGGTCGTCCCCTTACAAAACAATTCCGGTTCGCTCTGCTTTCTGATATATATACAAATCTTTGTCTTACGTCATAATCGAACTTTCAGACACTATGTATTCCTAAATTCTTAAAGTAAATCACCGCTTTGCATATAATTTAAAAAGTATTGAGAAGATTAATTTTATTTTATAAGGCAGCCACTCCTCCTTTTCTGTCGGACAACCCACCCCCTACCTATCCTCGCTTTCCCCTATTGTGCACACTGAGAAACAAGCAAGAAGGAGAGCGAGAAAAAGACTGATCAAAAGTAAAGCCTTCACCAGATCCTATAGAAATTTGGAATTATATTCATTGTACCTTGTGTCAGAACAAAAGAGAAAACGAATTAAAAGCAGATGGGAAACTTTAAATTTGATTTTTAAAAACTAATCACGACAGCTTTTGAATTTCAATAATTTTTTATCACGATAGAAATATTAAGGATAATTATACTCTTGTATAATCCTGAGATGAAACCAAATTATATACAATACCGTTTAACCTTGTATATTCCATGCAATGTCTTACATGTATATGCAATATTATGTTATCATTATCAATAGAATATATGTGCATTTTTTATGTCAGCATACAAGTTGTGGTGAATAAAAACAATAAAAAAGTAAAGCCTTCTCCGTCCATCTATATGGTACAATAAAGAAATTAGATAAGGATGGAGGAGGATGGATGAAAGAACATTAATTTCCAACGTAATATTTGAAGAAAAAATTGCATTCATATATCATTCCCTAGAAATAGTCAAAATATAACCAAACATCCCTCAAAGTTTCCGGTTCTCATTGCAAGCGTGTCTAAATAAATTGACTGAATTTAGACACAATGTAAAGTTTATGTTTAAAAATTTCGGCTCGCTACGCTTACTAGAAAATATAAGTATTTAAAAAAAAGCCATTATTTGCGCCCTAACGATATGTGTCGCGCAACGTAACGTGACGTTACGATCTAGTAAGGTTTATGACGTCATAGCGTAGATGTGCACATAAAAAAATTCGAGGGTGAAACCTGCGTACACATTTGATTGTGATAAAAGCTTCCCCGCGAGCTATGTTAAATAACCTAAATACTCTAGGTTCTACATCTATAGCACTCAGTACCATTTACTTTCATCTTTTATAAGCAAGTACATTAACAGGAGATAATTGGACTGTACATCAGAGAAAAAAAAATTCAAGGATTTCTTTTCACAAAGCCAGCATTACTTTTTTTCATTCAAATTTAGTACATATACCTGTACAACTTTGAGTATAGCCATTTCATTGTACATTTTGCTATTTTCCAGCCCCTGTTGTGAGCCCCTCTGTTTTTCATATCCAGCCTCATTGTAATAAGGTTCAGCCACTAGGATCAGTCCTAAAATTAAATGTAGGTAGCTTGAACACTTGGATTAAGTAGAGAAATGTCTAAGAGCAACAAAAACATTCATTCTTTAGAATTAGTTCAAGGAAGTTACAATGCTGCCTTATCTTTTTCTTAATAATAGTCATGATATATTTTCTTCTCAATGGTCAGAATTTTACACAAAATTAATGATTCAATATGTAGTAGGTAGTGCGGAGAAGAAAATGTAAATTCCATGCAAGTAATACAAGAAATTAGTTCAAATGTCTTACAGAATTAAAAGTGAATTGCTACTTTTCATCATTACACTTATCAATGATGACTAACCTTGAATAGAGACTAAAGCCTGTAGAAGGTTTGATTTGTCTGTCCATGTTTCATTTCCCTATAATAAAAGAATAAAATCTTGTGGGTATTGTTTTTGCTGAATACATATACATGTAGGTTATTCTTTTAACTGAACTTTGATCTCAATCTGTATGTACTAGTATTATTCTTTTCATGATTATGCATCTATGAAGCATGAAAACAACAGCAGGTACCGAGCAAGATGATATTGTCATCATTCTTGTAACACACAGTATCCTGCAAGGCAATCCCCTCTTGGCTCGACCCCAACATACCCCCTTTTCTGCAGATATTTAGCCCCATCAAGCCTTTTGAATTAAGACATTTCAATTTTACAGGCACATGGTCCATTTGTGATGGTATATACATGTACATGTATCTGACGTAAAAGCATTGTGAAGCCATTAAATCCCTTTCAAAAATGTTATATTCCCTTAATTCTAAGATGGCTTCCAAAGAATTTGATGACATCACAATTACACGTACATGTTAGCTACCTGCACAAAAGGGAAGTAACTCTGTTTTTTTACCTTGCCACTCCAGGTACCAAGGAGGCTGACACAGACTTTGCCGTCTTCATACAAGTTCGGATTGAGTCGATCCTTACAGTAGGAAATGTAGTGGAACTCGGGCGGGGAGCTAGGGTAGTCCCCAGGGACTTGTACGTCAAAGAAGAACAAGGCATCTTCATACGGAGTCCCTGGTGGGCCTACTATCATCACAGAGAACAGGTCCTGTGGGCAAAAATGTCAAGTAAACATAGAAATTAGAAAACTTTTTTTTCTGTTGAGATGGTTATATGGAAATATTATTAAGTTACTGAATATGTACATGTAACTTTTTCTAAACTATGATAAATTAATAAGTTTTCTTGTACAGAAAAGGAGACTTTTTTAAGTTACCTACCATTCTATCTTCAAATGCCTTGACAATAATACCGTTTGGCAGACTTGACTGAAGAAGTTTAAGCTGAAAAGACATAATTTGTAAACATACAAATGCTACAGCAGTGACAAATAAAATACGCTGTAACAGGGACATCCCGTTCTCTACATGTGCCACCCCTTATTGAAATCCCTGATGGAATTAGGTGAAGTACAAAATATCAAACTTTACTAGTACTTCAGATTTCAGAACGCTCTCAAACAATCAGAAGATACCAACCTTACATGTACATAAAAGAAGACATTTCTATCAAACCATCAGGAAATCAAGACAAGATACCACAAAAGTCAAATGTAAAGAAAAATGTATGGGTAATTTCTAGTTTACCTCCTTTGAAAGAGCAGTAGTGAAAGACTTTGGGTTCCCTGGAGAATATTCCTTGCTACAAAACTTGTGTGCAAGTGGCACTTCCTCCATAAGGTGGAGACCTGTAAACAATACAAAGGGATTAATTAATACAATGATAAAATGTACTGTACGAGTACTACTTTTAGCGTAACCATATTTTAGCGAAAACATGACAAAAATGGGCAATTTGACATACATTAGCATAATCATGAATTATCACACTTGACTCATTTTCCTTTATGATACAAGTACAGTATAATCTGTGTAAACCGGCTGTCATTGTTTCCAGTTGAATCGGCCGGTTTAGACAAGATCCGGTGTACAGAAAATCAATATACAGGCTTTCTACTGTTCCTACTTTTTCCTACTATTTCCTACTTTTCCTACTTTTTTATTTTGATCCTATTTTTTCCTACTTTTTCTTCAAAACCTCCTACTATTCCTACTTTTTCATCTCAAAAGTAAAAAATTACTTGCTTCAATTGTCATCGACATCTGATTCAAAGTTTTTGAAAATTTCGGGCTCGCTTCGCTCGCCCATCCTGTATATTTTACATGAAAAATCAATCTGCCTTTGTTTCTCTCTGTGATTTCCTCAAAGATGAACATTACCAGTCTACAATCCTTGCTTACTGTGATTTGCGTGCCATACTTACTGAAAATTGTCGCTAAAAGTGATGGAAAATTTCCTACTTTTCCCCTATTTATTCCTACTTTTTCCTATTTTTCTCCTACTTTTTTTCATTGACTACTCCTACTTTTTCCTACTTTTTCATCAAGGTAGAGTAGAAAGCCTGAATATATATTTGACCCAAATAAATTGAAATAATATACACAAGAATGGTCACTGCTATACCTTTGATGAATAGAATAATTGATCATCACATAAATACAAAATGCAAACATATTTCATAATGTATACGCAGAGATCAAACAGATTTCATATCATTGTCTACGTTTTGTGGAAAAATATGTCAAGGGTGAGTTTTTAATGATTTGCATTAAACAATTTCATTCTCTGTTAAAATGCGTAAAGTCTGCAAATAAGGTAACATTCGGTCATTTTTACGGACGAACGCATGCACAAGTATTATTTGGTTAATTTAAATTAGTGCATAATTTATAGAGCTAACTCTGCTGAAATATGAATCCCACTAAAATAAGTACACAATGCAGTATATGATCTAAAGGACCGTAATGACAAAATCAATTATCAAACCTTTAACAAGTGGATAAGTACGTTTAAAATCCATACCTTCAATATCTGAGGTGATGATATCTTTGAAATTAATGACATTTGTAGACATTTCATTCCATGCATTTTTGACTTTAGATTTGTCAGTGTCTATCCCTAGTAGCACCTCCTCTAGGATCTCACATCCCCTACGGTCCTCTGACTGTACGATAGACATCAGCATGTTCTTAATGTCATCCGGATCCATTTCTTCAATTTGCTTTTTAAATTTTGTTTCCTCCTCTTCTGAGGACTCTGCCTTTTTGTCCAATCCATTCATGGCTGCTTTGTCTCCTTCAGGAGTTTTGTCATTCATGGCTCCTTTACCTCCTTCAGGAGCTGCATCATCAGCACTACTAGACTTGGAGTCCCCTTTACTAAACTTAGCCAGCGCATTTTCAGTTTCCTTCATTGTTAAGGACCATCTCCGCTTAATAGCATCTTTAAATAACTTCATACGGCTGAGCAGTTCAGAGACAATCTCATGACACAGTTTAGCTTTTTTTGCAAGCTTTTCACCTGGATTTGGTAAATCAGACTGACTTTTAGCACCTGAAGATTTTCTGTCTTGATTGGTGCAGCTTGAGCTCAATTTATTTTCAGATGAGGAAACTTTTTTGGCAGACTCTCCATTCCAGTTGTTAGAGGGAACATTATTTTCTGTGCATGGAGAATCACTAAGCACACTTTTTTGTTCAGGCTCATTTGATGAAGAAAGAGAAGATTTTTCACCACTACATGTAACAGATACCCCCGAGTCATCTTCCTCCACAACCAAATCCCCATTCACAACTATAGATTTCTCGTTCCCTAAGACATCACTTTGTTCTTGGTTTTCCTTATTGGAGACACTGCTACTACTTTGACGAGTTTTATGTATTGAGAGTATCCTATCGTTTCGTTCATTTCGTTTTTCTTCCTTCAGGTATTCCTTCAATTCCTCAATCAGATCCTTCAATTTTTGCCCCTCAAAGTAAGAGGACTTCAAAAACTTTTCCATATCCTGACACTTTCTATAGAGATGCATAATGCCTTTGAGATTTCCATATGATGTATATACGGGAGGCTGACCATCCTCCTCCTTCAAAAATTCCTTCAAAGTCCTCAGAGAATCCTCATTCTTAAAGACATTTTTCAAGGTCCTCAAGGAATCTTCCGTCACCGCCAAGAAATCAAGGAGTTCATCCTTCTTTTCCCTGGATATGATCAATGGCTTTTCCTTGTCACTGAAAAACATTAAAGCAACAATGTTAGAAACTAGAGTCTAATCAAGAACAGACAACCATCTTCTATTCACAAATATTTGATTTTAATATTTAAGATATTTAAGTGAAAGACCATATTTACATTAACTTTCACTTTTAAGAGAGGTTGTGCAAAAATGATAGGGGTTATACTTATAATTTTATCAATGTATTAAGTCATCAATGATGTGACATCACAAATGATGTGAAAATATTGGTCAACATTTATTTTTGTATTACTGACCATCAGTCCATTATCAATGAAATTGTTGACTGCTTATTTCAACATTTCAATTTTTTGGCATTTTTACTATAGTTTTTATATAGAGATACTAATAAGAGTATAACAATGTGCATGTATATCATTCACCTTTTCCTTTCTTCTTCAGCATCTGACTCCACTTCTTCCTCGTTCTCTGTTTCCCAGCTATCCATACTATCTGTACTGTCACTGTCATCGCTGTCACTGCCGACTGTCGACCAACTGCTATCAGACTCGTCAAGCTGTAAAATATCAATCAGACATCACCCATTTTCCATGGTTCATTCAAAATTTCAGCCAATACTTTTCAATGACTGAAATTTATATTCCATGGTTTTATAATTTGATAACAGAAAAGGAAAGTTTCTTTACTTGCAATGCTCAAGTAAAACTTTTTATTCATATAATATTTTCCTATCTGTTATCTACCTGAATTCAAACCTACATGTGTTTCATACTGTAATATTTTTAAATACTTACCTCTTCGAGTGCTATGTATAGTTCCTGAGGATAACACCTGGACTCCTTGCCATCTGGCCATTTAACAATCAATGTTCCGGTGGGATCCAGTTTACTTATTTGTCCAGCCGTAAACTTGCACTCGTTTGCATCCTATTAAAAAGTGTAGAAAATTATGTCAAACACATACATAATAAATATTGGATACATGTAAGCTGACTTCTAATGTAAAAGTATGATGGCAATGATCATATCATATTACGAGACTAGTTCAAGAAATCTGTGTTACACTCTCAGATCATTTACTTTGTTTTATCTACTCTACATACATAATTGAACATTCTGGTGGGTTCCAGTCTGCAAATTGAATCCAGCTTAAGGTAAAATTTCTCTGTATGAACTATTAAGTATATATCCTTCAAGGGATCACCCTAGCCCTGCTGAGTAATGAGATAAAAATCTCATTTGCTAAAAAACAATGAGATTTTCTCGATTTCAATGAGATTTTGAATGTATTTGTTCGAAAAATTGTGGAAATATAAAACTTTGGTTTCTCTTAATTTCCGTGAACATCTGGCAACACATTTTGAATGCGAGAATGGCCCTGGATTTTTTTCTTTTTCCCTTGTTTTAATGACATTTTAAATGGAAAATGAGGTCAAATAAAATTAAAAATTCTTTGTCTCTCAGACACCGCCACATTGTATAAGTAGCCGAAGAGACGTCTTTCACAACTTCAGAAAAACAATATCCACCACGTCTCATTTCCACTCGCTGGTTAAATATGATGTATCTATCCATCTAATGGAAATTACAGTGTCTTGTGAATGTCTTTTTAGAAATCATCAGTTCCAATGATACACATTGAAAGTATTTCAGCGCGCTGTGACATGTCATTTTACGGTAACGTCTAATCTGCGAGTATAGGGTGTACTGTAGAATGTTTACGTCAAGACTTTATTTACGCATTGAATTGTATAGCTATTGTTCATGTTGACGATTCCAAGAACTTGTAAATTGTTTATAAGTCCTTGAAGATACTTAGTTATTGCTTAGTACCGGCCACGTTTCGACGACAAATACACGTAAAAAGCTGGTCTACTTGCGTGCGCAATACAACTTGTAAACTTTTTATGAACAGGGTTTGCATGTATACTAATACATGTATATACTTTTCTTTTCCAGTCTTTTTTCTATACAAACAATATCAAGACTGCATTGTAATATTTCATACTCTATTGATATTACAATGACAAAAGAGAACGACTACCGATAGAGAAACATAAAGCTAAATCCTTACATCGACAGATAAAAAAAATACCCACGTGCAAACATCAATACGACAGTCACACACAGGAATTTCAAAGAATAGATTGGGCACATGTATTTACAAGGTGTAAGTCCATAATACCCGCCGAGTTCATAAATATATATACATGTACGTGATGCCGCACGCGGAATTTGAATAATCAGCTGAAAATTTGAAGATTTAAGACTCGTGAATCTCCTGTTCTGTCGCATTATATTAACTTAAGTGCGATTTATTCAAAGGAGGTGTGCGATCTTTTAGCGCGACAATGCAGTAAAAAAGCGATAGTTGTATTTGAGTAAAAAATGTGAGAATATCGCAAAATCGCGGCCTAGGGTGATCCCTGTCCTTCTTCAACATATTTTTTTTTTCAATATTCAAATACACCAATTACACAGAAATAAATTGCTCTTTTAAAAATTGCCTCTATCTGCCTAAGCAAAGAAATTTCCTCTTACCAATGGTTCGCCTACTCTGATGACAGCCTGCGATGGTCGGAATTTAAAATCTGGATGATCCTTTATATCATACACACTAACCTCCTCCTCCTCATAATCCTTATCTGGCCTGGAAGAAATATACATCAAAATGTTACTGTTTATATATCATTGTTGACTCATATATCCAAACTCCCTATATTATATAATATTACCATACAGTCAAACCTGTCTTAATGTGACCCTCTTTTTAGCGACTTCCTGCTTTATGTGACCTTTCTTATTCCTCCCGAGTAATATTCCTATCAAATGAACCTGTATATAGCGACAACCTGTCTAACGCGACAACGACCGTGATTTTTCTGTCCTGTACCAAATTCCGAACCTGTATATTACGACTTTTAGTGTTGCAAAGGACCCAAACTACAAAATATTTTACATTTAATCTCTTCATCAGTGTCTTTCATAATTAAATCTTCTGTGATAAATAAAATCTAATGTGATTTTATATGTGCGATACGATTAATCAATCAGTACACGAATTGATATATGCAGTGATTCATTTGATATTATTGCTCTTATCCTACGAAAAGTTTGTTGGTCAAAGTCAGATCAGCTTGAAACTGTATTTGGTGACCACCTCTCTTATGTGACCTATTTTCTGTCGGCCCTTGCAAAGTCACATAAGACAGGTTTGACTGTATATCACCACATTTACAACATCTTCTTTATTTGAAATAAATTCAAAGGCATTATTACCTTCACAACTTTCACAATAATATCAAAGGCTTGACATTAGAGTAATAAGCAGGGGATTCTGTTAGGAAAAAATAAGAATTCTGTTTGAAATAAAATGCCGATCTCTTACTAAATCTCGTTTCTTTAAAACATTCAATCACATCAAGCACATGATATATATGATATCATAACGATGACTGGCGAGTTGCAATTGTTTACAAATAATAGTGAAATATGTAATTTCATTGGTCTTTTTTCTAAGGCAAGCCCGTTATTTCAGTAAGAAACTTGTGAAGGTAATATTAACACCTGTAACATAACCTTCACCTAAAGGAGATACCTTTATAAGCAGTATTCAAAAACTTACACAATCATCTCTACCTATGCATCAATTACATCACATACAATTCTGTCTCATTACTATACAGGAAAACCAAGATCAGAAAAAAACTTGCTAATCTAAACTGAAAATGGGCCATACTAACCTTTCACCTTTAGCCAGGTCCACCACTTTCATCCACCTGACCAGGCATGTCCTTTCTATGTGGTCACAGTTGACAACAACACCGTACTTCTCTGTGGTTCCGTCTAAATGCACAATAAAGAAACATATTATGTACATACATGTATACTGAAAACAGTTTAAATGTTTATTTACATTATCTCACACTTTTGACTTGAAATAATTCCTACTGACTATGTGTTTGAAATATGTGTGTTTGATTCTTTATAATATGTTACTTTACATGTCTCCGGAAGAAGGGAAAGATTAGTTCAAAATTTTCTCTCAATTTTCCCTCAATCATTGTCTGCAAACACAAAATCAAGAATTCATTATAATACATTGTAATTCTCTTCTCTGAAAGTTACGCGGACAATATGTGGTTTTCATGTTCATAACTTCTTACCTTTTTCTGGGACAACAAAGTCTCCTGGGAAAAATTCCAATTCATCTAAATGATGAATAGGGACTAAATCTGTGGATGGAATGTCCCTCTCTATATCTCCATTCTGAAATACATACACAACCAACGTTAATTCGATGAAATAAAATGCTTTTAAAACATATACCATTCTCAAATTTACAGGAAACGTACATGTCATAGTTTCATGTAACATCCAAAGAAGTCCTTAAGGAATATATAACGTAAATCTACAAACATCCATGTGAGTATATTTAGAAACTAAATTTTGGTCAGTTTAAGCTGTAAGAAATGTATATAAAATTTGTTAAACCTTAACATAAATTAAGTATTATATGCATGTACCATGAACTTTTCTTACAATGGCAAAAAATCACTTAATAATAAGCATGGAAAACACAAAAGAACATAAAGCTTGCCGCGTCATGTCTGCATTGCAGAAGTTAGAGCATTCTACATGTACCTGCAGCATAACATGCTTTTTAAGATAAACTGTACTTCTAAATACATTATGTACATGTACATATGAAATCCAGTGATTGGGAAGGATAGGGGACATGCAAGATTGTCCCATTCATTTAAAAAATGGCCAATTGAACATGTTGAAGTTTGCGTACTTTTGTATGAAATGGTCCACTGAAATAGTAGAAAATCATGGAAAATGGCTCATTGACAAAAATTCCTTGTCAATCACTGGAAATATTGTCACATTACAACTACAGGTACATGTATTTATCAAAGACGTACATATAGCATACCTCTTTTTGAAAAACACTTCAAACCTGCAACATTTGTTTTTACCTATATAGACAGGTATAGCATACCTATAAACATGTCATACATGCAACCTACATGTATGTTAATTTTAATTTAATGTATACCATACTTTGTCATACCTGCCACATAACATCTGCTTTAGAGAAGGTGTAGCAGACTTCTACAGTCAGTTTCTCTCCTGGCTGACAGGTTGGAAATGGTGGATAAAACTTGGCCTCTGCCTTTGTCTTTCTCTCTGCTTTCTTGGAAGTTTTTGTCTTTCTTTTCTTCCTGGGTGCATGCGAGAATTTCTTTGTTTGGCTGACAGTTTTTTCTTCATTTTTTTCTTCTTCCGAAGATTCAACGTCTTCATAATCCTCATCAGCTTCTTTCTCTTCCACCGTGTCAAATTCCATAGACTCGCTCTCCGTAACTTTTGCTTGCTTAGCCTGATTTGAATTTTCAGACACATGTAGTTCTCCTGATGTTTCCCTACTCAGAGTGGACTGTGCTTCAGATGCACAATCATTACTAGCTGATTCATCCACACTGGACTTAGATTTTGTAGCTAAGTCATTTTTTGTGGCATCCTCAAGATTTTCATTTGATAAAGCATCAGGGACAAAATTAAATTTTGGAGGTATATCAACAAGCTGATCTGTTGGTTTGATTTCATAACTAGATTTATCCCCCACCTGAACGCTGCAATACGAATACCAGTCAAGGTTGATCAACTTGGACAATTTAGGGGGGACAACTTTTGCAGGTGGCACCTCCATGCTATTACTGCTATTTTCAGGAGTTCCAAATCCTCGAAACAACCAATGGACTTTCACAGATGTTACCTCAACCTGAAACAACACAAAATGTTGATCTTCATGTAATTCTTAAATCAGATGAACCAGAAATCAACACTTTAAAAGCTTACTATTATATTAAAGTGACAAAGAGCAATAAAAACTAGCGAACAAAATGCTTATTCAAGCATAGAATTAGAAAAATGGTCCACTGAACTCCTAAAGTCATTAGACTAAGTTAGGTTTGGTCCTTGGACTGGGTACATGTCTATTCTTTCACTTTGAGCTTTTTCTAAGCTCATGAAGATGTATAATGATGATGACCAGTGCACTAAGACGAGTTTGAAGCCCTCTTAAAATAAGATGTCAATAATGGTAATTTATACCACTTTAATTGTACCACTTGAATTTTCTTTGCAGAAAAGGTAGCTACATGTACATAATCATGAATAATCAGAAATTACTTCATATAAAGAATTTTGTCTTAATTTGTGTTTTGTTACGGGTATGCAACACACAGCAAAAACATTTATCGTACAGCATTTCATTTGCATACCCGTAACTAATTTTTATTACGATAATTTATTTCTTGTAACAAAACAAAAATTAAGACACAAATTCTATATATAGTCAGTTTCATTCTTGTTTTCTGAAAATCCTGTTCTTCCAGGTATAAAGGTGACATTAAAATTGAGGTCAAAACGGGTTCACTTTGCAGGTTAAAACCGCTGTATCTACATGTTTCTGTAGAGTTAATGCATTGGGACGCCACGAGCGTTTACATGTAGCAATGCAACAGGTTCTTTTCAATAGTTTCATCTCAGGGAAATACATTGTGCATATATAGAGAAATAATACATCTAATCATTTAATCATTATAAAATAAATTTAGAATACATTGTAAACAGAATACAAATCATTTTGGTCTGGGAGGTGGGCCCAGCACCTAAACTAAGAATTGACTAAAGTCTAAATTTCAATATTCTTTTGTCTCGTTATGATATTAGTGATGGCTTGAAATGATTCAAACAATTTTTCTATTTTCAGAGTAGAATAAAATGGATGAACTCAATATTATTAATTTTCACTGATGTGTTTGTTATATAACTTATTTTGAGAATTTGACTCAAGTCAATTCTTAGTTTATGGTGCTGGGCACTGTTCTCTGTTCGTATGAGAGACTACTTGACAATACTGAGGTAACAAATAACTGAAATTTTGGTCGATGAGCAAGACCTGCCCTTAGCATGATAACTCAAATTGTACTCAGCCTCATCAAATACTAACTTCTTCAATGCGGACAGTGACCATCAGTCTAGGGTTCTTCTTTGCCACTTTGCTGCTATAACTTTTGGTAGGCTGAAACCACTCGGCCCCTTGAAGATCTCCGATTTTCCCACGAAGAATTTTACCTTTGTAAAACATTCCCTCAGAAGAAAATGTGCTATCCTAAAACATATGATACATGGATGTTAACAAATACAAATATGCTTCTTGTGTGTTATTCATCATAAAAAGAGAGTGAGAGAGCACAAATCTAGTTTTTATTTTCTTGCTTTATACATTTGTATTAAAAAGAGGTGTACCCAACTTTACTTGTTTTTTTTTTTATTTTACTTTTTTTTGTTTTCATTTTTTTAAAGCTTACTGGTGCTTCATCTTTGCAACGGTCATTTATGGAATCAAATTCATAATGAAGATCTTCCGCCTCTACGACTTTACACATGGCGCCATCTGGGAACAAAAGGGTCACGGCTTCATAGACTTCCTCTATCTTTCCAATCCAAGAGTCCATGGTCACATCTGGATGATCATTCTTGAAATACTAAATGGAACAAGATAATAGGAATAATGTTGTACATGTAAATTGATCGTTAACACATGTAAGGTGGATTTGTTATTACCAGGTGCATATTTCACTAAGGTTTTAATGTTATTCTTAGAAAATGAAAAGATGTTCTTCGCCAAAAAGGTGTCTCTTCAATAACTTGTCATTAGTTCCTCATAATGGTACAATGGGGAGTTAATGAACTTCTACAAAGTATGATCACTCCACACGAATGTTAATGTATAGACATCTTTCAGATAAAGTGACATGGACCTCAAGGTACCCTTTTCCTTAACCTATCATGAAAATTATGCAAATAATATCAATTGAATTATTGTTTTACAAAACATTTTTGCAATCAATAATTTCTATAACTAAAATTTTCCTAAGTACCCTTCAGTTTGGATGTGGTTCTCACAAATCAAGGAATTTTGATTGTAAACATGATAGAGTTATCTTAGAAACATTCTGGAATTCTTCAGTCAAAAGTGTTCAATATTCAAAGAGAAAAAAGTCTCTGATTTGATTTATATCACTATCAAATAGATGCTGACAATTTTTTTCTTTAAATCATTATAAAGTTCTCCCACACACATGCATATTACCTTATTAGATGGGTCTTCATATGACCCTGAAGAAATGTCCTTGCTGTCCACATTATAGATATACTTGTTGGTTCCCTTTATGTTGACATGGCACAAGACTTTCATGTCCTGTACAAATCCCCTTGGACTAGATTTACCCTCTATAATACGCCGTACTACATCTCCTGGCATAAGAGATCTGTCTGCAAGAATCAACTGGAATAGAAATTCAATATCACAATTTAAGTCATTGTTGGCAACCCACAGCCTATTGGTCAAGATCACCTGGTCAAAAATCTTGGTATCAGCATAAAGGTCTTGTCACAAGGAATACACATGAGAAATATGAGAGTCCTATCATCTACCATTCAAATATTACATCCAATATTAAAGTTTTTCAAAATTAGGTCCAAGGTCACCAGGTCAAATGGTATCTGCATGTCTTGTCATAAGGTATACATGTGTGAAATAATAATTAAGAAATGACTGTCTTACTTTTGGTGTTCATGGGTGTATATTTCTGGTTGGTCACGTGCAATAATACACCCATGAACACAAAAAGTAAGACAGTCATTATCTAAATCTAAATATCGGCCATTCTTATTTGCATGCCCTTCGCATATTTTGCCTGTTATAGTGTCAAATGTATTTGAACATTGGTAAATGCTCCCTACATGCAAAACTTGAACGTGACGTCACAATAGCAACACAAGTTATTGGAATATAATTCTAGTTGCCTTAATGGGCATTCAACATGGGGAATATACTAGTAATGTAAATATTTAAGTAACAACTGATGAGTTCCGTCCTGTGAAAAACTGACATACAGACACTGGACAAAGTGATCCCTTATTGTTGCTATGCCAAACTGCAGAAAACACAAAATCACAGAGTATTTCTGACAAAGTTCGTCAAAAAACATGTCAAAAATGACTGTGAAGTGGAACCAAAAATAACAACACTTCTAACATAAAAGACATCCTTCTTTATCATTATTAATATGTATTCTCTTTGTTGAAATGTGCTTCGCTTCTGGCGAATTTGTCAAAGGAAGGTACTCTGAGTGACCTACTTTTACCTGCAGTGGCGCTATCTGTTGATGGATCTGGTAAAAAAACAACAACGCTAAATGTAGGCAACTATTATTACTTCATATCTACCAAGCTTTATCAAAATCTGCTCTTGTCTTGAGAAGAAGTCCAAAATGTGAAAAGTTTACCATAAATGAATGATGAGCAGCACCATGTGACACTTCCATATATTACACAAATAATTATGATTCTTATATCAGTAAAACTGAATGAGAACGATGAATCATTGATGAAAAAATAATTTGTATTTGAACAATGACAAGCATGACAGACACACAATAGTTAGGCAATAGTTAGGCAACTTGTGTTGCTGAAGACACTTTAATAGACAGTGTAATTTAGGGATATAAAGCGTACTAAAAACAACCGATTATAATTTTGAGGATAAAAAGCATCGTCTTTTCCCTACTTTGACTTTACATTTATATGATCTTAACCATTTACACAATTGCTTAAAATATACAATATCAAATCCTCAACTTAAATTAATTTAATACATGTAGTCAAGTCCATCCGTTAGTTTTAAATATTTCAAAAGATAATTCTGACTAAAAATATTTTTCAGGCATAAAAAAGAGCAGCAAAAGCATATTAGAGCATATTTGAAGATCAAAATCGTAAAACTCACGCCAAAATCATAAAAGTAGGCAGGTCTGTGGAGCAAAAGACCGGGGATATCTGACGATGATGAAATGCTCTTCAGTACTGAACTTAGACCTCCAATAGTTCAGAGTGTTAAGAGACTGAGCTATTGGGTTGACCCTTTAGCTAACTCACTCGGTAACACTCTGGAATTGCAATCCATGCAATGACCCGGTTCGATCCCCTACTTTTGTAGCTGCTGTCAGAGCATTAAAGTAAACTTGGAGCACTTACGTGCTGACCAGGGATCGAAACGCTGTTGTTGGATTGGAATTCCAGAGCTTTAAGGAGTGAGCTAAAGGGTCAACCTATAATTAAGGGTTGACTAAACATCGTATTTGCGAGTGGGAAAAATTTCGTAAAATCTAAAAGTGCATAAATATTTTGTTAAGGAAATATCAGTTATTGATAGGATGATACTTTAACATATAATTTGCTATAAATTTGATTATTTTTGTTTTTTTATTTTGTGTACACAGGCATGAATATTACCCCACTTTCTAAAACAAGAGCCCCAGGGGGCACAACGCTCACCTGATACCCATGCACGCTATAATTGACATACTGACATTGAATACTGATAGTGCCACTACCAGGATTTTAGCCCACAACCTTTCTAACAAGATTTTTGCCGGATGCAGACAAGTTTTTTTTTCAGACAACCTTTAAAAGTACAAACAAGAGAAAATAGTCACATTTCAAAACAACAACTTTTTTACTGATTTGAAAAGATGGATTATGCGATCCAAAGTCATATGCCCAGCTAGTATAGTTTGCAACATCAAAAATAAAATCATTTTGTAAAATTCCACATTAATGTGCAACAGAAACAGAATAAAACAATGAAATGATTTCATAAATTAAGTTTATTTAAAATTGAACACCAAACCTTTCATTATTAATAGCTAGTATGCCAGAAAATAATAAAGCCTGTGTTTGTGAAACACGAATGCCCCGCAGTGGCATCTTTGTTGGTATAAACACCATTTTCTAAGTATGTGAGAGGTCAGGGTCAGAGTAATGTTGGTATCAATGGAAAGATCTTGTCACAAAGAATACACATGTACAATATGAAAGCCCTATCACTAACCATTCAAAAGTTATGCCCAATGTTAAAGTTTTTGAAAAGTAGGTCAAAGGTCAAGGTCACGAGGTCAAAAATTTTGGTATCAATGGAAAGGTATTGTCACAAGGAATACACATGTGAAATATGAAAGCTCTATCACCTTCCATTCAAAAGTTATGCCCAATGTAAAGTTTTTCGGACAAACAGACAGACGGACAGGCCAAAAACTATATGCCCCCGTATCTTTGATTCCGGAAGCATAAAAAACAAAGACTTTTCGGTTTTGCCTTTATTCATATTAAATTATACAGAAATCTATGAATGAGAGCTTTTGAATAGTACTGATTTCATCTTAATACATGTAACGTACAGTCAAAATCGTGTTAATCCAATTAACACAGACAAGTTGTTAGCGGACAATATTAATTCAAGTGAGTTGTGCAGAAATTGAGCCAATTTATTTTCCAAACAGCAGTGTACGGTGTATCAAACCTCATGACCCAGTGAAGCCACTTGGACAAATTATTTTCGGTAAATATGCTGAAATGTATTTTTAGCATATTGAATCAATAGTCGTGATAAATTTAACTTCGAACTTGATCTTGTCTTTTATGCAATCTACAGATAGGTTTGAAAATATGCAAAATTCGGAACATTTTCGTTAAAAAAAGTGAAATTTGCGAAAAAAGGACATGCATGACCCCCCCCCCCACCCCCCCACCCCCCCCTTTTTCTTTACATTTTTATGCGTGCCAAAGATTCGCAATCAAAAAAGACCAATTTTACAGACTTCCAGGCATTTCAAGTCAGTCAAAATTTTTAGTGTGCACCTTTTTATTTCCTGTAGTTACCCCTACTAAAGGGGCAAGGAGGTATTGAACCAATCAAATCTGTAACACAAGATATATGGCGGCTATGTTTACCATAGATACAGAAATAAGACAGAGAAAATAATCAAGTACATGTATATTGGCTTTTAAAGGCAAAACCAATCAAGTAGAAAAAGCAGGTCAAGGTCATTTTATGAAAACTTGATCAAAGATACATCCAATATGCAAGTTTGGTACATGTAGCAGTTATACTTTGCTCAATATTGGCTTTATAGAGCAAAATCACTCAAGCGGAAAAAGTAGGTCAAGGTCATTTTATGAAAGATTGATCAAAGATACATCCAATATGCAAGTTTGGTATATGTATCACTTATACTTTGCTCAATATTGGCTTTTAAAGGCAAAATCACTCAAGCGGAAAAAGTAGGTCAAGGTCATTTTATGAAAGTTTGATCAAAGATACATCTAATATGCAAGTTTGGAACATCTAGCACTTATACTTTGCTCAATATTGGCTTTTAAAGGCAAAATCACTCAAGCGGAAAAAGTAGGTCAAGGTCATTTTATGAAAGTTTGATCAAAGATACATCCAATATGCAAGTTTGGTACATGTAGCACTTATACTCTGCTCAATATTGGCTTTTAAAAGCGAAATCACTCAAATGGAAAAAGTAGGTCAGATGCTGCATCCGATGCATGGGTCCATCTCGGCATCCAAAGATGAATCACTTGTGCAAGTCTGGTTACTGTAGCATTAGTACTTTGTCAGATACTGAGCTACCCAAAACTTCTTATCCAAATCACTCAAGCGGAAAATGTAGGTCAGATGCTGAATCCGATGCACGGGTTCACCTCAGCATCCAAAGGTGAATCACTTGTGCAAGTTTGGTTACTGTAGCATCAGTACTTTGTCAGATACTGAGCTACCCCAAACTTCTTAACCAAGTCACTCAAGCGGAAAATGTAGGTCAGATGCTGCATACAATGCATGGGTTCACCTCAGCATCCAAAGATGAATCACTTGTGCAAGTTTGGTTACTGTAGCATTAGTACTTTGTCAGATACTGAGCTACCCCAAACTTCTTAACCGGACGCGGACGCGTGGGGTTACAGCATAAGCTCACTCAACTTCGTCGAGGTGAGCTAAAAATGATGGTATGTGAAGAAAGGTCTTGTCACATGGAATGCACATGTGAAATATCAAAGCCTATCACTCAGCAATCAAAAGAAATAGCCAATCTAAGATTTTTTGAAAAGTAGGTCAAATATCTAGGTCTTGGTCATGAGGTCAAAAGTTATGATATGTGTAGAAAGGCCTTGTCACAAGAAGGAATACACATATGAAATATCAAAGCTCTATCACTTACCAATCAAAAGATATAGCAAATCTTAATTTTTTTGAAAAGTAGGTCAAATATCTAGGTCAAGGTCATGAGGTCAAAATTATGGTATGTGTAGAAAGGTATTGTCAAAAGGAATAACAAGAGAAATATCAAAGCCCTATCACTTGCCAATCAATAGATATAGCCAATCTTGGTTTTTTTAAAAAGTAGGTCAAATATCTAGGTCAAGGTCATAAGGTTAAAAAATATAGTATGTGAAAAAAGGGCTTGTCACAAGAAATACACATGTGAAATATCAAAGCCCTATCACTTACCAATCAAAAGATATAGCCAATCTTAGATTTTTTGAAAAGTAGGTCAAATATCTAGGTCAAGGTCACGAGGTCAAAAAATATGGTTTGCGTAGAAAGGTCTTGTCACAAAGATTACACATGTGAAATATCAAAGCCCTATCACTTGCCAATCAAGAGATATAGCCAATATTAGATTTTTAGAAAAGTAGGTCAAATATCCTGATCAAGGTCACAAGGTCAAACATTTTATGTGTAGAAAGGTCTAATCACAAGGAATACACATGTGAAATATCAAAGTCCTATCACTAATCAATCAAGAGATATAGCCAATATTAGATTTTTAGAAAAGTAGGTCAAATATCTAGGTCAAGGTCACAAGGTCAAAAATTATGATATGTGTATAAAGGTCTTGTCACAAGGAATACACATGTGAAATATCAAAGCCCTATCACTTACCAATCAAAAGTTATGGGGTGTGACACCCAAGTGTGACAGACAGACGGAGGGACGGATGGACGGACAGACGAACAACGGACAAAGTGATCCCTAAGTGTCGCTGTGCTTCGCAGGCGACACAAAAAGTCAACATCTTAAAAATAAATTCAGAGTATATTTGATAGCGTATGTGGCCAAGTTAATTCGAAGTATGAAAATAAGTACACAAAGCCAAACTAGCTATAGCTTGTCTTATTTAAAAAATCATTAAAAATCTAAAAGTTGATATTTTGACAAAATTCTTTCACAGTTTCATTTCAAGCGATAAATATAAAAATAAAAAGAGAAAAAAAACTGAAAAAGGGAAAAAAAATTGTTGGGGTCCCGCCAGGGTTTGAAGCTACTCCCCATGGGTCCATTTGGCATGGAAAACATACATTATACCAATGTACAATCTTAAAAAATATTCCTTAAAAATCCAAAAGTGGATATCTTGACAAAATTCTTTCACTTGTAGGGTACCATGCATGAGAACCTCATACCTACAAATTGTCATGACAATCTGAAGAGTGGCTATAGAAAAGAAGCAGAAAATGTATGAAAATCAACCCCCCCCCCCCCTTCCTTTTTACATAAGAAAAAAATTCATAAAAAATCAAAAAAATAAATTTTAAGCATAAAATACATATCAAAGCATTAAGTAAGTTAAATATGATAAATACATATATGTATGTAGTAAATGAGTGTGTAAAATCATACACTTATTGAGTTATTTAAAGAAATAGTGCAAAAATGTGCATTTCTGACAAAGTCCGAAAAGACGTCAAAAATGCGTCAAAAATTTGACTTCGAAGTGGAACCAAAAATAACAACACTTCTTAAGACATCTCTCTAGATCATCCTGATGCTTTCGGTTTGTCGATACATGCTTCGGTTCTGAAGAAGAAGTTTGTCAAAGGAGGGTACCCCCCGTGACCTACTTTTGGCTGTGGTGGCGCCACCTGTTGACAGATCCGGACGAAAAACAACAACACTTGTAGGGGACCATGAGTACTTCATACCTACCAAGTTTCATCAAAATCCCTTCAGCCGTTCTGGAGAAGAAGTTTAAAATGTGAAAAGTTTATGACGACGACGGACGACGACGGACGACGGACGCAACACTATGACAATAGCTCACTTGAGCCTATGGCTCAGGTGAGCTAAAAATGATATGAATTGGCACAATTTTTATATAATTACCTTCTTTAATTCCTTCCCAAGGGCAAGTTGACTTCTAATTTGGGAAAATCTTTGGTAATATTATATTTTTGTCAATTTAAATACATACCCCTGTTTCACATGTGTACTTGATTTTCGAACACTCTTGTCCATTAAATACCCATTGGATCGAATCGTAAAGCGTGCGCATTGAACAGGTGTACACACAGGTGTACATATATTCTAAAGGGTTGCATACTTCTGACTCGCATTTCTCTTAGTGTAAATTATTTCCAAAGAATTTGGAAACAACTCGCCCTCAGGAAGGAATTAAAGAAGGTAATTATGTAAAAATTGTGCCAATTCATATTATTTTCGGTGTGCTGTCATTTTTTGAAAAATGGGTTAATATTAATGCCTGTGTACACAAAATAAAAGAAGTAAAATAATCAAATTTATAGCACAATATATGTTTAAGTAGTATTATATCAATAACTGATATTTCCGTAATCAAATGTTTACAATATACTTTAAGATTTTACAAAATTTTCCCCACTAGCAAATATGATGTTAAGTACTGGTCGAGCAGATATTTCCGAACTGAAGGTATTTCCGAACGATTCTCTAGTTCGGTTACTTGGAGTTACTTTTTCACAATTTTGGTGATACAGACGTTTAGATATTCAGAAAAATAACTGACAATGCAAAAGGAAATCTCAAAATAACTTTATTTAGTATGTTTTTAACGTTTGTTTCTCCTGCTGTTTGTAACGTTCGTCTGTTTTGGAGCTGGGGAAAGTGACGTCATTGTGTTAAGACCATATCTTGACCTAGTTTCGGAGTCATCTATTTTCCAAAAATCTATTCTTGTCAACTAATCGATGAAAACCTGCATTGTGAGGGACCCAGAGCAGGATATTCACGAAAAAGTGTATAAATTTCATGTGTTAGAATACCAAAATCATTGGAAATAAGTAAGAAATAAACGTACCTCATCATGGTTCAGAGAGTCGCTTTAGAAATAAATTTTGTAAGAATTTTATGATATATGTTGACATAGAATTCTTCAATAAGGATAAAAGGATAAAATAACAAAGTTTTGAAACATTTGATTAATATTTGACCCCAGGAGGGACTAAAATGCAAATCGTTCGGAAATACCTTTAGTAACTTGTGTAAAATGGCCGTTAAAAGGGGGTGTTAAAATACCTTTAAATCAGCATTTATAGGTCGATTTTCAAAATTATTTTTACATAGGCATTTGTATGAAGGGTGAAGCATTAATAGTATCAAGTTTCATGGTGATTGGACGTATAGAAGCCGAATTATTGACGAAAAATCGCAAAAATCGTTCGGAATTATCTGCTCGACCAGTAAACCCTTAACGAATGATTGACTAAACTACAGACAGGTCCAGGTGTAATAGGGAAAAAACAAAAAACGCAGTGTATTTATTTCAGGTGTTTTCTACAGGTAAATCAGAAAACACAGTGTTATTGTATTCCCCCTCTGTCACTTTCACCCCCCTCTGTAGCTGCTATATGCCCCTCTGATGGAAGGTGTGAAAATCGCTCAGGTGTGGAAGTTACCCTGACAAAAGGCAAGGTAGTGGCATTTATACTAGAAGGAAATATTAGATACCATTACATGTATGAAGGCTGTTTTCTGTTTATTTTTCAAAACTTAACAAACACTTGAAGTTTTAACATGTATAAAAGTGTATTTTAATTTCATAATTTAAACTTTATAATATCCACTAATTTTATAATAAATTGAAGTTTGTTATTGGACATTCAAAAACTGAAATTAAAACATGCTAAAATATAAGATAAAATTATTTTATAATTATTCTTTTTTTTTCTTTCTAATATCCATAATTATCTTTTTCTTTTTATTTTTTTTTTCACATATTGGACATTCAAAAACTGAAATTAAAACATGCTAAAATATAAGATAAAATTATTTTATAATTAATTATACATAATTATCTTTTTCTTTTTTTTTTTTCTTATTTTTTTTTTACATATGGATATCTGAAAGAAAAAATAAAAAATATACATAAGAACAAAACAATGATTATAAAAAAAATTATTGTACTTTGTAATTATACAAAATTTCATTCAATAAAAGAAAAGCTTTTTAAGAATTGAAACATATTTTTCAAACATGTCAAAGAATCGATTTCAGGGTCAGTGTCCCCCCCCCCCCCTCATGAATTTGTCCAATACTTTCAGCCGGTAACGCTGCCTGTGCAAACAACATATACCCCTGCGTTAATCCGATTATCTGTTTAGCTTAGGTGACTTCTCTGGACAATGATTTCCCACGCCTCAGAATATGAACTAGATAAAACACGGGAATTATAAATTTTAGAGTCCTCACAATTATGGCCGGGGTATTGGAGTTTGATATATATTTTATGTCGTTTAAACAGTCATAAAGTGTTTGTATATCAAGTTCTCCCAGATTTTAAGTAAAAAACGTCACGATTTTTTTTCATAAATACTAAAGATGGGTAAATTATTTTGCGCTCCTGTAACAGTCAGATTTTTTTTTTTTAACTGACAACAACATTTATATCGTTACGCGATAAACTTATGACACGTGACGGTACGACGTGAATCAAGCAATACATGTAAACGTTTTCTCGTAGCGGGGGGTATGTCAATATAGAAATATACAATGTACACATGTATTTTGATAATGTAACACGTTTCATCATACATTTAATGAAGGAAAATTACGGTCTACATGTTTAAAGTACGACGGAAAATGAGATTAACGTACGTGCGTAGTAGAGGTGGAAGCCACAAAAGCCGTTTCTCTGGTAAATACAAGCTTGCTGTGGACTACAAGACGTTTAACACCTGGAACCAGGTATAAATCAATAAACACAGCGCGGTATTTATGTCTTTTAAACGACACCGCAGACTTTATCATCTTTTAACTTCCCGTCTAAATAGGACCTTTAATATAATATATTGATCTTTGAAATTTACCATCACGGACATTTCACTGACGTTCAATCGTGTATTTATCCCACAGACTAGGAATTTACAGCATGGAGTACATCGGATACGAAAGGGGGGGGGGGGGGGGGGGTGTACCAATACTATGTTCTCAAAACCTGGCAAGTCGGGCGACTACGCTATATTAGTTGGTGCCGTCTACGTCGCCGGAGATTATTAAAGTGGCGTTCAGTGAGCCGTACAGGTGTGAAAGAGAGTCGTGGTATCTACAGATATTCAATATCAAGATAAACATGATAAATAGACAATCCCCCAACACTTTACCCTTTCTTTTTTTGTAAAATATTAGGGAATGAAAGAGAGAGTTACGTGAAATGTATTTGCGGCATCTAAACATTTCTGCAATTACATTTTTTTCATGATATTTTTTATAATAAAATAGCGAATATTACGTCGGCGCTTCGGGCCGGTAATTTTGGGGTTTTTTTTTCGATATGCTTTTTTAATTTAAAAAAAAAGTAAGAAGGTGGCGGAAACGAGGAATGGCCAGGCCTAAAACGGCGGAATAGTAAGATTTTTTTAGTGTTGTAAAATTAATGTAGAAGCAGAGTTCGTGAAATGTATTGGTTTTAGCGGATTTGCTGATAAAAAAATTTTGGGTCCGATAAAATCGCACGTTATATCTTTTATTTGTACAGATAAAAATCCCTAAATGTCCTACATTTAATTGGAAGATTTCAAGAACTCTGCAAAACTCTACAAAAGACTACAAGACTCTACAAAATTAAACGAATAGGTCCTATTCAAAAGCAATGGTAAACTACCTACACCCCCCCCCCTCTTTTGTTAGTCCCCTACCGGTAACGCCGAAGGGAACCCTTTCCTAAATTTTCAAGACAAAATTTTATAGACAGTCGTTATACTGTGCGCAGCCAGCCAAAAAGGTGTGAAAAACAAGTTGATTGTCAACCCCTCTGCCAGAAATATACTTGGACTAGGTAGAAGATTACCGTACCTGCGTACCTGTAAAATATAATTGCATTACCGCGCCCGCTCGAACCCCCCCCCCCCTTTTTTTTAAGAGAATCAATGGATGGGATATTCACCGTTTTTAGAACTATAAAGCAGCAGACAGTGTCGTGAGTCGGGAATTTCTTTTTTTTTTTTGGGGGGGGGGGGGGGGGGGGGTCTGGAATAAGTCGGTACTATAGAGGATATTTTAATGTCATTCCGTATAGTTCTTTTCCCCCTCCCTCTCTCTCTCTCTCTCTCTCTCTCTGAATATTCTCTCTCTTAATTTTTCAATTTCAACTTATTTGGGGTACGACGAACAAAAAAATTCAAATAAAAAAATTAAAATAAAGTAAAACGAATAGAATAGAATAGAGGCCGGAAAAAGTGAATAATAACTATTCATAAAAAGCAAACAAAATGTATTGCGCACGCGAACAGACCGGCCTTTTTAATACATGTAATTTTCATCGACAAATGGCCAGTAGCTCTGAATCATCAACGTGGATAATCTTTAGAAATATTTACAATGCGTGAATGAAGTCTTTAAGACAGCGTTCTATTCATCGTACACCTTATACTCGCAGATTAGACGCTGCCGTAAAATGACTTGTCACGGCGCGCTGATTGTACGTTGGAACATTTTCTATTTAAAGACGGATTTACAAGACAATGTTATTTCCTTAGATAAATAGATAGATAGATAGTAACCAGCGATCGGAAATTAACCAGCGACCGGAAGCTATGCATGACGGATTTTTTCTTTTCATGAATACGTACGTCTCGTCGGTGAAAAATTATAGCGCGTGGCGGTGTCTGGGAAACAAAGAATGAATTTTATATGGCCGGGTCTACATAAAATAAATACGATAAATTAGAGAAACAAGAGGAGAGCGATTGCAAACTCGAATACCGACTTCTTTGAAAATTAATAGATCGGAGTCCATGGCCGAACAACATAAAGTACAAATACACAATGTATTTATTTCAATAAAAATGTTTAAACCTAGAATTGACACGTACATTTTTTGTACATGTATGCAAAGACGGGGTTCATCTATAAACTTTATGTATATTGTCAGATAGTTAAACTGTAAACAAATCAAAATAATTTGGGCCTATTTGTATATGAAATTTTTGTTCTATTTCCAGTTACTCAATGTTTTTTTTTTTTCTTCCTTTTTTAAAGAAATTTATATATAAAATCAAAATAATAAGTTTGTAAAAGAATATGATTTTTATTTCATTTCTACATGTACTTACCCATACAATTTCTTCTTAATTTAGAAAATCATGAATAAGGATAACTTTAATTCAAATGATATAATGAATACGAATATAATTAAATATGAATAATAAAATAATAAAAATTGGGATAACTTAAATTCAATATATGAAAAAAAAAGTTTGATGAGTTTTTTTTTGTTTTTTTTTTTTTTTTAATTTCTACTGAATAAATATAATTTTAAACAAGTAAATTTTTTAACAATAAAAATTCTTTCTTAGAAAGATGACAATACATCTGTGTGTCCTGTATAGGTGAGGGGAGTTGTTAATTGGCTCAGGTAATAAACATCCCCAATAACACCCTACTACAGGTAAAGTCGCTCTAGGATGGCTCAGGTAAAAACACCTGAAAAACACTGCGTATTCTGATTTTTTCTGCACTGTGTTTTTTGTTTTTTCCCGATTACACCTGGACCTGTCTGTATCTGACAACCAATTCACAACACTTGAAATAATTAATCACAGTGATAGACAATGTCAGGCGGCCATTTCATGCAATACACAATAAATGAAGAAGTAAGACATGAACACTATTGAAATTATGTTGCAGTGTAAGTGTTGACCATGACAAAAGACATGAGATGATGAGTAATGACCTTTTTTTCTTCTTCGATCGTTTCCTTCCCCTCTGGATGCCATGCTACTCGAACTGTCCCCTTTTTCAGACGATCTTCTTCGTCGTCATCTTCATCACTGCTTACATATTCTGAACTTTCGACCACCAAACCAAATTCATATCTGTCATCGTCAATTTTCCGACAGACTTCGTCTTCGTCGAAAATACTGTCGACAGCAGCTGCCATTTTAAATGTAACATCTGAATCTATACCGGACAAATCTTCCGGGACTGTGAAAAAAAAGCCTATGTTTGCCCCCGCCAACGTTTCACACAGAATAAATTCGAAAAATAAGATATTTTTGTAAAATTTATGCCCTTGTTGGCTTATTACTTTATAGCAGATTAATAACCTGGCAAAATCCTCTGGAATTTGATTAGGGTGCCCCCCCCCCCCCCCAATTTAATCTGCGAGTGAGTTTTAAAAATTGGCATAAGCATATAACTTTAACGGGATAGTCTGAACGGATCAAATGTGAAATAGGCCAAGATCCTAAGGTATCCTAAGTTAAGGTATCACTTACCGACCAAACAAATTTTGAACAAAGACCAAAGAGCAAGGTCATACAGCAGGTCTTTAAAGGAATTCAAATGTGGAATATGAAAGCTATATTCAGTTACCATTCAAAAGATTTGCTTTTCATTTTATAAAATAAGTAATATTGTAGTAAGAGCTATATATATACAATATTGTATTTTCTTTATATAGGCTTGAGTTAAATGAAAGCAATGGATCAAAATTTGGTACCTCTAACAGTGGCGGAGGGTCAAGGGGCGAATTCTGCCTATTCTTACTGAAAATGGGCCAAAATATACTTGTTTTTTTAAATTTTGGGTCACTGCGGGGGGGGGGATGCCCCTCCACACACCCCTGAATCTGCCACCGAGTCTAAAAAGATCTTGTCAGGTTGAAATGATGCAAGGTATGAAAGCCCACTCATTCTTGCCATTTAAAGGTGTCTTTTCTTCAAGAGGTCAAAGATCAAGGACAGAGCATCGCTTTAGAAACTTGAATGACCCCATCAGAAACTTGATCAGCATAAAATCTATTATGATTATAAGAGTTGATCAAAATCAAAAGGTCAAGGCCACAAGGTACCAACACAAAGGTCTCTAGTTGTCATTACTCATGACTTGTGTTGATCATTCAAGTCCTATCTGCACTTACCATTCAAAAATAATGACAAGGGTTGAAGACACATTCACACCAAGGCCAAGGTCAGAAGGTTAAAATTTTGGTACATGTATCTGTGCCAAAATTTTGGTACATGTGCCAGAATATATCAAAAGGGATCATTTGTGAACATAAATATAAGTCCTTATAACTGGCCATTCAAAATTATCCCAGGTCAAACTTTGATATACCACAAAGGTCAAGTTCAAATGTAAAGTGATATTTAAAAGCTACCTTGAATGTTGCAGTATGTCCAGTCTTTAGTCCTCTGAAAAACCGGGGAGATTATTCAAATATCATTTTGTTGTACTGTAATGCATTACATACTCTTATCCATCTTCATCTATCTTTTCTGAGCATGTCTTGACCTGTCTTAAGGTCATGGTTCATAGGTGTAAAATAAATCAACTTATTCATGCCAAGAGCAATTTGTTTGAAGAATAATGATCATAACCTGTTATAAATACCATCAAGTATGGCAGATTTTTTATTCTTTTCTTGGTTGACCTTAACCTCTTTAAGACCTTAAAGCTCAAAATTTGAGAAATGTTATTCCATCACTTCCTTTCCTTAAGGCCAAACTGCGCTTACTTATAAAGATATTTAGACAGAAGTAAAGCAAGTTCCTGTATACACATGAACATGTGTGCCTTAGTTTTTGGTTTCTGCTCATGATAATATATACATGTAACTGTACAAGATAGATGTTGGTATTATCCAGCAATGCACACATCAACTCCAACTTGACAAAGAGAGCATCATGGGATTCAGGCTACATGCTCTACTAATTAGAGCTACTTATCCAACTTTCATTTCGATCAAACTGGCAGCTTTGTATCAGGTTTTTTTTTAATTTCTCATTCAGTGTACATACCAGAGATTAGTGAACCTATAAAATAGCAAGTCTCAATGAATTTATCAACAGACAAGACTTTTAAAATAAGCCAGCCTAAGATCAACATTCAGTGAACCTATCGTATGATCACAAATCAAAGAACCTATCCATGATCAAGATTCAGTGAATTTGTCAACAATCACAACTAAGTGAATCCATCAGTGATCATGACTATAGCCTACATAAGTATTGATTGTAAGAATAGTCTCTGTTACCAAGGATATCAAATAAGTCACATACTTTGTTTCTTTACTTGAGAAAACGTCAGTCCGAATAGATTACATGCTAGAATAAGATGCCACCTTTGACATTTTTCTGATAATTTTGTAAGTAAAAGTCCATAAATGATTTAGCTGTTTATTAATAATCCTCAGTATGGGCATCAGTATTTGTGAATGTGATACACTGAAAAGTTTTACAGTACAGAATGTAAGATGTATCTCATGCAATGAACAGGGGTACAGCAAATATTGTACATGCCAATACAATAAAACAGAATTTACTATTAGTAAAATTCAATACGACTCTGAGGGGGAAAAATATACATTATATGTATTAAAAAATGTACCATGGCCCTGAATGTATATTCACCATACATATTAATTCAATACACAGTACCTTTGGCATATAAAAGTTCCTATTAATTGTGTAAATATCTTCCTTAATATATCTTCTACAAAGGTGTTGATTATTGTCTAATGACAGAAAATTAAATGTGATAATTGAACTTTTGTCTAACATTAGAAAATTAAAAGGTGATGATTGAATTTTTTTCACAAAGTAATAAAAAATCTTACTTTATTACAAAGGAATAGGAAATTTAGACACACGAAGAATTTCTTTCGTAAGTGCGTTTGATACTCTCTGAAATAAATACATGTCAATTATTGTTGTTTTTCCTTTTTTTCCACAAGCTATTAATTACGATAAACTACCATAAATACAGCAGTACTTTACATATATGTTTAATAACTTCACATATTTTCAATAGCCTGTTGCAACAAATTTAATCAGATGCTAACTACATTTTACTAGTATTTGTGTTATTATAGATAATTTAAAAAATATGCACCAAATTTGAGTTTGGAAAGGAATGTTGAAATAAAAAATTCAAAAGAAAAAAAAAATACACAGATATAGAAAAAACTAAATCTACTTGTGCCATAACTTGAGCAAAATGTTCATATTTGTCAAAACTCAAATCATGAATGATGTTATATTTTAAAAAATCTGCCAGTATGGATGAAAATTTTGATTAAAAGCGTATTGTAACGTATAATCTATGCATAAATAAAACTACGTATAAAAATAACTAACAATGTAAAAATAGATGACTTGTTTGAGAAATACTAATGCACCATATCGCATAATCTTACGGTGATAACTTTCTCTGGATCATTAATCTAGAATATTATACCACATTAGTTGCTTTATTTTCACTTAATAAAGACCATGAGCCCAAAATTTGTGTTTCTACTGCATTCATTTTTATATCATACTGATACATTTGTAAAATTATACTCTCATAAATGTTACTAGCAATTATCTTTGGGCTTCATTTGCATGATTTGGGTAGACAAATCAGGTAATTTACCTATATTGAAGTCATTTATCTAATTCCCCCGAGCATTTTTTTTTCTGAATTCTTTTTTTCAAACAATTTCCATACTATTGACTTCCACAAAACCCAACAAATAACATCCGTTCATTCATACGTCCTGAAATGTTGTAAAAGTCTTACTGTGATGTCACAGTGTAAACAATCAAATGACGTCATTTATTGGAGGTTTTGTCGCACTTTGTGGAAGGGTGAATTATCATGTCATTAGCACACACGACATTACAGCTAACTAATTTAATAGCCTATCCTATAATGTGACCCATGGAATAGACCATATCCATATTACCGCTAGACTTGAATAAATTATAATCAGGCCAAGACCCGACATAACAAGAGATGATGTCATAGATCTGTTACAAAGTAGTCATAAAATGTTACGTCAATTCTTGTGATGTTGGGTCTTGGTGTCTATAAAATGCAAGTCTAAAGTGGTCTATAGCAACAGACATACAGAACAAAAACACTTTATCTCCAACTTCATATTGAAAATGGGTGGGGTACATATCTGAAAAAAGGAAGTCTTGACTAGCTAAAGAGTGAACTATGAGTAGTAGACAAAAATCATTACAAATAAAACATAATCGACATTTTCATAATGATGTTGAAAATACACGTTTATATGTATTTATTAATCTCAAATTTCTAATTGCCATGCAATGTTTGGATGAAAATGTTTAATTCTATTTAAAAATGACATCAGCAGCTATAATGTAATGATAACTACTGGTAAACTAAGAATAATACTTCAAATTTACATTTTTCTCTATTCTTCAATGTAAAGGCCTATGAAGTATAAATGTGAATATTGAATACTTTATGCTTACAGCAGTATTAAACCATACAAATTTCTGTACAGGTACTCATCATTATTCTATAATATTGTGACAAAAACTTTGAGTGTTACAAATACGGTACTTTTCTCCACTATATAATTATCTAACAGCGCCTATAAATAGTACAATTTAAAATTCACAACCCCTTTCCAGAGTAAATAGCATATCTAATTTATTTCATTAGGTCAATAAGAACTACAACTTTCGAATCGTAGAAAAATCTTGGACATTAGTAACTGACTTTACCATATACATCCCTGATCAAACTCATGTACCAATTTAACGGCTGTAATTGGCATGCAGTAAAGACCATTCTTGCATGCAGCATCATATTATTTACATACAAAAAATTATACATGTACAGTACATCATATTGTAAGATCTCGTCAACGAGTCCCATCATAACAAATTGAGCATGGCACATTTATTCAGCTAGAAGGTCCGTAAAAAATTATCAGAGTCAAATCAATAATTTTTCCATTGCACAATATTAGCCTCTATATTGCTGCTCTCAAAGAATGGCATTTTGTGTGTATTATACTGAATACACGGTATTTCATTACATATGTGCAGGGTGCAGGGAGGAATAATATGACTGGCACCTGCCCTAATATTCAAAATAAATTCTGGAAAGAAAAGAATCAAATTCACTATTTTTGAAATAAAAATTCATAGATATAACAAAATATGAAGGTTTCATAACAAATTATAATGTGCAATGCTACTTAACATTAGTGCAACAGGAAAATACAAAATGATTTCCATAATAAAGCTTAGTCTTTCATTGGCAAAATGCAGAAATTAGTATTATTGCATATGCTATAACAGCATTTATGACACTGTATAGGAAGGTGTCCGTTTTACATTCTTTTCAGTAAATCAACAAAATTTTCCACTCTAAGGGGTTGATGCTAGAATATTAATATTTTCATTTCATGAATCATGAAAACAATTGTTAAAATCAAACTTAAAATCAAAATTAAAGTTTGACGGCTTAAAATTTATACATGAGGCCTTATTTTTTGTATGAAATATTAATCATTTCACAAGCCTGAGTCAAGTTAGTTTGGCATATATTTGCACATGACCTTAAAATTAAGATATCCCTTATACAATTAATCTGAAAGGGACAAAGCTTCTCTAATTTTAATACCAATTCTACAGTGCAGGCCTACAACATTTTAATCAGTTTAATGAGTTTTGTGAAAATGCATGTGAAAAATAGAAAAGATATATCAAAGAAATTTTGCCAGCTTTTTAACAACACTGTGCTGAACTTAATTTTGTCACAGTCATATTTTAAAGTATACCATAGGTGTACAACAATATGCACAATAGCACTATACTGCTATATGAATACAAACAATAAGCCATGCATTAATATTAAATGTAATACATTATCTGATAGAATTTAAGAAATCTTGAGCGTAACTAATATTTTAAAAGTTATCAAGTTATTGTCCCTTATTGCATCGTAGGAAACAAAGTCAACCATTTGTAGATCTAAGAGTTTCATCATGTAATAACAGTAATATAACTTAATATCAAACTTAGGTTATATCAGTACCATAGAAATTGATATCCTTTTCTTTATTTCCTCATCTTTCATTACAAAACATTTTAATTAACACATTGGTCCCGATTTTATCGTCTAAGGTATAATGATATACTTGTCATTTCCCATAGCAGGTGAACAGTGAGCCTATACTATGTTCAGCTTGTTAGATATTGTCCTATCAATTCAACAGGCCTATGTTCTGTTTATGACAGAATCTGATGTAAAAACATTGTGACGAAATCAAATTCCAATAGAAACATCATATCCCTGAATTTTACACTGGTTTCAATAGAATTTTTTGAGGATGTCAAAATTACTTCATGTCAGATACTAGCACCCAAAAGGAGGTAATTCTTTATATGGAAAAGGCTGAATACCCATATTTCTCTCTAAAACAGAAGACTTAAGTGATAAGTTTCTGATGGCATTGGCAACCATTGAATTTGTATTATGTATGTAAGCATTTTGAACTTAACCATATCAAAGAGATGTTAATTTCTAAAGATTATGAACGGTCAGATCTCGAAAAATAAACTTTGGATTACAATTTGAACTTTGTTCTGACCTGATGTTACTTTCTTTATGTACTACAAGACATCTTAAATAGAATGAAAATAATCAAACTAGGTTTATACAATTATGGACAAATATATAATTCACTGATGCAGATTATTTAAATACATGTAATAGAAATTACACCAGTAATGTGGCAATTCCAAATCAGATTTATATACGTGGTATTACTATTTGAGTGATGATTTAATATGTACCCTTTGAACATGCATATATCATATGATCTTTGGTTGTATTAGAAAATCTTAAGATTAAAATGTGTATAAAAGATATAACCTTATTACTATTAAAGTAACATATAATTATTTGGTACGAAATACTTATTAAGCTCAAACTAGACAGTGAGCAGTATGTTTCTTCAAACATTTCTGGTAGCCGTAATTTTTTAGGATAACAAATAACATTGTAATTAATGATCATGTTATCTAGAAAAAAGTAAAAGAATTTTTTATATAGACTGAGAACATAAATTAAAAGCATAACAAATAAACATATATTTACCTAAATAGACAAGGAATCATCTGGGCTACACATGCTTACAATAAAACCAAAAACCCATCAGATTCTACAGAAATTGTACATTGAATACCGCAAAGCAGACCAGTAGTTAAGTGCCCTATAATGCTGCAAGTGACTAACAGATACAACTGAGACAAGAGCAATGACATTACTATATTATATCCGTAATTTTAGTCTGACATGCAGATAAAAGAACTACGACGAATAAAATTTGATTTGAATTCAGATTTCACTACATGTACAATTCCTGAAGAGCTAGATTACCTAGAAGCAGGCCTTTTAAAGTGAATATACTATAAAATATAAAATTTTTTGGCTATGTTTTACAATTATTGCACAACAAATACCATCAGGCTGAGGTATGAACCTATATTCAGTCTCTGAATAGGGCCGTTACTAGGGCTAATTTGGGGTCAATATTTAGCCCGTTCCAAATGTAAAGTAGTATTTTCGACCCTGCAAAAACTCTGCTGGAAGTATCATGGTCAACTAAAATCCAAATACAAAGGAGCTGTTAAGATAAGGGCCGGATTTAGCCCTGAAATCACTCGATTATTTCTCGGGCGCTGTCCTTCCAATTTAGATAAAAGTTAGTCAGGATAAAAATATAAAGTATTATAAGATTCCTAGTAGGTGTTTTATTTAAATAAATTGGATGAAAGATGTTATAATTACGGGTTGAAGAGGTAGGGGTACAGATGACGGAAAACGTTGAATTTCGTTCGAAAATGCACAAAAAAATGCATTATTTTAAACATTTTTACGTTTATTATGCTTCTGTTACATTTTAATGTCCAAATTGGATAAGCAAAATTAACTTTGAGGTTATTTTATCAATCTAATCGGCAAATTCTGCAATCTGGAAACTGAAAAACGGTTTTATTTCGTTCTTCTCAGCCATTTATGTAGCTTTCTGGCGCGAAATACACACGGTGTAGAAATAGACAACTTTCTCGTTTATTTCCTTCCAAACGGTTAAATATTTGATCGGAACACACTCTGAATAGATTGTTCCGTGATATAAAAAGAAAAAGACGACAATATTACGTACTTTAACGCTCTAGAGGCAAATTAAAAAATAGTCAGCCATCCCCCCTTTTTTCGTTTTTCGCCTGTGGGACATTGTTCCCCCCCTCGCTTCAGAACCCCACTTGGCCAGAAAATGTGTTTTATTGATATACACCTTTGGTGAAAGTGGCATTGTAAAGCGAGGGGGGGAACGATGTTGTATAAAACTTTTCCGTTTTCCATTGATTTCTGTGTAAAAAACGCTTATTTTGACCCAAATATCGGTCTTATTTTGCATAAATTATCCCATCTGAAAGCAGATTCATATGCAGACCAAGTTACTTCAAATTTCAACCGAAAAAGATTCTCAATTTTTGCATTTTGAAATTTCGACTTTTCAGGGCAGATTCACAGCTCCTTTTGTACTGTTACTGATTTCTACTACTTCTGAACTTTATGACATAGTGTATGTAGTGATCTAGTTTTATTTAAATTTTCTTTCAAATTTACACTTCAAAGTCAAGAATTGAATATGTGTACCAATTTAATTAATGTGTATTAAATTCTATTCTAAGTCCCTCAAAGTGAAAAGATTTAAAACTTGTAACTGAATTTCCGTCTTACCGTCTTATCTTTTAAAAAGAATTCTAAGACTTCAAAACAAAATTGATAAGATTTTCTTTCAACCTTTTTTCTACATTGTCATAAGTAAAACATCATAAAAGGAAAAAATAAACTTAAAAGTAAAACAAAGGGTCAGGTTCCTTTGAAAAGGGGTCCTGGGAACCTGACTTATCTTTAAACTGAAATGAGGCACCAAAAGGGTTACTTTCATGATAGATTATGCAGATACAGAGAAATAAAATAACAAAAACAATAACCGACAACCTCTAAATTAGTAAATGAACTCATTTATACTGTTTGATACATGAACACACACATACAATGTACTATGCAAATTCAAACATGATCCTAATTGTACATGACCAGAAAAAAAAATCAACCTTGTTTCTTTCAGTGAAAGTAGATATATCTTGATAATTACATCCTTTACAATGTAGTCTAAGCACTTTAAAAGACATTTTGTACTTCAAACAAAGCATAGTTATGGCAACATACTGATAGTACAATGTATTGGATATTTAGGAATCTTTGTTGAAAATTCACAATAAAGAGAGGCTTCCTAAAATCTGTTTGTTTTGTAAGCAATACTAAGTCCTCTGTCGGCGATAAATAACATGATCAACTCCCTAAAAATAGATCAACCATGAACAAAATACAGCTTTTATTGAAAAAAACATGACCAAGCTTAATGTATAAGAATAAAACACTGGATGAAAGAAGTTCCAAAAACTGAATGACAGACCAGACAGACCAACAGACAGACTGAGAAGAAACTAGGCAGTTGACCTATTTCTCTTTATAAAAAATACCATGAAATATTTCCTTCATGATAATTGAAGTACCTTTATTTTGTTCCCTACATAAGATATAATTCCCTCTAACTAATCAGTTTTCAAAATTTCTGTGCATCTAAAAATGTCTTAAAATTGACTTAGAGATAAATGTACAACTCAAATTTCCTTTTTACAGCAATGCTAAGAATTCAATATCAAAGGAGAAGGTTCACTTGTACCTTAAATTGGCCCTGTATTTTTAGTGAAAAACACATGTTAAATTAAATCAAAATTATTATTTTCTATCTCCAATACTTCAATAGAATATGTGAGAATATATTGGGTTAATATTTCAAGTACATGTAGATGTACCGGTAGTTGTAAAGTCACGTGCATACGATATGATGTCATGTTGTGACATCATTTACTCTGGATAACAGAAAATGAAGGAAAACCATCGTATACTAGGCAAATATCTGTTATTTTAACATGGGCGTGAACCCTCAACCAAAATAAATGTGATATATATTAAAGGTAACGTTTAGTGTAGAAATTATATTGGTTCGCACCCTTCTTATTTTCATTGATTTGCACCTAAATCTGGCTGATTTCTTGACATTTTTCATCCTTATATAATTTTTTTATTTTTTGTACCATGTATTTCAGCACAATGCTTAAACATCACAATTTTTATTTGATATTTCAACAACTATACATTTAACATCCTTGATATTGAATATAATCGAAATCATAACCACTTGAGAAATAGGGCCAATTTTCCAGTTAACCGAATCTTCTCCTTTAAATAAAACTATTATTACAACTTGCACTTAATTTAAACTATTCAATCAGATTGCCCTATGCACATCGACCATTCTGGTGATAGCGACAACCTACATGTTACATCACAGGGATGGCTAAAAGGTTAGATAAATGTCATAATAGGTTGTTCATGTATTATTTTTCCTTTGAAAAAGACACCTGTATTGAAACCTGACTATTAGTGAAATTTGCCACCTTCTGTGAATAAATAATGTTTGACTATAATGTAAATATTACATGTATCTTTGCCCATAATGTCCTACTCCTGGAGAATGAAATATAAAAAATCTTGTACAAGTATTCCCAACTGCAATAATAACCAAATTCTTGCTTATACAATTTCATCCGAGTAAAATATGAAGTTTTTCTCCTTTTAAATTGCATCATAAAATTCAATGAAACATATAAAAATCATATTCCACTACGTGCCATTTGTATCGTAACCTTTTCAGTATGGGCCTAATATACATTTTTATAATACTGTACTTTTCAAAACATTCAGTATATGGTATCATTTTGCAGCATCTCACCTAAGGTATTCAAGTACTTCTACTTTTCAGGCATGCACATATTCTAGTACTTCTATGTTAAGGTATGCACGAAATGCAACTTTACTGACTACCCTTACCGTTGACCTACAATCACAGTAAATCTACAAGACACATTTGATTTTGCACAGTATAACCTACATCAGTACAACTGACAAATCACTGCAACATCAGCGACTTGAGGTTTTCTTGGAGAATAGTATCCTTGACTGCTTGAAACACAAACTTGATGTTCTCAGTATCTATGGCAGTGGTGAAGTGGTGAAACAGGGGTTTGCTCCTGTCCTTGCGTCTTTGGTCGAACATAGCGTGCAGAAAGTTTTGTACATGTTCCACATTGTGTGAATCGCCCTGGAATTCTGGGAAATAGTCTTTGATGCTCACTCGCTGCACTTTCTCTTTCAGCAAGTCATACTTATTGAGAAACAAGATGATGGACACATTGCAGAAGGTCTTATTGTTTATAATTGTTTCAAATATATTGCACGATTCTTCCAGCCGATTTGTTTTTCTGTCTTCTAATAGCACTTGATCGAATTCACTGGAGGAAGCCAGAAATAGGATTGATGTAATACCATCGAAGCACTGGAACCATTTCTGTCGTTGTGATCGCTGACCTCCTACATCCACAAAGAGAAAGGGCACTCCGCTTATATCGATCGTGTGTTCGATGATGCCCTTGGTGGCCTTTCTAGCATGTAATATATCCTGTGTTGTTGGCATATAACCCTGTAAAAAACAATGTCATCACTGTATTTGTTAGAGTGATCATTCCAAATTAGAAATTTCAAAAGTTCAGAACCGCCTTCATCCATTTTCATAAATCCTGCATCTACAGTAAGTTAAGTTTTAACAGTTTTATAACATAATGATAACAAACCATTGGGTATATCCTCAACTCTTGATAATGATAAGTGTTTAAAATTCAATGATGATTAATTGGTGACTCCAAAACCAAACGGCACATCATTGACTCATGGAAACAAATCTTTTAGTTTCATGATGATAGATGCAATTCATACTCCTAAATCAATCTTGACCTTTGACCCCAAAATCCATTTAATATGCACATCCTTGAATCTATTAAATTTCATGATGATAGGTGCAATTACAATCAAAGTTGTCCTTGACCTTTGACCCCAAAATCCATAAGGTAAATCTTTGACACATGGGAAACAAATATATGAAGTGTCATGATGATAAGTGTTATGGACACTCCTTTATGATTTGGAAACCATTTACCAATTACAGTGTTTCTGGACCTTGACCTCAAAATCAATAAGGAAAATTATTCATGCAGAGCAAAATGAAGTTTCATAATAATAATCCATTAATAATGATTGGTGAAATACACATTTTGTCGTGATCCAGAAATCTTGTTCAAAATTAAAATAATGCTATTCGGTAGTATCAGTTTAAAACTTAGTCTGTATCTTACATGTACTTATGAAGGAAAGAAACTGATAAGGATAAGTAGTATAATGCATGTACGCTACAAAGTAAAGTACTCATTGATGTAAAGGAAGAATGTAATTTACCTTTTGCGCTACACGATCCAGGTCATCAAGGAAGTATCGTATTGAGTCACCCTGAAAATACATATTACATCAACAATTATAAACCATAATCATACTGAGTAATTAGATTTACTGAGGATTAAAAACTTGAAAAACAACAATGTAAAAAAAAAATAGCAGGAAGGAATGCAGTGGATGCTGAATGGTGTAATTAAGGACATTTTATGTATTACTCTATCATTCACACATAAAATAATAAAACCTAACAAAATCCACTATACAGAGCTCAGCTATCAACAATTACATATGGGATTGCCATTCAAATGGCATATATCCAAGTAAACAAAGACATTTGCATAATTCATATACTAGTACAAGGCCAGACTATAGAGTGAAGCAGCAAGCTTGATATGAAGTTCATCAAGAATGCTAGATTGAGATATTTTCATAGGTCATATTTTAAAAATCATTCAAGTGGATAAATGGGTCAAGGTCACTCTAAAATTTTGTCTTATTTACACTAAGGTACCTCTTTGCTATAAATCACATGATGCACTTCCAAGTCTTTTCACATGTTTTACACTGCCCTCAATCAATATTTCAAGAAAACAACAAAAAAGTCAAGACTGTTATATAATCAGGGTTTTTTTTTTTTAATTTTGGGGAAAGGTGCCTGTGTCTGACCCATTCAGGAAAATTTGTGACATTTTGCTGAAATTAGGAAAATTCTTAAACAAATTTTCACCAAAGTATAACCCTAAAGTATCATTTATAGAAAATTAGGAAAATTCTTAAACAAATTTTCACCAAAGTATAACCCTAAAGTATTATTTATTAACACTGCTAATTCATTACTTTGCTCGAACTGAACAAGGGATGAATAAAAACTTTAAAATGCCCTTATAAAACAAGGGGAAAACACTGTATGATAATCATTTGATATATCTTATTACATAAAATAAGAACATAAATTAAATCCATACATATTATATATACATTAACATTTCCACTTGATACCGTAAAGGCAAGAGGGTGAAAATTTGTGGTCTAATAAAGGCCAGTCTAGTCTCCTAGAAGAAATTTTCAAAACTGCTTGTTTATCTGCATAAAATTTTCTTCAAATCATTTAACCCCCCCCCCCCAAAATTACTCTATATATATATTAAAACTTAGATTAAACAAAGTGCATTTTGAAAATGCACTAGGGTTTTACACTTTGATCTTCTACTCTTGATTATTCAAACAATTGAGAACACTCCAAAACTGCACTTCACAATTAGAAAATACTAAACTTTAGCAATAGCATACTTTGAGCTGCATATTTCTCAAAGTATTCAGAATTTCCTTAATTTCTTGCTTTTCTGTGTTATATCCAGTTGATCGTGGCTAGTTTTATAGCATGTAGTATTTTAAGGTCACTATTCAGATGAGTATTCATACCAGTTGATAGATCCAGCATGACCTCAGGCCAAAATGAAAACAAATGTCTAGTTGACACTTAGGTTACAAATGGGAGTGTGTCAACACAAACCCATTATGTGACTGTTATTCTAACCTTTTTATGCTCAATATTAATTTTCACCCATCCACACTCAACACCTCCATGTACATTGTACTATAGTATACTGCCCTTCATTACTCAGGAAATGGGATGTTTCTATGAGGGTACATGTATGATAAATGAAATTAAATGATTGACAATTCCCTGTAGTATGACATACATATGATATACTAGTATATTCAACGATGAATGTTGAAATACATGGAAGTGGGATTTTTTTTTTATTATCAAATACACATGTAAAATTAGGTTCTACATGTATTAGGCATGGTCCATTTGATATTCTGGGGGGGCTTGGGTTTTTTTGTCGGAGCAAGATTATTTTTTTCGCCCCGTTTCGGGGCAAAATTATTTTTTTCTTGCAAAGTTGGAGCAAGGAAATTTTTTTTATAACAATTGATGTGAATATTAGGAATGTTTGTGTCTTTTGAATAGAAATTCTTTATTTTTACTTAAATTACTTCAAACATTATTTTTATGTAAAACTTGTATTCACTTCTAAAGTGAGTGAGATGAAAGATTTTTACAATATGCGATATATAATTTTTAGTAAACAAAATGTATATAAGGTCATGTAACATGTAATAGGGCCTGATGTAAGTTTTTACATGTAGAAATGCAAACTAGTGAAAAACTTATTTAAATTCTCCTTCCCAAATTAGACTCTTAGTCTATTAATAGTAATAAATTATATTGATAATGTATTTAAGCAGTACGTCACATGCATCCTTTTGATATTTTGAAATATGAACTTGCCATTACAGAAGAAAACGATGGCGAGCGAAGCGAGCCAAATGTTTTTTATAGAAAGTAAAAACTGCGGCAAGCGAAGCGAGCCGAAATTTTTTTAGGAATTTTAAGCGAATTCTATGGTTATTCTTCAAATTCAGATTACTTGTAAGAGCAAGATTATTTTTTTCTGTCACACCATAAGCAAAATAATTTTTTTCATCAAAATTCAGAGCAAAATTATTTTTTTCGAAAAAAACCCAAGCCCCCCCCCCCCCCCCCCCCCCCCCCCCCCCAGAATATCAAATGGACCGTGCCTTAGTGGTATGGCCTCCCTATATTTTAGTCCATTTCGTTGTCTATTCTGATGTAAAGATCAAATTGTTTAATTTTGAATAGAAATTGTAAACCTTAATTTTTATGTTTCACAATACAAGTGTTACTATATTTTTGTCAATCTGTGACCTTGTCATAGCTATAAACCATCCTTCAATCCACATGTTTAATCAGAAGTACTGCAATCATCTGCCCTCATGAGTATACAGATACTACATAAAGTTCTTTCCCCTTTGTGGCAAGTATAAATATTCTACTATTAAGGTTGAAGGTCAGGCTTCTTGTATAATTGTGACCTTGACCTCAAACCTTAAAATAAAAGAAGGGATATTCTTCTTGCCAGAACATCCCTTCATGGCATGGACACACTATGTAACCCTTTTACAGCTAATGTTTTACTCTGTATCAAATTAACAACATTATACATGTCATATGAAGAGAAATGGATATACATGTACAGATGGACAGACCTACAGATGACCAGACAGACAATGTCATACCAAAATTTTTCCATGTGATAATGGAAATTTACCCTCTTGTTTTTCATTACCATGATTACAATTACTCTTATGACATACATGTACATGTAGGTTTTTCTTGAGTGAGTATGATTTTAATTAAGTGACCTTCACCTTGAACTTTATGAAATGACTGACAAATGTGCATACATGGACATGATGGACAATGACATAGATTTGTACTTCCTATCTAAAATTCACTAAAAATAAAATAAAAATTTATAGCCTATTCCAACATGCATTTTATGAAATGACTCATTGTATATAGGAATATTTGAAGGTTACATCAAAAGTTGCAAGAAAACTAGATCCAAATGGTGTACATCTTAGATTCTTATCCTAAGATAGAGTTAACAAACTGCAATTTTCCTATTTCTGATCAAGATGCTGGACAGAACTAATTCTGCATGTTGTGCAGCGTGAATGTAATCCTTCATGTAGATGTTTCAGTAAACCAAGAAGACATTTCCGTACACCAAGAGGATGTTTCAGCGCATAAAGAGGCTGCTTCAGTAGATAATTTCTGTTTGGCCAATGGGCAATATTGAGTGTCATACAAGTATACATGTTTTCAAGGGTCCTGCCCTTCCTGCATTAGTGTTGGGAAACGGATGGAATAATAAAAATCCATTCATCAGATTATCAATTGTAATCAGATTCTTATAATACACCACGAAACTGTAAAATATTTCATGATTTTTGCATATCTTTCTTTTTATTAACAGCAAATTTGATGGAAACTTGGCAAAATGTTTCATACACAGGGATTTTTTTTGCGCCTTTTTGGGGCCGTTATTCGGCCCCATTCCCAATGAGAAATAGTATCTTTTTTTCCCAATTGTGGCTCTAAAATTTCCCAATCACATAGAGATGGAATAAAAACTGAAAATAGTGAAATTTACTGGTTCAAAAGTAGCAAATTTACTAATTATTTGCCATATTGTTGTAAGCATAAGAAATTAAATCTTATTTTAAAGAAAATTATCTGATTAAACATTCAATTCTGAACTTTTGATTGTATAAACTGTCATTTAACTTTTATATAAGTACTTCCCAAATATTCCCAAACGTCGTTAATTTTCCCAATTGCAGGGGCCCCGACCCCATTCCCAAATTGCTGAAAAAAATCACTGATACAAGTATGCATACTGACCTAAGTCAAAGGTACATGTATCCGTACATCAGTTGACTTTAATTGTTAATACGACGTATGAACTGTTTCTTTAGCAAAAATACAGTTTAATGATACAAATATTTCATTCTTATAATGTTTTAAATTTCCCAATTATAATCCATTATCAAAACCATAATTGATTAACGTAATGGGAAGGGTCTATCGACGATGTCACTGAAGTCAACGATAACCGGCACAACACTATCCTGCATACATGATTATTGCAAAAACGAGAGAAATTAAAATAGTTTTTGATGATCAAATACTTTGACTATATATATGTACCTGACAATTAATGTACCAATATTTAGAAATTAGGACCGACCAGTCAAGAACCGAAACGTCTCTGTACCATGTACGGAAACAACCAATTTTTTTGTACCTAAACGTCTATGCACAGAAACATCCTGCATCTGCATGATAGCAGCAAAGACCATATATGTATTGACAATATTGACCTACATCTTTTACGGTCCATAGAATCACAGAAAACACTGGAAACAACCACATAAACACAGAAAACACTCTATAAATAACAGAAAACACTCTATAAATAACAGAAAACACCTTCCAAATGTCAAGAAACACCAATTTATTGAAAGATATACATACTGCAGACATTTTGTCAAAGTTTCAACAAAATTGGTTCACTTTTAAGTATAATATGATAATTTTTACTTATATCTTTGCAGATCGTTTGTAGTGCGGTACGGCGGCCATGTTTGTTGATTTTAAAATATCCGTGTTATTTCACGTGATTAGTCGATTGCATTTTATATTGTATATTATCAAAAAATATTTTTTTCTAAAATGTGTTGTTTAAGTGAATTTCCTTCTTCTTTTTTTTTTTTTGATTTAGGTATATTAGTTATACTTAACGTTGTTGTAATTTTTTCACATAAAAAAAAACCCCCAAATCTTTCACATGTTTGTTTATTTATCAATATATCACGGACGGCTTAGATAATTACATTATGATAATAGCAAGTTAATTTGTTAATTAAAATAAATTAAAGAACAAAGGCATTATTTTCTTTATGAGGTTCAAAGAGTTGTGTATGTTTTCTTTATAAATATCACAGAGGTTTCAATGACATAATCGACTGATATGTTATTTCAAAAATAATGATAAGAAGGTTTAAATTCTTTTAAATAATGTCCGAGCAAATTTTGATCATTATTACATTTTTCACCAAGGAAACTTTGTTTCCTTGTCCATCGTGCTTCCACGAATGCGGAGAAGAGACGATACAATGCTCTTCAACAATTAAAACCAGCTTTTCACTTGTATTAAATTGTATAAATCATAGTAATTCTTCTTCATTTATGTCAGTATATTGCACAATTTTTTTTTAAAGTAACATCCCATTTGACAAATCGTTGTTTTGACAAGTACATGTGTACATGTCAATCATCCGTGCAGGGTACGTAGGTGTCGATTGTACGTTCATTACCTGAAAGGTGTGAAACTCATCATAGAGCGTGATATCGGCTAGAGGTGAATAAAGATAGGGGAATAAGAATATCTTTAATAATAAATTTCAGTTTAAACGTTTAATTTTTATAGAGGGCTTCCAGTCAGATTTACAGAAAACTACGAGCAATAAAAAAAGGTGTCTGATTTTGAAAACTTATATCAACGATCTAGTTTCAAAGAACTCAGTAGACAGTGCTCAGCCAGACCAAGGATTTATTTAAACAGATCTACCGGTAGTTAAAAACGGAATCGACCTAAGCTCAGATATTTCCTACATGTGAATTTTTTTTTTATTTCAAGCCATTTTAATTTTTTATGGTTATACTTCTTTCATGTGCAGTGTTCATTTTATTGATATATCAAACAAACCCCGAAGGACAATTGAATTAGATATTATTATACTAAACTTGAAGTCTTGAATTGAAGGTGAAATCTTTATCCATTTGCTGTTCGCCTCCTTTCTAGACTAAATAATCCCGGAGAGACTGGATTATTTAGTCTACCTCCTTGAATCCTCCCCTTTCCCATCTTCATCTTACTCCAACCATTCTTCTATTGATATTAATTCCTGTCATTTCCTTAATTCTCATCACGCATTGCTAAGGGAATTGAATTAATATAAGCTTGCTATTTTTCAGATCCCTATCTCTTTTTACTAGATACCAATAAATATTATTTAAACTAACTGAATTAGATCTATACCTATGATATTTTTCATACTTTTTTCTCCAGACAAAAGAAAATACAATTTGAACTCAAAATGTCTTGAAAAAAAAAACGAACCAAATTGAAATACATGTACATATGCAGAAGCTCACTACGATTTGTGTTCGTACGCCGAGATATAGGTCTAAAAATACGAACGTTCCTATACGGAGCAACAGAAATCACCTTCCAAATGTCAAGAAACACCCATTTTTTGAAAGATATATTTACATACTGCAGACATTGATTATCTCAATTTATCTCTGTATGATATATGATGAATTTAGATAATAAATTAATGAAACATAACATTTCTTTATGTATTTCTATTATACATACTTAAACACAATACATCAAAGTTGAAAAACATAGGTAAACAAACATGGCCGCCGCAACGCACTTCAAAACAACTTATAAGATCACCAAAAAATGGTCATAGTTCACCAAAATGTTAACCAATTTCATTGAAACTTGGACAAAATGTCTGCTGTATGTATATCTTTCAAAAAATGGGTGTTTCTTGACATTTGGGAGGTGTTTTCTGTTACTTATAGAGTGTTTTCTGTGTTTAGTTGGTTGTTTCCAGTGTTTTCTGTGATTCTACAGACCCCATCTTTTATATGTGGTATATCAAAACAGAAAAAAATAAATGTTGCGCCATTGTGAAATGGTTAAACTAAATGAGCCCCTTAACTTACCAACTGAAACTCTCTCCTCCTATCAAATGCCTGCATGATTCCAGCATCTTTCCACAGATGCCGCATAGGTTCTATGTACTGAGCAAAACTTGCTTCATCCAATTTACAGCTTGGATCATAGCCAAATACAAAACTACCATACTTCACATTATCTTCCTCTCCCCAAGCAATTCCAAGCTTTTCACGAGCGTCTATTAGCACTCTCATTCCCTTTACTACATTTCCATATATGACACTTTTAAATTCACGAACAGTCCCTTCGTCGAACCTCTGTCCGTGAATTATTCGCATTTGTTTGAGAAATGTACTTTTACCACTTTCCCCGGCACCCAGCAGTAAAATTTTAATTGTTCTTCGGAAGTGAACCTTTTCCTTTGCAATAAGTTTATCTATGTTTCGACTCCGGTTTTTCTGTTCTTTTTCTTGATCCGACATACAACAAGACATGATAATGTCGGCCATTTTGCCCCTTTTACCCCACCCATGACGTCAAATCACAAACTTCCGGTACATATATCTATTTTCGATTTCAAAAAGTGGGCGTGTCGTGCTTGTTATTTCAGATTGTTTTGAGATAAGATGCAGTAGTTATGAAACAAAAACAATTTAACAAATAAAGAGGATGTAGACTTGAGTAAACAGACATGATTGCTTTGATCATAAGGAAATATTTTCATGTCAATTTTTTTTTCAGTGACTTTTTCCAATATTTTTTCATTAATCCATTTTATTTATTTATTTATTAATTTATTTATACAAAAGAATATACAAGTGAAATATCAAAGCCCTGGTATCACTTACCAGTCAAAAGATAATAATACAATCTTCTTTTTTTATAAAGTAGGTCAAATATCTAGGTCAAGGTCATTAGATCAAAAATTATGGTTTGCGTAAAATGCCTTGTTACAAGGAATAATCATGTAAAATATCAAAGCCCTATCACTCACCAATCAAAAGATAAAGCAAAATTATTATCCTAGCTAACTTAATAATTCTTTTGAAAAGTATTAAGGTCAGATATCTAAGTCAAGGTCACAAGGTAAAAAATTATGGTATGTGTAGAAAGGTCTTGTCACAAGCAGTACACATGTGAAATATCAAAGCCCTATCACTTACAAATCAAAAGTTATATGGGCTGTGACACCCATAGTGTGACAGACAGGTCACAGATAGACGGATGGACAGATGGACAACATAGTGATCCGTTTACAAGTGTCACTATGCTTTGCAGGCGACGCAAAAACTACTTGAGTAAATTGAATCAGAACCAAAATATTTCACTTAACTTCATTTATATGGCTGCATGTTTCTCTCATGAACCTATTAATATTCATGCTATATATAAAAATACTTTACGAGGGGTGATTGATATGTCAACTTGTAAGCCTCAGTTTTCTGGGATGCAGAAGGTAATTCTGCTGATAGATTATCTCCAAAAAGGACAAACTATTATCATTGGCACGTTACGGGAAAATATTAAACTGAGTTCAGCGCCGCGGAAAACTCACTTAAGTTATAAAGGTGTGTTGTTCCATCAGGACAATGCTCCTGTTCACCAGTATGTCACTGCTATGGCTGCCAGATTGTGGCTTTAATTTGATTGAGCATCCCCCCTCCATCAGACTTTCATCTATTCTCAAAACTGAAAGCAGCTATTTCTGGCACCCACTTTCAGTCCGATGATGACGTCGTTACTTACAGTGGATGGCTTAATTAATTCTGACCAGTCAAGACAAGTTCTTCAAAAGTGGTAATGAGGCCCTAAAAACACCTGTCGCAAAAGTGTATAGATACTAAAGGGGATTATGTAGAAAAATAATGCAAAATGTGTGATAAAATTCAAATTCTTCAATACAAGGCTTACATTATGCATCAGAGCAAAATTGCATTTCATATCAAATCATATCAGGTTAAGAGTTGTGCTTGAAGCTACTTACTGGTGATGAACTAACAATATTATGTGGTAGATTGTTCCATGGTGTTATTATTCTATTTGCATAGGACAGCTTCCTTAGATTTCTTCTACAATGTTTCTTTTTCATCGTAATATTATGACCTTGCCTTCCTTGATCTACATCCATTGTAAAAAGATCCTCCTTATTAACATAATCGTTGTTGTTCAATATCTTGAATGTTTTCAATCTGCCCTGAGTGACCGCCTTTATTCTAAAGACAGAAATCCAAAAATTTGAAGTCTGTTTGTATAATCTAGATTTTCATTGCTTTTCACCGGTTTAATTGCTTGTCGTTGAACTTGTGCGCTCTCTATTGCAACTGCTTCTTTTTTGTATATAAAATACCACGCTTGGGCTAAAATTAACCTTGAAAATTATAGTCTGAGTCCACGAATAAACCGTTCATGTTAAACATGTACCTATGTTTTACACTTTTTACTCTTTCACTGGACTGTTCATGTTTGACCCTAAATATGTGACCTTGACCCTCAGTGGGTGTTGAATCTCATTGTGCTTGATACCTGGAAGTCAAGAGAGTAGTATAATTTACCGGTATATCAAGAAAGTAACAGCTAGTAAAAAGGAATTCACACTTGAAATAGCAAAGCCCTATCCCATATGGTTAAGGAGATACGGAAAAGGTTAGTATTTTTCAAGTAGGTCAAATTTCAAGGTAAAGGTCACTAAATCAAAGTTCATGGTACAAAATGAAAGCTCTTTTCACAAGAGATCTACATGTGAAATACTAGTATAAAAGCCCTAAAACTTACGGTTCAGGAGATAAAACTAAGGTCAAAGTTTTTTTTAAAGTAGGTCAACATCTAAAATGAGCAATAAAAACAGAGAAATATATACAGATGTACTTCAATCATTACTTTATTGCACAAAATGTAACAAAAGGAGCAAATACATGTAGTAGGAACTGTAATTTACAACAAAAGATCATGTGGTCATCCTGCAAGAACAATAAATGAGGAATGCAGAAAGCAAGGATGATCAGTTTGATGAATTCAGAAAACTTGAAATTTGGAATATTTAACCATCAAATTAATGAATACATAACTTAGCAAGTACATCAGAATAAACAAAAATAATGACTACATGTATTTTACAAATATCTACTCTAGTATCACAGACAAACTCCATAGTGTTATCATAAAACATAAGGACAAATATCAGGTATCTCTAAAACAACATTTGAAACTAAGTGTTGAGATTTTCTTTCCATACTTAGTTTGCAAAAGTAACAAACCAGTAAATGTACAATCTTAGAAAGACGAGCATAACTTAGTTTGCGGGGGTACACTGAACTATCCCTAAGAAACAGCATTACAAGACTGCAAAACTCAAAATGAGTTTTTAAGGAGTGTGGCTTACTGACAATTGGTCTAATCCAAATTTGGTCAAAGAAAAATGTTAGTATCTGTAAATCCTACAGTTAGTGGAGATCTAATACATCATTATAAATACATGTAAACAGTGAAAGTATATGTAAGGCCATAATAATTAAATATTTTGTTTTACGCCAGCTGGTGGGTACCTTTTAAGGAAAATTGCTCTGAAAAAAAACATACACAAACATGAATTTCTCCTCTATAAAATATTCAGAAATCAATGTAAAATCAACTTACATCTTGGTAATGTTCATCTTCACCATAAAATGCCTTTAACAACATAAATATCAGGAGAAAATTGTGTCAGAATTATCCATCATATGAAATATTTTTTCCTGTTTTGTTTTCAATCTTCCTTTCATATTTCAGTTTTATCAATGATGTGTTTGTGTGTTTTCAGACCTTGCGGGAGGGTACCTTTCAGAAAAAGTGCGTACGTAAAACAAAATATTAAATTACTATGGCCTAATGATAAATATTACACATAATTAGTATTTTATTTTTTTACCTTAACTAAATGAACAGACATCTCACACATATGAATTCATCAAACTAATAAACAATGAAAACAAATTCTAATAGAAATTTATTTTTCATTCACATTCATTAACTTTTCATTGTAAATACACTTGTTTTTTTTTAGAGTTTCAGTTAGATCTTCACTTTTTCAGGCATAAACATGTACATCATTATATTTGAGCATTTGAACCACATTACATATTTCCATTGACCATTCTTTATACATATATTGAAAAAAGTAAGGTTGAAAAAGCAAGAGTTACCATATACATTAGGAAAGTGAAGAAAGGGAAAAAAAAGGACAATTTCTCTAAATACTATTGTAATCTTTTCTTTCAGTGAAATGTTCAAAAACTGAATATCTATAAAAATCTACAAAAAAGATGAATCCACACTTAGAATCCTCTTGTGTAAGATGCTTTTACCAAATTTTGAAGGAAAAGAACGAACAGACATGAAAGACAAATGGACGGACATCACAAGCTCCACATGCAAAATAATGATGAGATATTGATCTTTTACACATATAACTACCGAAAATTCATAATTATCTTTAAGAATTAATTCTCAAGTTCAATGACAATATAAATCAACTAAATCAAGGGCCTTAATTCCCCCTAAAACTCTTTGTACAATTCATTACACATATATGTACTTGTATTATCAATTCATATAAATTAATTTAAAATTTTATACATGTAATTCCAAATTTGAAATTTGGATTTCTCTGATTACTCTTGGTGTATCCTAAAAGCTGAACAAAAATCACAATTCTACATGTAGTAATACACATTAATAAATTTCTTTATATGGATTCTCCTCCTTTATAAAATGTATGGATGAAAACATAATGCTAGATTCAAATATTATATCCGTTACAATTATAGTGATCTCATATTTATAAAGCTTTCAAAACATACTTTCATGTACACATAATCTATCATATTATTCTCATGGTACCAAATGCACATATCAATACACCAGAAAATATACTAAACTACAGTTGTTTTACAAGATTACATAGCTCACTTTGTGGCTTGATCTTTCACAAATTCTTTAACATTTGACAAATTCTGACATTAAAATATTAGAGGCTTAATCACGAAGTCAAGACCTAGCCAACATCGAAGGAGCATAGCACACTACTATAGTGATATGAATATATGAATGTACAAATTACATGTATTTCTCTCATACATTTATACATGAATGTACCCTGTAATTTTCTTTCCCATTACTATTGAGACTGGAAATTCATTTGAATTAACATATAAAACCAGAAATATCTGATGAGACTGATCTCTCCTGGTTGTTTGCTTAAATTAATCGAAGTGTCACACCCATTTTTCAAGACTCTGGGAATCAGGGACTAAAACAAAATACAAGACCAGGGAATGATTGATATAATGCAAAAAAAATGAATTCTATCAATTATACTTTCAGAGAATTAGTGTTCACAGGATGGCATAGAGTTATATAGAAGAAAATTACCAAAACCATTTTCCAAGTCCCTGGGGGTCAGATGTTCAAACAAAATACAAGGTGAGAATAACACAAAACAATTATCTTTCTATCAATTATACTTTCTGAAAATTAGTGCTTACAAAATTACATAGAGTTATATAGAAGAAAATGACCACACTCATTTTCCAAGACCCTGGGGGTCAGGTGTCCAAACAAAGCATTAGATGCACAACTAGACCACAGACTGAGAATAACGCTAAAAGAATTATCGATCTATCAATTATACTTTCTGAGAGATTACATAGAGTTAAATAGGAGAAAATGACTACATTCATTTTCCAAGACCCTGGGGGTCTGGGCTCAAACAAAGTATCAGGTGCAAAACTAGACAACAGGCCCATTATTAATACAAAAATAATTTATTTTGTACTATTCACAGATTTAGAGGATTCGTGCTCACAAGAAAAGTTTAATGGATGGACGGAAAGACAAACAGGCAGACAGCCGGATGCTGGCGATCGCATAAGCTTGACTGGTCTTTGACCAGTAGAGCTAATTATTTGAGTTGAAAGAGAATTGTTTAAAAAATCATTAAAAATTCATCAAAGGTCACATTTCATGACAAAAAAAAAGAAAGTAGAAAAATAGGACTAGAATATCTGTATTCAAATTTACATGTAAATAAGATATACTTGCATGCATAAAACATTTTTCCCTACTTAAAACATCAAACACTCTACTTGTTTTCAAGCATAAAATGCTATTCATTTACACTTTCACACTTACATGTATTTCACACATCTAAATCTCACATATGGATTGTATTCCCTTTTTCATGCATAATGTTAATATCATTCCATACATTTCAAAGAAACAGATCCATGCCAGCACATCCATTACAATATGCTGATATAATATTATATATTATAATACTTTATATACATCATATATTACAAATATGTAATATTATATATCAATTTCATGTACACTCAGACTTCCATTTTCACAGTCACATTTTCACATTTTGATTCGGTAGACTTTTACTCTATGAAAATCAAATTAACACCGATGGAGGATCCGTACCCTGTTAAAGAAGAATTTAACAATCGTTGGAAATGCAGCTACATGTATATTTAAATTCAAAGATTGAACTAATATTGAATTGTAAGAAATCTGCCATGAAATCATTCATGTAAGATTTTCTTCATCCAAAATTGAATGTCATTAGCTTTATGTAAAATGATAATTACTGCAGACATGATACATGTTCATGTATTTCATCCTATAGACATAAACTTTTTAAATACAATTTGTTAATGAAATGAAAACAGAATTTGTCATATCAAATATCAACATAAAACAAAGCTCAATTAAATACTTAAATCTGAAGAATAATGCCCACGTACAAGTAAGGAACGGCATATACAAAGAAATACATGTATCATGTTTTCTTATTGACAATTTCCCTATAACGTGATTGCCAGATGCTTTACATTATGCCTTGGTGACCATGCATCTCCGTGACTTAATCTTGTCGCGTTCAAAATAATAACACCACACAATCTTACTTCGGCCTAATCTTTGGAAAAGATGAAATTCATCTATTTCATAATTTTTTTTCTTTCTGTTGGACAAACAGGGAATCAAAACAACAAAAATTCTCACATTCCCTGTTCAAACAAAATGACAATACATACATGTATAAGTGGATTTTAAATTAACATGAATAATGGATAGCATAGAATATTAATTTAGTTAACATATTCTAGTAACTCCCTTATAATACTTCAGGGAAATCTACTTTTTCTGATTAAAAAAAAGAGCTTTCGATAAACTAAACTTTTTTAGAGAAGGACGTGCAGACAAAACCTTTTACAGACATTCACAAAGTTTAAGCTGGAGAAAGTATTTCTTGAATTCTTGCTGAACTCTCTGAGGTAGTGAAAATTCTAGGATTCTGAATCCTTAATATTCTATCTTTGGTACACAGTATATATTCTATATACTGGAAAACAGATATTTGAAATAAACAATATGGAAAATGAAAGGAAAACCTTGTGCTTGTGAAATAAACATTGAGATGACTTCATCTGATGTCAAAATTAGGTAAAAAATTAAAACTATCAGACTCAGCCTAAGTTGTTAAACTGAAAATATTAATATGCCTTCAATATTAACTACACATTTAAGGTGAATTACTTTTAACCAAAAAACAAAGTTTTTCAAACATTAGTCACATATCACTTTCAAGGTTATTAAATTTTGGTAAAAATAGAAAGGTCACAAGATACACATATTCCAAGTGAAAGACAAACCTTTATGGCGAAGTAGTTATAGCCAGTCAAAGTCGCATGATTGAAATATTGTACTAACTGAAATGTCTACTCTTTTAAAAGGCAAAAAAAAAATTGAATAAAAACAGCTGTATTTATAGCAAACAGTCAGGCCAATGTTGAAATTTCCCTTATTGACTTACTGACAAGCAGATACTGTATTAACCTAGAGGGCATCTGACAAGTAGCAGCATCCTAATAAATAGTATACATGTAGTTACATGTACAATAGAATGAATCACAACCGTTAACGATGTTCTGACAACAAAAGAAAGATTTCAAATCTCTTCAAATCTGCTGTATTTCTGTGTAAGCTGCCCATTCAATCCATCTCCTCGTATTTGGCCTGTTTGGCTGCTGGGCCGTCTTCATCCGATGAGTCCTCATCCAGTAATCCAGGTGGAGCAGTCAGAATATTGAGGGGAACACTTATTCGTTGCTCGTCTTTAACGCCAACTCCGTCGGATGAACTTCCGAGTTCTATCTCTGTGAGGGCAGTGTCAAAAGCTTGTACCACACAGCGAGCATTGTCACACGTAAAACACATTGGTGGTAAGATCAACATAACATTCTTTTCTGGTCCTTCATTGGCTACGATTATTTTTTGTTCTTTCAATCTGAAAATAGGAGATAAAACTGAATGGTGAATGGAACCAAGTCCAGCACTTTAATCAAAATTGAAAATATGAAAAACTCAATCATGACTAGAAAAAGGCTTTTCAAAGGCCAATACCAAGATCAAAAGGTAACAATCTTTATAATCAGAGGAACAAGATGTAGTTTCAGTAATTAATTGTTCTGTACTTACTTGTACGCCAATATTTCAGCAACTTCTTTTGCTGGTTTTCTGCTACCTTTTTCTTTCACAATGTCAACACCTACACACATTCCCATTCCCCTGCAAAAAATAATATCGTAATATTACTGCCATCATTTAGACTTGCACAGTAATAAGAGTTTTTGAAGGTACTCATTTGAGAATCATCTCTGCAGAAATAATGGTGCAATTGACCCTTCCAAACACGGGAAAAATTTGAGAAATTCCATGACGTCACAATGCAATTTCGATGTTAGACTGAGGTTCGAAGCCTGTTTGTCTGAGGTAAAAGCATTGTGACATCACGAAATTTTGTTTTTTTTTCCCGCAATCGGTAGGGTCAATAGGAATGGAATTCACTAATAAGTTTCATTTTAAATCTATACTAAGATTTAGCTAGTCAGAGGAATTTCTAACTTACATACATGTAAAGTCAAAGATACTGAATGTAATTTTCCTTTCCCTTAGCCCTACCTTACATCTCCTATATTATCATGTTTCTGTGCGATAGCTTTGAAGCCATCAATAAGGCACCTCCCAACACTTTTGGCACTCGACATCAACTTCTCATTCTTAATAACATCTAAAACAGCCATTCCCACTGCACATGCTACAGGATTCCCTCCAAACTGAAGTAAAGATAAGAAATTACACATATCGTACATAATTATTTCTGTGCCAAGAAGAAACAGACATTGTGGCTACATACATATATCACTACTCCTGATTTTCTACCATGCAAAACTCAATATGCTACATGTACTTTTATGTATTCATTGCACCACACTATTACGCTTTTTATAGTGACAATTAGTAATGACAGTATACCTTTATTGTGACAACTAGTCATGCCAGTATACTTTTATTGTGACAACTAGTCATGACAATATATTTTTATTGTGACAAATAGTCATGACAATATACTTTTGTGACAACTAGTAATGACAGTATACTTTTATTGTGACAACTAGTCATGCCAGCATACTTTTATTTTGACAACTAGTCATGACAGTATACTTTTATCGTGACAACTAGTCATGCCAGTATACTTTTATTGTGACAACTAGTCAATACAGTATACTTTTATTGTGACAACTAGTCATGACAGTATACTTTTATTGTGACAACTAGTCATGACAGTATACTTTTATTGTGACAACTAGTCATGCCAGTATACTTTTATTGTGACAACTAGTCATGACAGTATACTTTTATTGTGACAACTAGTTATGATAGTATAAGTTTATTGTGACAACTAGTCATGACAGTATACTTTTATTGTGACAACTAGTCAATACAGTATACTTTTATTGTGACAACTAGTCATGACAGTATACTTTTATTGTGACAAATAGTCATGCCAGTATACTTTTATTGTGACAACTAGTCATGACAGTATACTTTTCTTGTGACAACTAGTCATGACAGTATACTTTTATTGTGACAACTAGTTATGATAGTAAAAGTTTATTGTGACAACTAGTCATGACAGTATACTTTTATTGTGACAACTAGTCAATACAGTATACTTTTATTGTGACAACTAGTCATGACAGTATACTTTTATTGTGACAACTAGTCATGCCAGTATACTTTTATTGTGACAACTAGTCATGACAGTATACTTTTATTGTGACAACTAGTCATGACAGTATACTTTTATTGTGACAACTAGTCAATACAGTATACTTTTATTGTGACAACTAGTCAATACAGTATACTTTTATTGTGACAACTAGTCATGACAGTTTACTTTTATTGTGACAACTAGTCATGCCAGTATACTTTTATTGTGACAACTAGTCATGACAGTATACTTTTATTGTGACAACTAGTCATGCCAGTATACTTTTATCGTAACAACTAGTCATGGCAGTATACAAGCCTTTTCATTCACATCCTTTCTGCAGCAACAACAACAAAGCCATAAAGACGTTTCCATTCATGGGCACAACAATTATACAGTTTACTCTCGTTTACTAAAACTCGGATAACTCGAATTTCCGCTTAATTTGAACTATTTCTAAAAGTCCTGTTTCTCTTCCATTGGATTTTATGCATTTTTACTCCTGATCACTCGAATTCTGATAACTCGAACTAGATTGTTAAAAGGGACATCAGTCTTATTAAAAATCGAGTGTTGGTCATGTACTCAGTAAGTCGAATTCCTGATAAGTCAAACTTTTTCTGATGGTCCCTTGAAGTTAGGTCATGTACTCAGTAAGTCGAATTCTGATAAGTCAAACTTTTTCTGATGGTCCCTTGAAGTTTGACTTATCGAGACTAGACTGTATAATTTCTTGAAGGTATTGACCATTTACAATTTTTAAGTTTTGTGTAATTACATTACTTATACATGTAGTATCTTTACTTAGACAAAAAGAAAAGTACATTTTCTTTCAAGCATTCATAAAAATATACATGTACAATGTACATTCACATACATGTACTACTTTGAAGTGATGCGTGGCAGTGACAGCAGAGATATATCTTTTTATTTCCCAATTCTTAGTTTGTTAACAGATACATGTATTAACTGTAGCCTTGAGTAAAATCCATGAAAATGCTTGAATTTATAAATTCCTTCCATAGCTACTACTCATCTGTTCAGAAAATTAACAAATACATTTACATATGAGACTTATTGTGCATGACTTGAATACTCACAGTACTATTGAATTCCATCACTGAGTCGGCTATTTCTTTTTTGGTCACCACCAGGGCCATGGGATACCCGTTTCCTAGAGGTTTCCCTACTGTTATTATGTCTGGCACCACATCTTTAAAGTCAAAGTTTTAATTTCAATTTCTGAGATAAAAAAGTCTATGTAAGTGAAGTCAGCTTTCAAATTGGTCCTAACAGCCTTGTGCAGAATATAAATGACTTTCACAACAGTTTTAAACGTAGTGTCATCAGAGATTGCAAAGCTCACCTCAACGACAAAATTGTCACATGACCAACATCTGTTCCTGCATTGCACAAAGAATTTCCAGATGCATCACCCACACAAGTTTGGTTGATAAAGAATTTAAAGAAGGCTGGAAGATTGAAGACTGAAGATTCTAATTTTATCATGCCTGGTCAATCAAGCATGAAATATAGGTCAGACACAGCACCTGTACAGTGCATTGCAGTAAGCATCCTCAGATGCATCGTCCACACAAATTTTTTATTGATCTAGGACTTAAAATAGGCCGGACATTGACCTGTCCCATTTTACTTAACCTGATTGCTCGAATGTGAAATGTGGGTAAGATGCAGCATCTGTACCATGCATTGCATTAAGTATCCTCAGATGCATCATCCACAAGAGTTTTTTTGATGTAGGACTTAAAGTAAGGCAGGAATGGACCTGGCCAATTTTACTTACCCTGGTCACACAAGCGTGAAATATGGGTCAGATGCAGCATCTGTACCATGCATTGCTATAAGCATCCTCAGATGCATCATCTTCTTGATTTTGGATGACCTAGGACATATAGTAAGGTGGGAATGGACCTGTCCAATTTTACTTAATCCTGTCGTTCAAGCATGTGGGTCAGATGCAGCATTCATGCCATGCATTGCAGTAAGCATTCTCAGATGTATCATCCATGCAAGTTTGGTTGATGAAGAACTTATAGTAAGGCGGAAATAGACCTGTCCCATTTTACCTAACCTGCTCACTTGGGCATGAAACAAGGGTCAGAAGCAGCCTCTGTACCATGCACTGTGGTAAGCATCCTTAGATGCATCATCCATGCAAGTTTGGTTGATGTAGGAGTTATAGTAAGGCAGGAATGGACCTGTCCTATTTTACCTAACCTGCTCACTCAAGCTTGAAATTTGGGTCAGACATGACATCCGTATCATGCACTGTAGTAAACATCCTCAGATGCATCATCCATGCAAGTTTGGTTGATGTAGGACATATGGTAAGGCAGAAATGGACCTGTCCCATTTTCCCTAACCTGCTCATTCAAGTGTGAAATGTGGGTCAGATGCAGCATCCGTAACATGCATTTTAGTAAGCATCCTTAGATGCATCATCCATGCAAGTTAAGTTGATGAAGAACTTATAGTAAGGCGGAAATGGACCTGTCCCATTTTACCTAACATGCTCACTCAAGCAAGAAATGTGGGTCAGCTGTAGCATCTATACCATGCATTGTAATAAGCATCCTCAGATGCATCATCCATGCAAGTTTGGTTGATATAGGACTTATAGCAAGGCAGGAGAGGACCTGTCCCATTTTACCAAACCTGCTCACTCAAGCGTGAAATGTGGGTCAGATGTGACATCTGTACTAGGAGGGTAAGCATACCTAGCCCTTGTGTAGTTTTGTTTTTTTCATTATAGTTACATGTATTTCAAAATAAACATCTGCATCACATCTTGTACACATACCAAAGTTTTGGAAAGACCAGAAGTTTTCTCCAGATCTCCCAAGGCCTACTTGTACTTCATCTGCAATACACAGACCTCCAGCTTCCCTTACATATCTGAAATAAACAAAGGTATGTGAAAAACTAAAGACACATCAATGAAAAATGGTAAAGATATCTTTCTGCTAAATAGTACTTTCTGCTTTAATTACAATGTCCCAGCCAGGTCTCTGATTAATTCAACAATTATACTGAATAAGAAGACATGGTTCTTGATTTTGTGATAGAATTACACATTAGGAAATATAAACGGTAACTGCAAATATGCTGGCTGAATATTACACAGAAACTAACACAAGACGCCAAATATCATATACCGTACATGTATCGTGTTGTACAATATATGTAAGAATAATATATGTTTGTGAATCATTGATAATCCTGGATCAGGATATCATAGAGTACAGATCAGTGCCCAGTTTCACAAAAATTCTTTAAAAAAATTTCAGGAATTTTCGTAACTTTCATCATCAAATAAAAGCTTAAAATATTTTTCTATTTAGATTATATTGTGCTTTCTAATATCATTTTTACATACTAGATATGAATTCAGTAACAAAACATTGCAATTTTTAGTTTATAAGAAGTACTAAGCGATCAAAAGTTACGAAAATTCTCAATTTTTTTTTAAGTATTTTTGTGAAACAGGCCGCAGGTATTTTTGAGCCAATACTTAACTTATTACATGCAGCCATGACTTAAAAGTGATATATAGTGTGAATTTTTAGTTTTGGGAGGCTATGTTATACACAAAGATACATTAAAGCTTACGAAAAGCTATGGTTATTTGCAGTTTATTTTAAGGTAAAGTCAATTCACACTTCTATCAGCAAGTTCAAGGTCAAAGGGTCAAAACGGAAAAGTTTTGTCAAAAAGAATAAGTACGTTAATATTAAAACTTTACCTCTACTTGCTCAAAGTTATCCACAAAGACACAGTTTTTGACTAATAGACAGATTGATAGATCAATCCAGTTAAAATCAGCTGTTAGGATCCATTCACTATGATCACTACACACATCATAGCGAGAGGATCTTAAAGGCTAACTTTAATAAGATTGATTTTCCAGTAGACTCATTGGGCCAACAGGCATCACAGACACCACAAAATTTTGTGACATTTTCATTGTGACGTCAAAATAGAAAACATGACAACGCATAAAGTTAGTGCAATCAAATATGACGTCACAATTCAAAATGTTGCCAAATGATGTGATGTCTGGTGTCTGAGCACATAAAATCAAGGTTTAAAACGGTCATCAATATTTTCTGGAAAATGGACTACTGTAAACGTGGAAATTTTCACGTTGGGGTCATTTTCGTGTTTTTCGCGAAAAGAGTGATTTCGTGAAAATTTCTTCCACACGAAAAATATCCCTGTTGCAATTCTTACAATGGGAAAGACATTTTTATGTGAATATTTCCCTCATGCAAAAAGTCTTGATGTTATAATCGCGAAATCCCCCCCCCCCCTGAAAATTACCACGATTATAGCATTACTTAACATGTAGATATAGTCAACATAACACATATTCTATATGTAATCCTATACATGTATACAAGTTGACCTAACACATATTCTGTAGTTATGCTACACACACAATTCATTTCCATGCATTTGTAAAAGCTCTAAGAGTGGTGAATCTTTTCTCCTTCAAGTCTTGAAATGAAGAGTTTTAAGGAGTCAAAGAAAAGTGAATATTGCTCAGTGTCCAAACATACATGTACATGTACTACTAACACTCATCATGTATGTGAGCAAACAAGGTATTTTCCTAAATGAGTCAAGAAATAATAGTAGATTCTCTAAAATGGAGCTCTGCATATAAAGAATATGTACAAATATATAAACTAATCTCAAGAAATCTATAACAATGTGCAGAAGTATTCATAGTAGATGTGACAGATGCAGGATTCCTAGTTGCCATAGAAATACATTTATCATCAGTTTGAAAACGACCTTGACCTTTACTGGGTTTGTCCTCTGCTTTGTTATCAATTGAGGTTTTGTCAAATGTCCGACATCACAACTGTTGGCAGGTTAATGATAATGATGTCATAATTAGAAGGCCGGTTAAAGCATTGTTTGACGAGCCATTGATTATGATGTCACGATTAAAAGAAACGAGCAGGTGTGAGGTGGGACATTTGGCGATCCCTCAATCCTACATGTATCATGCCATTTAAAACACATAATAGGAAAGAAAGGACAATGATTACATATACATGATGTATGACATATTCTTGCAAGATAGCCAAATATGCTCAACGAAAGACCATTGTCCACAGCAAGGAATTTCATTAAAGGACGGCATCCAACGAAATGTTGCAGATGCAGATGGCAAAAATCACTAGATCGAATTTCCTCTGATTGTTTATTTGTTCATATAAAGTGCTTAATATACCTGCCTCAAATTCTAAATCGCAACTTCAGATAAATATCTTAATGAAAACCCTCCACAGCACCTTTTATAAGCCATTTTTTTATGGAAAACCCTCCAGTACATGTAATATCATAAAGCATTGTCAATTAAGCCTTCATACATGTAAAATATACTTCTTATGTATAAAACATATAACTTTAAAAAAAGCCCTATACAATCAGATCCAACCCTGCATCTGTCACTGAAACAGTAGTAATTGACATTGACATCTATTGACTGACCTGTACACAAGTTTAAGGTACTGGTCAGGTGGACTCACCACCCCACAAAGGCTCATCAGAGCTTCACTGATAAATGCTGCTATCTGTAAAGGAGAGTACAGAGCTTATATCATGCATGAGCACAACATACCTGTATACGTATTGTAAGTACTTTTTGGGAGGAATAATTACTCCAGGGGCTGTCATCACTGGCTCGCTAATAAAAGCTGCAATCTGGAAATTAAAAGAAGCTCCATATGAGGGTGGGAGAAAAGCTACAAGCAAGCTATGTCGCCGCAAAATCAATTTGTTTTTACTTTTTTAGCATTGTATTTGATTAAATTTCACACTGTGTCAAAGTTTTTGATTGGCTAAAAGGTTGAATCTAGTTTATAAAACCTAAAATATGCTAGGACACACTGCAAACTACAATTTACATGTGCATAAAAACAGTTTAGTGGATATTGTAATACACACCTTTTGCAATAAGCTACATTTTGGATTTTTCATCTCATGTCCTCGAATTCATTTCACATTTGTAGGTTACATAAGTTTGTTACTTTTGAGGCAGGTAAGACAAAGAGAGACACTAGGATACTTTTTATTTCCTACCAATCACTGATAAAATACTCGTACTTATCCTTTAAAAGCACGGATGCAAACAGGAAACTTAAGCTTATGCCTTTTTGAATCTATTTCAGTAAAGCTTGGATAGGCAATATTGTATGCTTTACGCATTAGAAATCACAGGATATTTTTAGCTACTAAGCTTTCTTAAAATTATGTGAAGCTATTTGATTACCTTGTGTGTATCTAACAAAAACTGACAGATTATTTCTAAAAATTTGAGTTTTACTTGCATGGTGTCAATAGAGAGCTTAAAATATCAAGTTGTGTAAAACAACAGGGTGGTTATTCTGTTCTAATCCAGCTAGAGCATGGACACTCACATAAACTGTAAACATGATAAAGTAACCTGAATATGTTTACAGTTTTTAATGATTGCTTTACCAATAAGAATATGTATTGCAAACAGGAAGCTTTATAATAGATGTCTCACCAATTTATCAGCTTAAGTCAAAACTAAATCTACATGTACATGTATGTTCTGTGTTATGTACATGTATTCCTACTGAGTGTATTCACGTCAGAACCACTATTACGCCTAAATAAATTCTGTGCAATTTCTTCGTCGACGGCGTTTTAAATACCTGTCGTTACAGATAGATTATTGTGTCTGTAGCGGTTTGTGAATGCTGTTCACCTAACGTGTCGTTAGACTCGTTACAGGTAGATTATTGTAAATAAATTCTGTGCAATTTCTTCGTAGGTGGCGTTTCTAGTATATTGCTTGCAGCGGTGTTAAATCCCGAATCGCCTCAGTACATGAACCATTACTTTGCAGAGTATCGTATGTTACACATGACATGTATTGTGGATAGCGACTAAAGAAAGAAAGAATAAAAGAAAGAAACTTGTATAAAATGACCAAGAAGAAAAAAAAGAAAAACCCCAATTCATGAACCCATGTACACACGCACATTTTATAATATAACGTTCTATTTAATTAGTGGATAATGTCTTTATATTAAGTATTTCATTACCAAGTATATAATGTTTTTTTTTTGGGGGGGGGGGGCGCTCTTATATTTTAGGCAAAGTAAATAAATTGACAGCTTTCTTTATAAGAGATTACTTGGACCCAAATGATTTACTTCAACGTTGTGTTGAAACTGCTGTCAAAGATGGTCTTTCACAATAAATAGTTGGCTTTCATCAATTATCTTATGTAATTAATAGAAAAGAAACTTTAATATTTACGGGCTCCTTGATTTTTGGCACGGGTTCCTTGAATTCCAGAACTAGGAGCCCGTATGGCTCCTTTGGAATTCTCTATGAATTTCAAGCCCTGACTGTCCTCGCATTTTCATGGGAACAAAGACTACCACACATACGTACATCATCACATGATCGCACGTTATAATTTCGTTTGTTGTGGGATTTCGAAACCCTTAGATGGCAATTCCCGTTTTTGTTTTCAGTAACATTTAGACAATGAAGGTCCACCAATGAATTTACTTTTGCACATAGTTCATTATATTTCATTTCCTCTTTTTTAATGTCAAGTTCTAAAGTACTTGGATGTAATTTCGAAAACTTTAAATTTTTTTCGCGCCACTTTGAGACTGTCGTCAGGATCTTCTTTATCTCGTTTCACCACTATGTTCAAAGAATAACTATTTGGCAATGAATGGCGACCTCCCAAAGACCAGGCGCGTAGCCAGAGTAGAAATGATGTGTACTCAAATCAGTTTAGGCAGGGGGTCTGGGGGCCGCCTTGAGGCCCCCAGTGGGTCCAGGGCGAAGCCCTGGCAGGGGTTCAGGGGAAAAAGCCCCCGGAAGCTCGTGAAATATGGCAATTTGAAACACCCAATTTCCACTGTAAAATGGCTTATATTCAAGTAAAAAGCAAATGAAGAAGTTCGATTCAATATATAGCTATTTGTATATTTTTTAATGTTCATGACATGTTGACGTAATTCTTCTACTAGTATTTCCTCGCTGTTCAAATAATCTCGTTTTTCTTTTTCATTTCCTTTTTATTCTTTCATTTTTTTTTTATTGGCAAAATGATGTGTACGCAGTTGCGTACTTGCGTATGGGCAGCTACGCGCCTGATTAGACTTTCACATGCGTGGATTTGGTCCAAATTTTGAATCATGTCTTGCAGCCGATAAAATTTTTGAGAAGGACTATTCATTTGCATCTATCCAGTCGCCTTGATCGTCACGATTCATTGTCTTAGCGGACATGTTAATTGATGCAGATATTTCACTTCTTAATTTTTCAAAAAATCCATGGTAACCGTAATTTCATAAGTCACATATGTTGCATTCCGCAGAAACGCGAGTTTCACGTCCAGAAGTACAATGGACTAACGACGTCCGACATGTTGGACATAATGGTTAAAAGTGACTGTTTAGTATGTATCTGGGTATAAATGTTCTACAAAATTGATAAGAACCAATACAAACATTGTAATTGCGGATGGGGTCTGTCACAAGCTATAATTATAGGATTAGGAGTACAATGGCGAGGTACACGATACAGATCCTTATTACTGTCATAAAACTTGTAAAGATGTTGATATGAATCAGGAGTGGATCTAGAAAATTGTACACCTTTAACAAGGAAAGAATGAGAAACGATAGGGAATTAGTTTGGTTTAAATAATATTTGATATTCATTTTTCAAAGAACTTTTTTTCAGGTTGAAATTATTTTTTCAATATGAGTTTTTCATAGTTGAACTTATTTAAACTAAAATAAGCAGTGATATCAATACCCAAAACTGCATCCACCCCTGGTGATTTGCACTGGTCTCATTCACAACTATTAATAGAGCCATTAAAAGTTCATTGTCATCGGGACTAACTGTATGCAATACACTCAAGCATTTATGAACTACATGCATCAAAAATAGGCACATAAAATGATTTTTTACGAAGCTGTCTTTAATTCAAGAGAAATGTATTTAAGACATCTATATCACCAAATATTACACTTAATCTGTCAAATGGATTACATGGATTGATGCATTGTTACATGTACGTTATAGAAGGTGCAACTGATTTAATTTCATTTCGATCTATGGATGCTTACACTGAACATGGCGAGCATGCAATATGTCCAGGCGACATTGTTGTAGCAGACAACACACCTGCTGAGAGAAATCAAGGGGGGGGGGGGGGGGGGGGGGGGGGGGGTGGCTCTATCAATTTTCTTGGATAATTTTGGTGTAGAGTACATCTGTACATCATCCACTTAATCCTGTCGAACTGGCATTTAGCGAAGTTCGATCAATTCTAAATAGATCAGACTTTATCTGTTTAATACTCTCTGTCGTGATAATTTGATGTATGCATTTTACTAGTATCTGGCTGTTTCATTCATAACGTCTGAAGATTGCAGAGGCTACTTTAAAATATCTAGTACGATAGTTAATTTTTATGAAAGTACCTTTATACTATACATTATTATTATGCTTCCAGTGAGTTTCTTCTGTGATAGGTTCTACTCTACAGTATTGTGACAGAGAACGGTTCAGGTGTACACTATCACCTTTCTAAGTGTGCACTATCACCCTAATAGTGCACCCCTGTCTTTCCACAGTAGTGTTCTTAACAGAAGTGATGCTGACCTGTTTATATATACAGACATGTCGTTTTCATACAAGATATTTAATTAAATTTGTTTGCATACCCCAAGCAAATGTTCCTAGATATTTATTTTTTCCTTTAAAATTAATGCCAAATTTATGTTGCTATATTTTTCTTGTTAAATAATGCCTGTACTTATCGACCAGACTATAGATCTTTTACAGTCAGAGAGGGGTAAATCCAGAATATGCACAAGATTTTTTGAAAGAGAGGTAACTCGTACAATCAATATTCATAACATATATCTTGAAAAGGAGTACACTATCAAAAACAAATGTTCCTAGATAGTTATTTTTCCTTTAAAATTAATGCCAAATTTATGTTGCTATATTTCCTCTTGTTAAATCATGCCTATACTAGACGACCCCACTATAGATCTTTTACAGTCAAATAGGGGTAAATCCAGAATATGTTTGTCTGTAACACAGGGTTTTTGAAAGAGAGGCAACTCGTGCAATCAATGTTCATAACATATATCTTGAAGACATTTTCTATGAAGGGAGCAGTCAGCATAATAATAACAATAGTGTTAGGTTTAGTGTTCACTATGCCGAAATAGTAGTCAGGGTTCTGGCACATAGTGCACTCCCCTTCGGGTCGTGCACTATGTGCCATAACCCTGACTACTATTTCGGCATAGTGAACACTAAACATAACACTATTATATAATCATTATTGACACGATAAAATCTCAATTGACTTTTGTTTAAAAAAAACTAAAAACATAGCATTTTTTATAACTTATTTTTTAATTTTGGCGAGAGAGAGAGCATATTACATTATAAGAATAATTTTCTGTCAAATGATCTTTGAACTGCTTGTGCCTCAATTTGAAGCATTTAAACATTGTAAATACATTTACTTATATACGTGATTTCTAAAATTTCATTTTACTTTCTTTCTTCTGTTTAATTATGAATTTTTATATATCTGTACTACAAGTCTCTATAAATGAGGACCGTTATGTTTTTCTTCACCGCACACACTGCCATCTACGAAGAAACTGCACAGAATTTATTTACAAAAATCTACCTGTAACGAGTCTAACGACACGTTAGATGAACAACATTCACAAACCGCTACAGACACAATAATCTATCTCTAACGACAGGTATTTAAAACGCCGTCGACGATGAAATTGCACAGAATTTATTTAGGCGTAATAAATACATGTACAAGTACATACGATTGTACTATAAAACAGAACAAACAAGAGGCCCAAGGGGGCCACATTGCTCACCTGAGGCCAAGATTTTTTATTAAATTTTTCACTCAGGTGAGCTAACAGAAAAATTCATCAATGGAATTTAATACTCGATATATATTATAATAAATTTAACAGTAAATATAAATTTAACAGTAAATATGGATTTTCAAGATCAGTGCAAAACTATAGGTACATGCCCCTGTTTTTTTGGGTTTTTTTGTTGTTGTTGAATGCATATCACTCTCCAAAATAAAATATACCTCCATATGGGGGTATAATTAACTTAAACCTACATGTATATACAGCTGACACTCGTTATCTCGAAGTCGATGGGCCCACTGAAAATACTTCGACATAAGTGGAGTTCGAGATAAACGTCAGTCGAATTTACGGTATATTTTCGAATGTATTGTACCAACTGTAAGGCTAAAAGAATTGTTTTGCTATTGTATTTTATGCAATAGATATCAGAGTTTAAAAGGCAACTCGTGCTGACAATGTAATGTTTAGTTCACAACGTAGAATAGATTCTAGAAGTGCCATAAACATGTTCTTAATACTGAAATTTTACAAAAGGGCTCATTGAGAACGTAAGGTATTTTTATTCCTTGTGTGACCCCCCCCCCCTCCCCCCTCCCCTTTCTGCGCCGATTGCATCGGCCCTGATACTATCATACAAGTTTGGTTGTCTTATCAATCTGTCATAAGCCATTTACCTTCAAGAGTTTAATTTAGATCATTGTGTAATAAAAGCACAATGAAGACATTTGTTCGTACGATATTTAATTTTTTTTTTCGTCTGCTAGATTTCAATGTCGTATACATGTCTTCATTTAAATTTACACGCATGCAATCAAGTTTAATCATCTTCCTCTTGGTGTATGAAATTTTATGTATGGATTATTTTGTAGATCATCAGTATAATCATTGTTGCTCAAATTGATTTATTTCAATTACGATAAATTTGCGAATTTTTTTTTTTGGGGGGAGGGGGTATTTTTTAGCCGTCGCTTCTCATAAGAATTTCACCATAACAAACAATGCAATTTTAATGAAGGAAACATGCACATATCATTGTAACGTTTCCGCAATGATATTATCTAATTGACTGTTTTCCCCCTTAATTAATTTTGATGTCACGGTCGATGAAACAACGGCGAATCAGTCAACCTGCGTTAGTGGTACCTATTATTGTTTGTTTACCATGCAATTTCACTATTGTTTGGTACGTTAATTGGTTTGTTTATACAAACATTAGGACTTCGACTTAACGAAGAAAATGACTTGGGACTTTGAAATTACTTCAAGATAAGTGAAATTTCGAGATAACCGATTTCGAGTTATCCGAAGTCAAATTGGTTAGAATATGAAGAAAAAAGATGGGACCACCGCTCGATTTCGAGATAAACGGAATTTCGAGATAACCGAGTTTGAGATAACGAGTGTCAGCTGTACATATGGCGTTAAAATTCTAATCTGTTTATATCTTTAGTGCCCAAAAAACAGACTTAGTAGGTACAATTACTTACACCTCCTTTATCATGCTTTTTCTGTATGTTTTTGATGATCTTTTTCACATCGGCAGCGTACAAGGCCCCAGGATTCTCTGAATCTTCTTTGTACTTTCCCCTGTATATGTCTGGACAATCAACCTAAATACAATCACTCAACAATTAATCAAACTTATGTCTAGATACAAGTACATATAATACAATTTTCACTTCGATTTAATATCGGATCAGAGAGACTTGATTATCCTACACATGAATTTCATGAATTTCTACTCTAAAAATAATGAATATTTTCAATGTGCATGTATTAATATGTGTACAGAATTTCTAAATATGAATATTCACATCTATAATTATTAAATTCCTTCATCAGTAGATACAATTAAATACAATGCTTATGATATTAGAGAGGTTAAGTTACAAATGTATATGTGCTTTAAACGTGTATGTATGACTCACATGTATACATCATTGCTTGACGTCACAATCCAAAGACGTATATTTAGTTATACGCACGAATCGGAGTAGATCTAGGTAAAGGTATGTAGTAAGGTGTAAGTGTAGCTTGCTTCTTTTCAATCGGTTAAATCTGGGAGAAATGTGTATCAAAATTCGTAAAACCTCTAATAAGGAAAGTTAGAATCCTAAACGTGCTTAACAATAGCGAAAACGGAAGTTTGATCGATAAGAAGTGTGGAAATTTTCAAAGACGTTAGCCGTTCTGTCATTATATGTAGAGTGCCTTTCACACATCCAGAACATGTAGCTATATGTCACATCATGACATCATTTGATCAAAGATCGCAGGATGTGGTGACATCATATGTACATGTTGTGCTAAAACTTGTAAATAAACCTCTCTAATAAACTTTTCATTCTACATGTATGTATTTTTGTTGTTGTTGAAAATTAGTCTACCATAATAGGGATTGAAGAAGGAGCTTCACATCACTGAGCCAGGACATCTTTCAGCATAAACAACACACAGAAGTTGAACTTTTGCTATCAATATTTTTTGTGTATCTAATTAAGCATCCAATGGTTGTTGGCATTTGCTAAGCCTATTAACAAAAGTAAGATACATGTACCTATGCTCATTATTTAATAATGTGGTGCATTAGAGTTTAGACACTATAAATAAACAATATATGTACCACATGAACCCAGTCTTTCTTTGCTGTCCCCATCTTCTTCCACTTCAATGGGCTTACATCCAGAGTTGTCGCTATGTTCCCATGATAGGCACTAAAACATTCATTTAAAACATTTCGTTTCTTCATATATGTAATTATAAAATTTGATGTGTTTCCATACTATACATGTATTTCACAACTGAGTACGGGTAAGTGATTTTTTCTTATTGTTTCACTGTCAGACACCAACAATGAATTAGCTTTACATGGTATTACTCAGCTTCCATGGGCCACAAAGTTTGCATTTCCCTGGGATGTATTACAAAAATCTAAATATATGCAGTAGATAGAAATATTTCTGCCGCTAATATTATGACGTCATAGACTAACGTAAACATTTTCAATGAACGCCAGAGAAGCAAAGATGGATTTTTAGTCTTATTGTACATTATCGTTTTTACACTTGATAAAGACCAAAGGACCGTAAATTTGTGTATTCGAGTATTTGTGTTTTATTTAAGTATACACATTCGTTAGTTTGTGAGCTACAGTTGTATTAATAGCCAAAGTACTGCTGTTATCTTTAGTTCCAATATCTTTGATTACAAAATGAAAAGATCATTAAATTGGTCAATAACTAGCCTGTCAGTATTACTGGCTTTACATCTTTGTAAGAGATCCCAAGAACAAATTTAACATTGTTATGAGCAATAAACATCACTATTCATGGGTTTCTAATGATCAATTTGCATTTACAAAAATATAGTACTTTAAACAATTTTTGGTAGTATGTACCACATAGTACATAATCATATAATTATCAACCATAGATTTTTATCATACCAGTATTATGACTTACTTCTCTACTACAATAAAGTGGTCATTCTTGGTGTAGGATTTGGCCAAACGAAGGGCCATATCATTCGCCTCAGACCTGAAAATAATTTATATTTACTCTGAATATATATACAATTGTACATGTACATAACAGGCTAAATGCAAGAGGCAAAGGAAAATCAATGTGTAAATATGTAACTTACATTATGAAAATTTTACACATCTTACTCTTAGGGAAAACAATATCATCAAATTATAAGCTTAAAATGCATCAAAGATGCAAAGTGCAGAGTTGCAAAACTTGAATATAAGTAAAATATACATGATTTGAATATGGTCTCGACAGATGGGAAACATTATTAGCATGTTTCAGGTTGATCCACATTCATATATAATTCAGAAACCATTTTCAATTAACGAGTCCTATGAATTTGACCTTTGATCTCTTGACCCCAAAATTAATAGGAAACATTTCTGGCAAGTTACATGATTATAGGTGCAATACAGGCTCAAATTCAGTCGGGAAACCATTTTTAATCATCTTAGTCCTGTGACCTTGACCTTTGACCTTTTAACCCTAAAATTGATAGTGGTCATCCTTGATCCATGGGAAACATTTCTGGCAAGCTTCATGATTATAATTGCAATACAGGCTGAAATATGGTCCGGAAACCACTTTCAATCATCGGAGTCCTGTGACCTTGACCTTTGACCTTTTGACCCCAAAATCAATAGGGGTCATTCTTGATTCATGGGAATCATTACTGGCAAGTTTCATGACTTTAGGTGCAATACAGGCTAAAATATGGCCAGGAAACCATTTTCAATCATCAGAGTCCTGTGACCTTGACCTTTGGACCCCAAAATCAAAAGTGGTCATTTTCTATTCACAGGAAACATTTCTGGCAAGTTACATGATTATAGGTGCAATACAGGCTGAAACATGGTCCGAAAACCAATTTCAATCAATAGAGTCCTGTGACCTTGACCTTTGACCTTTTGACCCCAAAATCAATAGGCCTCATCCTTGATTCAAGGGAAACATTTCTGGCAAGTTTCATGATTATAGGTGCAATGCAGGCTGAAATATGGTCCGGAAACCATTTTCAATCATCTGAGTCCTGTGACCTTGACCTTTGGACCCCAAAATCAATAGGCCTCATCCTTGATTCAAGGGAAACATTTCTGGCAAGTTTCATGATTATAGGTGCAATACAGGCTGAAATATGGTCCGGAAACCATTTTCAATCATCGGAGTCCTGTGACCTTGACCTTTGACCTTTTGACCCCAAAATCAATAGGGCTCATCCTTGACTAATGGTGAGTAAGTGTATGAAGTTTCATTGTTATAGCCTCTTTCGTAGTTGACTTATAGTCCGGAAACCAATTGTTGACGCCCTCCCGCCCGCCCGCCCGCCCGCCCGCCCGCCCAGACACCCGCCCGCCCGCCCGTCTCACATCAAATTAAGAGCCGAGTTTTGCAACTCGGCTAATAAATCGTTACCTGTAAATTATGCAATTCACAGATATTTGAAACTCTTAATATCAGTCAAATATGATACTCTTTAGAAAATATGGTAACCATGTTAAGTTTTTGTTATTTTCACAATTTTTAAAAAATTTTCTATTTGACTTTCATTGGTATTTTTTATGTGTATAACACTCTAATAGATATCTTCACACAATTGTTTGTATACAGGTTATCAATGAAGTCAATGCACAATACTTTACCCAGAGTTCAGAAAATAGCAGACACAGAGTTGATCTGGGAGGGTCTCTATAATTCGTTTAGCGTATTCCACCATTTTGTCGTCAAGGAATCCAGCGCATGTTGTCAGCTGGGCCATCTGTTCTTGACCAGCCAACACCACATGTGGGTGACAGTGTCCCACTATAACAATAGATCATTACATCACATAAAACACGGCCAACACCACATGTGGGTGACAGTGTCCCACTATAACAATAGATCATCACATCATATAAATATGGCCAACACCATGTGTGGGTGACAGTGTCCCACTATAACAATAGATCATCACATCATATAAAACACGGCCAACACCACATGTGGGTGACAGTGTCCCACTATAACAATAGATCATCACATCATATAAATATGGCCAATACCATGTACAGGTGACAGTGTCCCACTATAAAAATAGATCATTACATCATATAAAACACGGCCAACACCATGTGTTGGTGACAGTGTTCCACTATAAAAATAGATCATTACATCATATAAAACACAGCTAACACCACATGTGGATGACAGTGTCACACTATAACAATAGATCATCACATCATATAAAACATGGCCAACACCATGTGTGGGTGACAGTGTCCCACTATAAAAATAGATCATTACATCATATAAAACACGGCCAACACCACATGTGGGTGACAGTGTCCCACTATAAAAATAGATCATTACATCATATAAAACACGGCCAACACCATGTGTTGGTGACAGTGTTCCACTATAAAAATAGATCATTACATCGTATAAAACACAGCTAACACCATGTGTGGATGACAGTGTCCCACTATAACAATAGATCATCACATCATATAAAACACGGCCAACACCATGTGTGGGTGACAGTGTCCCACTATAAAAATAGATCATTACATCATATAAAACACAGCCAACACCACATGTGGGTGACAGTGTCCCACTATAACAATAGATCATTACATCATATAAAACACGGCCAACACCACATGTGGGTGACAGTGTCCCACTATAACAATAGATCATTACATCATATAAAACACGGCCAACACCATGTGTGGATGACAGTGTCCCACTATAACAATAGATCATCACATCATATAAAACACGGCCAACACCATGTGTTGGTGACAGTGTCCCACTATAACAATAGATCATCACATCATATAAAACACGGCCAACACCATGTGTGGATGACAGTGTCCCACTATAACAATAGATCATCACATCATATAAAACACGGCCAACACCATGTGTGGATGACAGTGTCCCACTATAACAATAGATCATCACATCATATAAAACACGGCCAACACCATGTGTTGGTGACAGTGTCCCACTATAACAATAGATCATCACATCATATAAATATGGCCAATACCATGTACAGGTGACAGTGTCCCACTATAAAAATAGATCATTACATCATATAAAACACGGCCAACACCATGTGTGGGTGACAGTGTCCCACTATAAAAATAGATCATTACATCATATAAAACACGGCCAACACCATGTGTGGGTGACAGTGTCCCACTATAAAAATAGATCATCACATCATATAAAACACGGCCAACACCATGTGTGGGTGACAGTGTCCCACTATAAAAATAGATCATTACATCATATAAAACACGGCCAACACCATGTGTGGGTGACAGTGTCCCACTATAACAATAGATCATCACATCATATAAAACACGGCCAACACCATGTGTTGGTGACAGTGTCACACTATAACAATAGATCATCACATCATATAAATATGGCCAATACCATGTACAGGTGACAGTGTCCCACTATAACAATAGATCATCACATCATATAAAACACGGCCAACACCATGTGTGGGTGACAGTGTCCCACTATAACAATAGATCATTACATCATATAAAACACGGCCAACACCATGTGTGGGTGACAGTGTCCCACTATAACAATAGATCATTACATCATATAAAACACGCCCAACACCATGTGTGGATGACAGTGTCACATTATAACAATAGATCATTACATCATATAAAACACGGCCAACACCACATGTGGGTGACAGTGTCCCACTATAACAATAGATCATTACATCATATAAAACACGGCCAACACCACATGTGGGTGACAGTGTCCCACTATAACAATAGATCATCACATCATATAAAACACGGCCAACACCACATGTGGGTGACAGTGTCCCACTATAACAATAGATCATCACATCATATAAAACACGGCCAACACCATGTGTGGATGACAGTGTCACACTATAACAATAGATCATCACATCATATGTTCTCAAATTTTTCACACAAACAGAATGGGTTTAGTATATAAACTTGGAAAGCTGAAACAAGTATATTTGTAGCAGGGTATGAACTTAACGCTCGCCCACTCGCCGATGACGAGTATTTTTCCCTGTGGGCGATCAAAAATTACTATTCACTCGCCCACATGGCGAACAAATTACAGCGGCTTCTCCTTTTAATGTAAGCATCAAATTTGTTAACGCCGTAAAATTACGTCCGTTGGTATTATGAATGAAACATTTAAATGGCCACGATTACACGACTGTGTTCGCTGATTACCTGTTTAATATCCTAATATCTATACTTTATTTACAGCTTCAATCTGTATTTCATGGCCTATATATGTTTTCAGCTCCGTTACACTTTGCGTGTCTTTGAATTGTCATTTTTGTCTAATTCACCACGGTCCATTGTGTTTTTTTTTTATGAAATTAGAATTACGTACGGCGCGACAGGGATTACGGTAAATTAGTCAACACAAATGGAATTGATGACTTCATAGATGAAGAGAAGAAACAACGAGTTGATTCTCTGTTATTTTTTTTCCCCCCTCTCATCCCGCTGTGAAGGGCGTATGTATCTAAGTGTAAATTTCGGCCGCACGGACAAATCCAGTATACGTGTAATCAATCTCTTTTAATAGTTACATGGGACAGAGTTTATTTAAAACAGCTAATTAATGCCTAATTACATGTACCTGGACAACGATTACTACTACGCCTAATTACATGGACTTCGTAATTACCTGGACAACGATCTTGTTTGGCGATATAACATTTACGCCTTATTATCTGGACAACGATTTTGTTTGGCGATATTTCGGGGGATTACTTTAACGCTTTATTTGTAAATTTTCATTAATGGGGGTATGAGAGCTGATGTTATGGCAGGCAGGGGGGGGGGAGTTGTATCTTAATGGCAATATCTAGCAAATAAATTCATCAAGATCTTTTGATGCAATCCTCGATTTTGTATTTACATGACTGACTTATTCAAACATAGATCACAGAATTTTGATTCCGTACAGATTTATACATGACGTTTTTCGTTCATCAAATGTCAAGGTCCAGTATGGTCATTTTTACAGGGGGTTTCCTTGAAAAGGGATATTTCTCTCAAAAGCTTTGATTTTCTGTGTGGGCTTGTAATAAGTTGTGTGGGCCCCTAAAATTAAAATTTTACGAGCCCACATGGCTCATTAAATTTTCAGTAGAGTTCATACCCTGTGTAGCATTACATTTGTTCATTTATCACATGATACACCCGTTATGCAGTTTCATAAAGCCATTTCATAAATGTATGATATGATAACACATTACATATCGCTCTGCTTGAATGCGATTGGTCAAGTTGGGAACCTAATCACATAAACCTTGACAAATGTGACCTTTCAAATGTCGGTCAACTGTTAAATTCAGACCCAGAGTCAATATCAATGATTAAAATTGTTGTTGTTGAATTAATTCTTGCATTAAAATACTATTCAAAACTGAAATACTTTTCTCTTACGCTCAGAATATCTATACGATGGGGACACTACTTCTCATGGCGTAGCAGACGACTTCTAGATCACGGCGTGGTTCGCCTCTATAGTTCTCGGAAACGCTGATTTCACATTAGAAATACACATTTTAGGCAATATCATGTGATAAAAAGAATCTCAAATGAATTTTCATTTCATATGATATATTATGAAACTCGTGCGTTTTATATCCCCTTGCCAAGGCTCGGGGATATAAAACACACAACTCGTTTCATAATACATCGTATGAAATGAAAATTCATTTGACATCCTATATATATTACCATTCTCTTACCATGAGAAACATTGCTGATGCAGTCTAAGTACTCTGAACCTTGGTCATCAAAAAGGTACTGTCTGGAAGCTCTCACAATCTTCAAAGGTGCAACCTCAAAATGTAACTTGCAAGCTCTCCTATTCATCATGAAAAATTTAAAAGAAAAATTAGCATGTTTGATAAACTATATGCTTTATTGTACATATATATGGATATTTAGATAGATTAACTCATACTGGATCTTCATACAAAATTTGAAATCAGTATCTCCCTTACTCCCTTACATACCCCATACCGCATCTCTTACGAGCACCGCATTTCTAGGTTGAACAAAAAGGTGTCTGGTGATAATCAGGCAGTAGTGACCAAATTTTGCCAACGCTCAACCATTCAATGATCCAAATACAAATGTACTTCAAAGACATACAACTGCATGATGTCACCACTTCACATGCTTGGTGCCAATTCAAATGAGTTAAAAAAAGATCCTGACGATAATCTCAACAGCACTCACAATAGAGCACCAAGTATATCCAAACCCCTCATATAACTACCTCATTTGCACGGGCATATTACATACATTTCCACATGTTAAATTTTATCTCAATGATCCAAGGCTTATCAAAATTCAAGTTCATCATTGAAAATGCTTCCTTTGAAATTTTACCAAGCATATAAGGGGCTATTTGTTACACTGAAATGTTATGTTGAGTGGTGCCTCAAGTTGCTCACTGATGCCGGATTTATCACAAGACACCTTTCTGTCTGACCTAGATATGCGGCGCTCGTAAGAGACGTGGTAGGGGCATATCTCGGCTTGTAAGGGAGGTATCTTTATGCAGACTTCAAATTTTGTATGAAGATCCAGTATGAATTAAAATCTATCAAAATGCAAGTTTGGTACATGTAGCACTTATACTTTTCTCACTACTGGCTTTTAAAGGCAAAATCACTCAAGCTGAAAAAGTAGGTCAAGGTCATTTTATGAAAGTTTGATCAAAGATACATCCAATATGCAAGTTTGGTACATGTAGCATGTATACTTTGCTCAATATTGGCTTTTAAAGGCAAAATTACTCAAGTGGAAAAAGTAGGTCATCATTTCATGAAAGTTTGATCAAAGATACATTCAATATGCAAATTTGGTACATGTAGCACCTATACTTTGCTCAATATCACTGAAGCGGAAAAAGTAGGTCAAGGTCATTTTATGAAAGTTTGATCAAAGATACAGCCAATATGCAAGTCTGGTACATGTAGCACTTGTACTTTGCTCAATATTGGCTTTTAAAAGCAAAATCAAGTGGAAAAAGGTCAGATGCTGCATCCGATGCATGGGTCCAAGATGACTTACTTGCATGTGCAAGTTTTGTTACTGTAGCATCAGTACTTTGTCAGATACCGAGCTACCCCAAACTTCCTTACAAAGTACGGTAACTCTGAGCTACCCCAAACTTCTTAACCAGTCGCTCAAGCAGAAAATGTTGGTCAGATGCAGCATCCAATGAAGGGATTCACCTAAGCATCCAAAGATGAATCACTTGTGCAAGTTTTGTTACTGTAGCATCAGTACTTTGCCAAATACTGAGCTATCCAAAACTTCTAAATCGGGTGGTGACGAGGACGGGGACGCAGATGCGGACGGGGACATTAACATTCTCCACAGACTCAATGTTCAACATCGGCAATGTCTATTAAAATTAAAATGGAAAACTTCCCATCTTATCTATTTTCTGTCACTATGACTAGTATGAGCGCACTATTGGTTGCACAAACGTATTACTCACACCATTAGTTATGAGAGTTTGAGATCTACTCCCCCTACATGAGCCTCGAGCAGAAAATTTGCAGACAAAGTGCAGGCAATTTCGGAGTCCTCGGTCACCTTGTGAGTTCCAAATAAACCTAAATTTTCACTTATATAAGATGGAAAATAACATTTGGTATTTTTCAAGTAAGAAAGTTAAGAGTTAAGTTTCTGGTAAGATAGTTATCAATAGTGTGATTCCACAGAGCAATATATTTCCTCCATTTGTTAGAGTTATCCCCCTCCTTGGATTTCAACTCTCGGACTTTATCAGGTTGGGGAAAGGTACCGATCGAGCTAATATACCTCGATTGGGCTAATATACCTCGATTGGGCTAATCAATCTGAATATTTTCAGTAGTAGAAAATTAAAACATTCTCAAAATTATTCTTTTGAGCAAAATCGCATCAGTTCTTTATAAAAGAAGTTATGTTTACAAAAGAAACATACCTGAAAAGTGAATAGTTACTGAGAAAATATACCTCCATTTTTGTGAATATATTGGGTGAGATTTCTCGAAATCTAAAAAGTTTTCAGGCATAGTTGCTTTTTAAATATTATTTCTTGATATAAAAGCTGGTGCGATTTTGCACTCAAATATGATTTGGAGGAAAAAAGTACTTTTTTCTGAATAAAAAAGTCAGATTGATTAGCCCGATCGAGGTACATTAGCTTGATCGAGGTATATTAGCTCGATCGGTACCTTTCCCCAACCTGTTTATCCATCTCTGCAATGTTAAAATTGCTCTACTTAAAGTTAAACAAATTTACATCATTGTAATTTTGAATCAAGTCTCTGTCATAAGTAAAAACGAAGATAATGGGCAAAGGGCGTTAATTACTGCTCAGCGATAACTACTTCCCGACCAGTAATCGTTCGGTTACTGCTTTTACATCAGTGATTCAGTTACTGATTCAGTAGCCAAAACTTAACTTCAATTTTTCCATTTCTGAAGTGAGTTGCCATGGTTGCTTGGACAGTAGTATCTCAGCTTGGGCCTCTATGACATTGTGGTATCATGAAAAACATCCATTAAATATTGCAATTTTACCCCCAACCTTCGCCATCGTCAGACTTGCTGAAGAAGTGAACAATTTTATTGAATTTAACAAGTGAAGTGAGGGGCAGTGCTCCTTGACAAGACATTTCGTTGCGTTACTCTCACCATTTATTTCTTTTGATGTACATTGAGTGCAACTTACTTGTAAGTTATGTGATCCATCATTCATAGATACACATACTAACTAAATACAAACATAGAGAACATCAAACTCCGTCCTGACTGTTTTGTAATATATGCCAACATCTATTCGGGTTTCCTTTTGATCTGTTACTATTTCATATGGATAACCTCAGAAAAGTTCCGAAGTAACAAACATATGTAAATGCAAGAGTGATCATGGTCGAATGAGTACGGTTTAGATGGAACTTTTCTTTCTCGATCTTTCTGTTTCGTTATCGTTTTCTTTTTTGCGCCTTATAATTTGCCGTCTCAAACGATTCCATTTTTTAAAGTTTGATATTTTATGTCGAAGCTGACAAAAAAAAAGGTATAAAGTTACAAACTTTGTACCAAGACAGACACTGTACACATGCATGCATGTGATGTGTTAAGGAATGAGATCGATTAATTAAAATAAGGACTTATAAACAGATTAAAACTAGGATGCATTTAAAAGCTAGAATGTTTTATTATTTAAAAATCACATCTGTAATATTGTAATATACGCATGTACCAAATAAAAATGATAATACGCAAATATTTCATTCAAAAAGCAACTGAAATATTTTACTCACCCAATGTTTTCCCTTCTTATTTGCAGAGTCTGTTTAAGAGTAAATTTCTCTGGCATATTGCAACAAAAACCTGCTTTCGATATCACAACATTTCGCCTTCTTTGAGTGGGTTACCTATCGACTACTCTTCCGTTGTCCCTTTATCAGTTCACTAGCCTAACCTTGAACTACATGTAAATGTTGTTGTGACGACATGCACCAATTAACTGCAACTGTATTTTTAAATCTAAAGGCTAACGAAACTCCTGTATTCACTGCTAAGTTGCTATTAAAATGGCTGTACATCATTCCAATAGTAAATATACATCATAATGTCGATGACCTGCGAGCACAGACGCGGATCCGAGGTCTTTTTTTTTTTCTTCAAGGAGGGTGAATCGGCTGTAGAAGTCTACTTTTCATTCTTATTTTTTCTACGGGGTATAGCTGACAAAAACGAGGCACTACATATATAATTCTACAAAATACCCGTTTCTAGAAACCAATATTACTTCTAAAAACATCGTGGGAAACTAGTCTTGTCCCATGATGCCTTGCAAGGCACTTCATGACCTATTTTCAATTCTATAAGAAAACATTATGATTTAATACTAGAAAATAGAGGAAATTTCGGAGAAAGAAGGATTTTTTTTTAAATACGTGGGAATCGCCAAAATCAATTATCCGAAAAAAACGAAGATACCCGACTTCATGTATTTGTTATAAACTTTCAGTTGCGATGCCCGGAACATGAATTATTACGTTAAAAATCTAAGAAAACGGACATTGAAGTTGCCAAAATTCGCCAAATCATGCTGTATTCTTATGAAATTATAGTACAGCCTATGGGCGGAATCTTACTAATTTTCAACTCATGTGGGAACCGCGAATTTATCACGGAAAATATTTTTTTTTACATCAACTTCTTCAGAAAATCCAATGCCCGCCAACCTTTTAACAATCTTCGTTACAGAGATGCCCATGCATATATATGACAATAGTAATTTCAAATCTGGCTGCAAGCCATGACGCGATGTCAGAGTGGCATTATTTCTCCGTATGCCTCTATATCTGTGATTTTGACCTTTGACTTTGATCATCAAAAGGAGTATTCTTACTCATGATGTCACTTGCACTGAGTCACTGTATGAAGTTTGACCAAGATCAGTTGACAAAGGATACCTCTAGAGTCTATTCAAGGATTTCGACCAATATGTGACCAAGACCTTTGTCCTAATGATGACATTGAAAATCAAATATCTACGGTTCTCCCTTGTGTCCTAATTAAGCACTAAGTGAGCAAAGTTTGACATAATACATTGAAAAATGCCACCTCTAGGGTGTATACAAGGATTTTGACAATTTCAAATTTGGCCTTGACGTTTGATCTATGACATTGAAAATAAAATACTTGTAAAAAGAAAAAAAGTTTCTACCTCTTGTCAAATGCACTTAGTATATGAAGTTTGGCCAATATCAAATCAAGAAAGTGTCATCTAGGCTGTATGCATGGATTTAAACATTTCTAATCTGTGACCTTGACATATGACCTTGAAAATCAATAGATTATTCCACTTGTAGTATGCAATTAATGTATGAAGTTTGGTCAAGATAAAATCAAACTGCGCCACCCAGGCTGTATACGAGGATTTTTAAAATAATTTCTTATTTGTGACCTGAACATTCCTAATCTGTGACCTTGGCCTTTGATCTATTCCTCTTAAGCAATAAGGTGCAAAGTTTGGTAAAGACCCAATGAAAATGCGCCCTCTAGGATGTATACAAAAGTGTGACCCCCCCCCCCCCCACACACACACACACATACACAAATACATGTACTAGAACGGTTGCGTAACTACCATATTCCCCTGCAACTTTGTTGCAAGGGGATAAGAATGAACGAGATGCTGTTGAATGTACACGACGAACATCTCCAGAGTATTCAAAACAATATATTGTAGATGACGCCCCTGAAATGATCTATCGCGCCGTTGCATATTTCAAGTATTTTTATGCCATCATAACTCTGTGTTTTTGCCTGAAATATTTTGTCAAGTTGACCGAATTCAGATGTACACTGTCCCATCAGAATGAAAGGAGGTATATATTGGTATTTTAAATATTTTTGCTTAGTTTTGTTTTGCTTTTAAAATCCAGACATGCAGCTCAATGTTTTATAGTCTTGTTTAAAAAAAAATCTCTTTGCTACGGTTTCTTCAGTTCTTCGCATAATTTCTTCGCTTCTTTAATTCTTCGCATCGTTTCTTCAATCATTCGAATCATTACTTCGCGTCTTCGCATCATTACTTCGCTTCTTCACATCATTTCTTCGCTTTCCTGTCATATTTTGTGGCATGTGCAATTTAAACATGTACATGTAAAATGGAGGAGGAAAAAAGAGTCGATTATACAAAGTACGTAGTTTCAATAAAGGATATTCTCCAAAGGATATCCATATACAAGTACTACATGTACTATCCTATTACATGACGCCATCAAAAATGTTGTGACCACTTAATTTAATTAAGGGGAAGATTTAATGACCCCACCTAGTATTTCCCCTACCCAAATTTTGAAATCCAGATGCACAACTTCATAGAAAAAAAGGAAGGATCTCCAGCATGACCACCCTGCACTGACCCAGCGGACAAACCCAGAGAAAGAGACATAAAAATGACATTGTACATATACATTAAAAATGTCATAGCGGCAGTTCCTTAGAAAACCTCCCATACTTGCTTCTGTCAGCGAAACTCACATTGATTCAGTTGACTTTGATTGATTGCATTTACACTCTATATCCCAAAATGCTGTTATTATACGTGTAGAACATTTTATAAACAATATCTATAACTAGGTCGAATAACATTTCTTTGGTGCTGAATAAAATGGAGACATAATTCGCGCATTGAGTGCATAAGTGTTTTATCTCCATTTTTAATGAATATGAAATAAACATACTATCGGCATCTCCAGAAACTGTTATATCTCCTCCCGTTGATTAATACAAATTGAATACCAATTTTCTATTTAAAGATATTCACGGGTTTTACTTGTGCCTATCTGAAAAATTGCTCTATTTTCTAGTGCAATAATGTTGTATGTCCCTAATGTCCAACCAATGAGTAAAATTTGATCACATGACCATGGAGGTTGCGTGCAATATTGTTCTATCTCCATTTCTTCAAACTGTTCTATTTCCATGTTTAATTTATTGTTAGTTTTCCATTTTTCTGAATAATAAAAGAGTAGGTGTCACCCTGCATGCTCTCACAATTTTTATGATTATTATCATTGTGTTGACCGTCAGATATATATGTTGCAAGCCGTGAAAAGTTATCAGATTTCCTTTATTTCATTAGATTTTCTTTGAGGGGAAAGAAGGAGGGAAGGTATTCTAAACAGAAAGCTGCAAGAGATCGTAAGTATTTAAACATCGGAAAAGGAAGAGAATAAAAAGGAGAATTTGGAGAGTGGTTACACGGACGGGGAAATTGAAAGAGAAAACGTACAGACGGGGTGGAAGTTGGGTGGTGGTGGGGGTGGTGGTAGTGTTGAACTGCCTTCCGTTCCCTCAAATTTGTTTTAATCTTAATAATTGATGTTACGGATTTGAGAATTATTTTTTAAATTGTTCTTATCAAGGAACTACGATAATAAGTAAGATTTTATTCTTTTAATGAAGCCTGTATTGCTTTTGGAACATTTATGCACTAAAGAAAAGTGTACTTGGATTTAGCCTTACTGTTCTATATCCGTGTAAAAATGTCGAATTTCACGAGAAATACTTAACTGTGATATAAAACTACACATAGACTGATAGTAGCTACTTTTCTTGTATTATTTTGATATATACTGCTTTATGACATGGATCATGTCATTAAGATACATGTATCAAACAGAGAAGCAACATTTTCAAAGTCGATTTTCTCGAAAACAGGAAAATGGCAGATAGAACACTCTAGCACTCAATGCGCGAATTCGTTTTACGTAAAATCTTTAAAAAACCCAAACATTTCAGGCAACCTACCCCCTTTTTCCCCTCTTTAATTTATCCTGGCACGTCAACGGGGTAAGTATTTACGTAATGTATACGGAAGCAAGCGCGGATCTAGAGGAAGGGTGTTCGGGTCAAGAACCCCCCTCCCTAGAATTTGCCAAAAATGCTGATTTTCCCCGTTTTTTGCGTTTTTTTTTTTTCAAAACCATACGCTGGATCCCCTTTGACGTGTTGGACCCCTGATTTTTTGTTTTAGATCCGCCCAAGGTCAGTCCTCACTGAGGAGCGACGTATCGATATTCCATGCAAACATGTTCGATTCAAGTAACATGAAATGGAGTAAGGTTTTGATTATTATTACCATGGAAACAGTTCTGCAATTACGCAACAAATATTATTTTTCATTCTAAATAAAGGTACATACCACGTATACAAGATTATATTTTTGTCAAGTCCGTCCAATTCATATATAATGTGTGATAATTATACCAAATCTATCCCTTCTTTTATGATCAAATCGAGTTCTCGAGATGACGTACTGCACTAAAATAATTTATGGTCAATTTTTAAGCACATTTCAATTTAAAACAATTTTTTTTTTATCATTTTAGAAATACCTCGTCGAAAACCCAGATGAAAGCCTCCCCTAAAACTGCATGTACTTGTATACATATATGTACAGACAGATTACATGGATTATATGAGACGACTTGAGCGGATCTAGAAAACAATCCAGGAAGGGTGGGTTGGGGTTTAAAACTTCACGTAAATTTGTCAAATTCCCGGGGGTCCAGACTCACATACCACCCCCACCCCCCCCCCCCCCCTCTCCATATCCGCGCATGGAGAGACCATGTCTTGAAACATTGTATTTAGAAACGAATATTTTTTTTTCCTTTTATATCTATGAAAGAACTGTCTATTGTTCTCATATTTACAGCCAATATACAGTAAAAATAAGTGTGTACGTGACATTGATCACGAAGAGATTGTGTTTCGTGAGTACGTGATCGATTAACATCGCAGCTTTACTTCAAGATTTTATGGAAATCCGAAGTAAAATGTAATAATATCTTTCTTGTTTTTCACATGAATAAAGCCTGTGTTTGTGAAACATGAATGCCCCCGGTGGCATCTTTGTTAGTATGAACACTATTTTCTGTTAAGTACATGTATGTGAGGTCACTGGGTTAAAAGGTCAAAGGTCAAGGTCACGAAGTCAAAAATTTTGGTATCAATGGAAAGGTCTTGTCACAAAGAATACACATATGAAATATGAAAGCCATATCACTTACCATTCAAAAGTTATGCCAAATGTTAAAGTTTTTGAAAAGTAGGTCAAAGTTCAAGGTCAAGGTCATGAGGTCAAAAATGTTGGTATCAATGGAAAGGTCTTGTCACAAGGAATACACATGTGAAATATGAAAGCCCTATCACTTCCCATTCAAAAGTTATGCCCAATGTTAAAGTTTTTGAAAAGTAGGTCAAAGGTCAAGGTTAAGGTCATGAGGTCAAAAATGTTGGTATCAATGGAAAGGTCTTGTCACAAGGAATACACATGTGAAATATGAAAGCCCTATCACTTCCCATTCAAAAGTTATGCCCAATGTTAAAGTTTTTGAAAAGTAGGTCAAAGGTCAAGGTCAAGGTCACGAGGTCAAAAATTTTGGTATCAATGGAAAGGTCTTGTCACAAGGAATACACATGTGAAATATGAAAGCCCTATCACTTCCCATTCAAAAGTTATGCCCAATGTTAAAGTTTTTGAAAAGTAGGTCAAAGGTCAAGGTCAAGGTCACGAGGTCAAAAATTTTGGTATCAATGGAAAGGTCTTGTCACAAGGAATATACACATGTGAAATATGAAAGCCCTATCACTAACCATTCAAAAGTTATGCCCAATGTTAAAGTTTTTGAAAAGTAGGTCAAAGGTCAAGGTCAAGGTCACGAGGTCAAAAATTTTGGTATCAATGGAAAGGTCTTGTCACAAGGAATACACATGTGAAATATGAAAGCCCTATCACTTACCATTCAAAAGTTATGTCCAATGTTAAAGTTTTTCGGACAAACAGACAGACAAACAGACAAACAGACGGACAGGCCAAAAACTATATGCCCCCGAATCTTTGATTCCGGGGGCATAAAAATTGTACTGTGACATTCATACATAGTATACACTTCGGTGTAACATGTAAAAATATAAGCAGCAAAAGCAGTCAAACATATGCTCATATCTTACATTTACTTCTAAGAAGACTCCAACAGCGAAAAATACAATAAATTCTTGCTAAATCATTTCCTAAACAGTTTGATATCTCCACATCCATCGCCAGAATCACAGGCCGAAAGATCGCCTGGCAATTATTCGTATGTGCCTCTAAACAAATAAAGCCTGTGTTTGTGAAACACGAATGCCCCCGGTGGCATCTTTGTAAGTATAAGCACTATTTTCTGTTAAGTACATGTTTGTGAAAGGTCAAGGTCTGGGTCAATGGGTTAAAAGGTCAAAGGTCAAGGTCACGAGGTCAAAAATTTTGGTATCAATTGAAAGGTATTGTCACAAGGAATAGACATGTCAAATATGAAAGCTCTATCACTAACCATTCAAAAGTTATGCCCAATGTTAAAGTTTTTGAAAAGGAGGTCAAAGGTTAAGGTCAAGGTCATGAGGTCAAAAATTTTGGTATCAATGGAAAGGTCTTGTCACAAGGAATACACATGTGAAATATGAAAGCCCTATCACTAACCATTCAAAAGTTATGCCCAATGTTAAAGTTTTTGAAAAGTAGGTCAAAGGTCAAGGTCACGAGGTCAAAAATTATGGTATCAATGGAAAGGTCTTGTCATAAGGAATACACATGTGAAATATGAAAGCCCTATCACTTACCATTCAAAAGTTATGCGCAATGTTAAAGTTTTTTTTCAAAGTAGGTCAAAGGTCAAGGTCAAGGTCATGAGGTCAAACATTTTGGTATCAATGGAAAGGTCTTGTCACAAGGAATACACATGTGAAATATGGAAGCCCTATCACTAACCATTCAAAAGTTATGCCCAATGTTAAAGTTTTTGAAAAGTAGGTCAAAGGTCAAGGTCAAGGTCACTAGGTCAAAAATTATGGTATCAATGGAAAGGTCTTGTCATAAGGAATACACATGTGAAATATGAAAGCCCTATCACTTACCATTCAAAAGTTATGCGCAATGTTAAAGTTTTTTTCAAAGTAGGTCAAAGGTCAAGGTCAAGGTCACGAGGTCAAAAATTATGGTATCAATGGAAAGGTTTTGTCACAAGGAATACACATGTGAAATATGAAAGCCCTATCACTTGCCATTCAAAAGTTATGCCCAATGTTAAAGTTTTTGAAAAGTAGGTCAAAGGTCAAGGTCAAGGTCACAAGGTCAAAAATTTTGGTATCAATGGAAAGGTTTTGTCACAAGGAATACACATGTGAAATATGAAAGCCCTATCACTTCCCATTCAAAAGTTATGTCCAATGTTAAAGTTTTTCGGACAAACAGACAGACAAACAGACGGACAGGCCAAAAACTATATGCCCCCGAATCTTTGATTCCGGGGGCATAAAAATTAGTAGCTCATACAAATACTCGGACGATCTTTCCGTCTATGGCCAGAATCAATACATGTTAATATCAAGCTGAAACTGATATGGCCGCATAAACGGCCAACGACACTTGGAAGTTGGATATTTGGTATATATTTGGATATATATACCAAATATCCAACTTCCAAGTGTCGTTGGCCGTTTCTGCGGCTAAAACTGATACGTATAGTGATACTGATAGTGTCCTTTACGTATATTAAACACCTCTACAAATAATAACTTTGAATATTGCTGAAGCAATATATGCCCATACCGATTACAATTATACTAGCTAGTAAACATGTTTACTTTCGCCAAACTGAATACAAAACAAGGGAAAAAAATTCTAAAACATAACACTGAATACAAAACAAGAAAAAAAATAAAGCCTGTGTTTGTGAAACACGAATGCCCCCGGTGGCATCTTTGTTAGTATGAACACTATTTTCTGTGAAGTACATGTATGTGAGGTCACTGGGTTAAAAGGTCAAAGGTCAAGGTCACGAGGTCAAAAATTTTGGTATCAATGGAAAGGTCTTGTCACAAGGAATACACATGTGAAATATGAAAGCCCTATCACTTCCCATTCAAAAGTTATGCCCAATGTTAAAGTTTTTGAAAAGTAGGTCAAAGGTCAAGGTCAAGGTCACGAGGTCAAAAATTTTGGTATCAATGGAAAGGTCTTGTCACAAAGAATACACATGTGAAATATGAAAGCCCTATCACTTCCCATTCAAAAGTTATGCCCAATGTTAAAGTTTTTGAAAAGTAGGTCAAAGGTCAAGGTCAAGGTCACGAGGTCAAAAATTTTGGTATCAATGGAAAGGTCTTGTCACAAGGAATACACATGTGAAATATGAAAGCCCTATCACTTCCCATTCAAAAGTTATGTCCAATGTTAAAGTTTTTGAAAAGTAGGTCAAAGGTCAAGGTCAAGGTCACGAGGTCAAAAATTTTGGTATCAATGGAAAGGTCTTGTCACAAGGAATACACATGTGAAATATGAAAGCCCTATCACTTCCCATTCAAAAGTTATGCCCAATGTTAAAGTTTTTGAAAAGTAGGTCAAAGGTCAAGGTCAAGGTCACGAGGTCAAAAATTTTGGTATCAATGGAAAGGTCTTGTCACAAGGAATACACATGTGAAATATGAAAGCCCTATCACTTCCCATTCAAAAGTTATGTCCAATGTTAAAGTTTTTCGGACAAACAGACAAACAGACAAACAGATAAACAGACAAACAGACGGACAGGCCAAAAACTATATGCCCCCGAATCTTTGATTCCGGGGGCATAAAAAATCTAAAACATATGCCCCCACTGTATCAGTATCACTCTTGCAACAACAATCAACTAAATGAATAGTAATCTTGACCTTTGACCTAATCATCAATCGGTGTATTCCCATGTTAAGCTTATGGAGTTATAATCTGAATCTATTCCCAACAGTGACCTTGACCCTTTGTAACTAAAATCAATAGGCTTCCTGCTCTTTTGATAAGAAACCATATATATTACACACATATATATCAGATTCTCGTCTTGTTACTCAGTCCTTATAAATTATTATTGATATTGTAATGTATTAAACAATCTGTACATTAATGAATAAATACTGTTTAAACTAACCATATATGAACAGTGACCTTGACCTCCCCCCCCCCCCCATAATTAAGAATATATCCAAATTTGCTTTAGATAGGTTATAGGGTTCTCAAGTTGTATTTGCCTAACAGTGACCTTTGAACTATTTACCCCTTCTTTCTGTTGAATAATCCAAAGGTTTGGATTCGTGAAAAGGGTTTTGGTTATACTCTGGAAACTAAAAGTGTGACAGACGGACTAAAGAATGGAATGATGGACAAACACTATGCCCTAATGACAGATATCTATCGTGCGTAGACCTAGTCAAACTACAACAAAGACCTTGCCTTGACACAAAAAGAAAATATCTTGTCACAATGATTATACCTGTGCTGTTCCAAGTTTGTCAATGTTTTTTTTTCTCATAATTCTCTGTTATTTTATCCTTTGACATTGAAAATCAATAGTGTCCATCGATCCTCAGCAGATATTAAATGTTTATGGAAGGCTTGTTGATTCTATACGTTTTAGCTTGTCTTCAATTGTATTCACTATTATTTTTTCTACGATATCCACCACATACTTTCCTAACGGTAAATATTTTTTTAAGGTTTGGCGATTCTTCATTGTTTAGTTTGTCTTTTTTTATGTTCACAAAGTTCTGGACAAACACACACACACACAAACACACAGACAAAAAACAATACTTTATCCCCCTATAAAACTATGGACATTATAAGTTTGTGTGATGGTATGCAAATGCTATTCAGACTTGTTTATCTGTCACACATTACCCTCCTCCATAGATCAATGCATGAAAAAATAAAGACATTAAAAAAGTGTTTAAAAATTTGGTTTATTCCCACATTATATATTGTATGATTGTACTATGGAATTGTCCATAAATGTATTATGTTTCCACAATGTCAATGATAAATATTTCATCATATACACATCACATAAAAGTCGAGACAACAAAGAATATATGATAGTTTGTATAAATGTCGAAAGGTACATTTATCAGCTGAATGAGTATGAAGAAATATTTTAAAAAGAGTTTAGAGATACAATTTATTCCCCACATGCCAAGTACATGTTGGAGTTTATCTTTACCCCTCCCCATCTACTAACAAACCCCTCCCTCAGCCTGTCTTTTAAAAAACCATAGCTCTGACAAAAACCAAAAGTTTGATAAATTCAACAAATCAACAAAATAACATTTGACAATGGACCTTCACAATATGCCAACAGAAATCAACAGCTTGCTAAAAGAATTGTTTGACATCATTGAGAAAATAAGTATGGTGACCCCTTAATTAATCACAGGAGATTTTACGGAACAGTAAATTCAAGTTTAGTTTTATAATTGGTGATCCTATGTAAACTGCCTGTATGTGAAAATCACATAATTGATCATCACAAACATAAAATGTTTATTGTCATACAGGTAGATCCTGAAAGACAGGTCATGTCGTAGTAAAATTCTAAGAAAACGTGGTGCCCGACAGTCATTAAAGCTGCTTTAGTATCACCGTTGATTTGTCAAAATAATACATAATCAGTATGTATATGGTACATATCAGCAAAATCTACAGGTATGAGGTGAGACAACACAAAAATCACTTGATTGATCAATAATCAATAACAAAAATAAGTAACAGAATACATGATACCCAACAATCAAATAATCAATGCAGATCTAAAGAATATGTTAGTACATACATTAAAATAAAATTCAGAGATTGCCTTTTATTATGTTTTAAGTACCTTTGAAAGTACATGTACAATTGTAAACGCAGCATCATTTATTCATCTTCTCTAACAGACATTAATTCAGACAGACTAACAAACAGCTAATTATTCCAGATAAAACAAATCACTCCAAGGTGACATGAAAATGTGTAAATCCCAATGATTTCACCGAATGTACAATATGCACGGCAGTATCTAGTATAAGCCCAAAAAGTTGATATGGATCAGATCAAAGCCTTGGAAAAAATTGATAAAATTGTTCCCTCAAAATGCAAATATAGTGTAGTTGGTACCAGTGTAAACAATCCCATGTAAAAAAGAAATTAAATAGCATAATAATAAATAATTAAATCTGTAAAACAGAGAATTTGAATAGCATAATGTCAATATCTCACAAAATGAACGAATTGAAAGAATTATGAATTTATCCGTACAAGATGTATAAATTGGGATATATAGAGTACACTGACAAGAGCTACAAATAACATATTATCACTTAATGCATGTACAAGACAGTTAGAGGAAGACATCTTTGAATAACTTTTAAATCTAAGAAGAAATACATTTCACCTTCTATAAAATCCTATAATAAAAGTTAAATTGGGAGTTCTCAAGAATTACTAGAATATTTATAAATATCACATTTTGTTGACAAAGTCACTGGCTCAATAAGATGACAGAAAATTTAAAAGATTCAAAATGGTAGAAGCATAATTCAATATGGATATTGGTTTGTCAAAATAATGAAAGGTACGCAGACGATTTTGTCTTTCAGTTTTGCTGTATTGGTCTGAAGAATAAGGCGGGAAATTCAAAATGGATTAAATGATTTTTTTTCAGATTCCACATAAGGAGAAACTGCTATCACATGGAAATTTTAATTGAATCCTTTAACAACATATGCAATTGACCCTTCCGAACGCGGGAAAAATTTGAGAAATTCCATGACGTCACAATGCAATTTCGATGTTTGACCGAGGTTCGAAGCTTGTTTGTCCGAGGTAAACACATGGTAAAAACATTGAGACGTCACGAAATTTTGCATTTTTTTGCCCGCGTTCGGAAGGGTAAATTAAAACCATGATAATTTTTTTTGCATAAAAGAGTTTGTGTAAGATTTATAAAAACATAAGAACAAAACCAGCCTCACTGGTAGTTATCTCATGATTTACACACAAACTTTACATTCTAATTAATTCATGATTTTAAAATAAATCAATGTACACAAATATTACAATTTTTAATTTGTACCTAGGCATAAATAAAATAGATAATTCACAATATAGATTGTAAACATTCTAAGTAGATCAACACTGAATTGATACACATGATAGTATACAGCAGATTCATTGAAAATTCTCTTAGAGAACAAAGCAAAGATCACATTTGATTAAAGATGATTTACTTGTATAATTTGAGGATGTCTTTCGGTTTATGTAATAAATAATGAAAATAAATTTGAAGTTATTTCAAGAGATTATCTGTACTTTTCACAAGATTAATAGTGTGTATGAGCTGAGATTATCCAATCTGAGTCGTGTATGTCTTGAGAAGGCCTCTTGGACGATCAACCTGCAAAGTATGATAGTAACAGTGTGAATCATGAAACAGAGATCAAATGTAGACAAAACATGGAATAAATATACCGGTATATGATCACCAGAAGTCTCTGATGAGACTGAAGCTCTCCTGGTTATTTGCTTAAAATAAATCTAAGTGACACACCAGGGTGATTGCATAAGCTTGATTGGTCTTTGACCAGTAGAGCTAAAAACTATGATAAGAATCTGATGTCACTAATTGTAGACAAGACGGACGCTATGTCTTAATTTAAACCAATGGCATAATAGTGTTGATTGTTTATTCATAGAACAAAGGATAACACACAATACAATATATGTATCCCTCAGACTTAGCAAACATACTTTTAACCGGGAAGGATGGACATACACACAATATATGATAGAAAAGTTGTTTTTTCAAGACTTGATAAATTGCAATTTTTAGCAATTATCTATATTTATGTAATCACAGCAAATCATTGAAATACAGATAAAACATTGCTTTTAAACTTAAAATCCTGATTAGTGTTTTGAAATAGCAGCATTTGCCTTTGAACAAATAGACTAAAATAGACATTAGTTCTGAATTTTACAAAATCGAAACTTTACGAAAATCTTAAAAAAGATAATCAAAAACATTGAAACAAAACTATACTGAAAGTATAATATATGAAGATAAATCTACTAGAAACTAGCTGGAGATGAGGAATTTGAGTACACATTGCACTTTTCAAAATATGATAGACTATAAACAATATATTAATATAATGTAGTTTACTTTATAAAACATGATAAATATTATTAAATAGATGGTGTAGAAACCAAAACACTGAACTTAATTTTTTTTATTATGATAAAGGTTCTGAAATTTATAGGATGATCCAAGCAATAAAATATTGGTATATCATTTTTGCACGAATATCAAGAGCTGAATACACAGAATTATGATAATTCATGTTTGCAACATAAATGTTTCAATGTTTCTCATCTGCTAGCGCTATAATTTGAACATCGAACAAATTCCCTATCGCCAAGGTTAATGTTGCAAGATCAAACATTTTGGCAGTAATAAATGTTCTGTTACAAGGAAATATGCGAAATATGAAACCCCTATCACATGTGAAATGTGCTTTCATTTGTGAAATATGAAACCCCTATCACATGTGAAATGTGCTTTCATTTGTGAAATATGAAACCTCTATCACATGTGAAATGTGCTTTCATTTGTGAAATATGAAAGCCCTATTACAATATAAATGTCATGACCAAGGCCAGTTTTTGTGACTGACAGATGGACAGAAAGGATGAGCAGGTTTTCTTGTCCTTACAATTTTCTCATAGTTGTTGAAATGAGTTTTGATAGGGTCATATCAACAGATTTAGTTGAAATTCACCCACAAAGCAAATAATTTTACAGGATGTTTTAATACTATTAAACAAACTGTGCCAATTAAATGTTTTTACATATTAGGACTACAGACACATCTATTAGATGAAGTCAATTCCGTAATGCTTACATTCAATATCTGCTATGAGATTATTCCACAGTCACACTCTTTGCCAGATTTCTTGGGCAATCCACCTGAATGGAAAAAAATATCTGCCATACTCACAAGAATTATAATGATATGTTGATATAATAGCAATGCAATAGTTGTATTTTGATCAAATGAAGGAAATGAAGGTAATTTTCATCAAAGTATTTTATTTCTTATTTCAGTACTTTGTAACAGAAAATATTATTTAAAATCTTTTATAATGATAGAAAAATGATTTGAAATGCAAAAAATAAAATTAGTGATGTATTATATACAAAATACACCAAAAAGCAATTCATATAATTTCCATTACCAAAACTAAAAGTTTACATATTTTTTGTAAATAATTTCGGATTCTTTGTGCCCAAAAAGGACATTGAAAATTTAAAATACCAAGAAAACAAAGTCCTGGTTTTATATCAAAATACATGTATCTAGCATCTAGCCTTTGAAGTTTTGTGATTATTCCCACCTTAAGAACTTTACTATATATGGTCATTGCAGTGTTGAGAAAACTCGTTTTAAAAATATTCTAATTCTACAGATCATTCTACTTTTTGAGAAGCCTGGCTCTGATTTAGTAATTGGAATAGTTCCACATGAATAATTTTGCACATTTTCTCCGATACACAGATACGTAATGAACTTGGTAATACATATTTGATGCACTGATGTGGATAGCTATCAATCATTTCATATCACCTTGAAAGGCTTTTGTAAAGGAACTTCAAAGCACATTGAATTATGTCATTACGGTACCCTTGAATGAAGAAAAATATATCATGAATTTTTCCCAACCCTGTAACATAAAATGTTTCCTCTGACAGTGCAACAGTCCTAAATGTAAATATAGACGGAACCCTTGAACTTCTACCAACGGAGCTAATAAACAATTTTCACATTATCGCAGTAGACTTGAATTTTACAAGGGCCAAGACTCCAACATCACAACATTTGACGTTATTTCTTACTGAGACTTTGAAACAGGTCTATGATGTCATAATGAAAAATAATGTCAAAACTAGTGATGTCAGGTTTTGGAGTGTCTAAAATGCAAGTCTAGTGGTAATGTGAAATTAGTCTATTGAGCTTTACAAAGGGCAGAAGATGCATTTGCATGATATCACTGTCATAATATCTGCAAATCTGACCTACTGCAATAGTACTTGTAATAAAGCTTTATCATGTTTATGGACTCTCAATTTATGTTGGAACTCTCTGTTAATTATACATTTATCAATAACAATAATTAAAGAGTATTTAAACATTCTGGAACAATTAAAAGCCATATCCACTCCACGAAACAATAAAAATAAGCGTGATTAACTTAATGAATAACTAAAAAGCACAAATAACTGAAAATGTGATAATCTTTTTTTAGTGGAGCAGTAAAGATTTAGAGAGAGTGATAACTAGCGAGAAATGATTTTTATCCTTTACAGAGAGAAAAAGAGTGTGGTTATACATATATGACCTTGACCTTTGACCATTTGACCCCAGAATAACTAGGGCACATCCTTGACTCATGGGAAACATTTTTGGAATGTTACATGTCAGTACACTCAATACACACTCAGCTGAGACCTTGAAAACAATAATCAAAGTCTTATGACCTTAACATTAGACCCCAAAATCAATAGAGTACTTCCTTGAATCAAGGGGAACTGTTCTGGAAAGGTTAACATTGATAGGTGTAATACACACTCAATTATGAACTGGAAACCATTTTCAATTATAAAAGTTCTATGACCTTGACCTTTGGACCTCAAAATCTACAGGGGCATCCTTGCCTCATGTTGAGTGTTTCATTGCAATAGCACTTTACAACATATTAGAGTTATGGTTTTGAAACCAATTGTAGACACCCACCGACCCACCCTTCCACCTGCCCACCTTACATCAAATTAAGAGTAGAGTTTTGCGACTCAGCTAATAAAAATATCAACAATTTACTTCATATGCCCATCATTTTACTTCTCACCCTTTCATGATATATAAGCATGACAATGTCTTTTTTTGTGTTTGTATTTTTTAAATGGAAGAAAAAGAATATTTAAAGATTAGAACATCTATGTGTATCTTATATCAGATTATTTTCTATGAAAAAAAATTGACATTCAGTAAAGAAATTATTTATCAGGAGTAAAATGAAAACTTTGGCAAATGCTGCTAACAATAATGAAATAAGAATTTGAGAGAGAGAAAATAAAGAATAAAACTGATAGAATATTGAGACATACAGAATCCATACACGGCTTCTATGATTCAAGAATGACATTCAAATTGCCTCCGACTTTATTCTTAAAATATTCATGGATTTATTCAGGCTTAAGACCATAAATTTCATAAATTAGCATGCAATAATAAACTTTTTTCAAAACCTGAAAAACTGAAATCTTTACATTAGAGCTAGTTTATATATAGGTATAAGTTTCATATTGGTATTATACTTACACCAGAAAAAAACAATTACAAAGAAAAACGGGAAAAGGAGACATACCATAAGACATCCAGTACAAGGAATTTATAATACAGTATCAGTTGAACAAGGAGTAAAGGAGTTAATAAACAAGTAGGCTTACGTCATATCCCCGTAACACAGCTATATGGAATGATAGTAACTGCATGGGGATTACTGTTAAAATGCCCTGGAGACAATCTACGGTCTGGGGGACCTCCACATATTTGTATGCAAACTTTATGGTTTCCTCATCCCCTTGAGAGCAAAGCAAGATAGGTCGTCCCTATAATAATCCAGAACACCAGTTCTAGTAAACTAGCAAGAGCCGCTAGCAAGTCCTGTTTGCAGTGTACGTTATACACATACATGCATGGACAGAAAGGGAAAGACAACTCCTCACCAAAGATGTCATCTCCCTCCATGACTATTTATAAATCTACAATATGATGTGATTTTCTTTGGTATGCATCAATCATTTTCTTACATACACAGTATACACGTGTATAAGGTCAATCTTTAAAATCGCCCAGAAGTTGTGAAAGAAAGGAGTGTATAACTCTGTTTGCAAAATGGTACAAGGTAGTAGTAGATCAATTCACTGCACAAGCTTAAACGTTTTCACATGAGTATTGATATCATAATTCAAAGAAAATCTCATCAGTAAGTATCGGATAAAAAATACTGTTGCAGACTACTGGACTATAAGTACCTAGGCAACTTTACAAATAAAACGAGTGTACATTTCTCATTCACTACAATGCTATCTTTGCCATTGCTGAAAACATTGTTTGATGAAAAATGCACATGTTAGTACCATGCTGATCACACTATATACTACATGTTCTACAGAGAACAACATTCAAACTCTGATTATTACGTGCTGCAGGAATACTGAAGAGCAATCTCAAAATAATATCTGTCTCAGCTTGAAATGGATTTGAAAGCATCCTTCCTTGTAACCTTTCTTTCAAAGTTTTTAACAAATTATTGCATCATTCTCCAAAAGTATTAAAGAAAATTTTGCTAATAAGAAATGTTCCAAAATTTACTAAGATCAGACATTCTCTATGGTCTCTATTCAAAAAATTATTTCTTTGAGATAAAACCCTGCATCTTCAGTTTACCAAGCATATGGAATGAGCCAAAACATAAGGAAGCGTATACGAGTAATAAATAATAGAGTGAGTATAGCGGCAAGAAAAAAAAAACTCGATAAGTTCCCATTCTTACATCACATCCTCTTAACTGAGCAATGTGCATGGATAGTAACTGCATGGGAATGATAGTCAGTATGCCCTGTAGGGCGTCGATTGTAAGCGGTACACCAATGAATTTGGTGGCTTGGTTTTGTGTCTCTTTGTCATCAATATTGCCTACTATTATGGGGTCACCCTACAATACAAAGCATGGTTCAAGCACAAAATTATAGAAAAATTAGATTTTATAATTATAAATGGTACATACTGCATTCAAAATGCACACATGCCTAAATCGTCTATTGATTTTGGAAGAAAAACTATACATGCTTCAGTGTAAATTCATTCTCAGTTCCGTGCAGTATTTACTATATTACTTTTGATCTGAATAGATGGGTAGGCCATTTCAAATTTTCTGCAACTTTATCCATATTTCATTGAGGGAATCAGTTCTATATAAATACAGATGGAAACTCAGATGCAGTAGATTTACTCATTCAATTTGTTATATTTTTTGGAAGCTCAGATACAGTTAATTAGCTCATTCAAATTTGTAATATTTTTGGCAGTAAATGCAGCATATATTGATGCAATGGAAATAAGGCTAAAGGCTAAATAAGGATTTTTTCATGAAATTTTAAAGTTGAATAACAAATATGTATCTTCATGAAATTTGAGAGTACAAAAACATACTATGGTACTTGCATAATGATTTGGAGACAGGCAGACAGACAAAATAAACACAGACAGACGAACTAAACAGAGTGATCCCTATAGTCTGCTTCAAAATGGCTATTACAGGTAATGTGACAATTTCAATACACATACTGTACAAGACATGATATTTTATATGTGTGTCTTTAACAATGACATGATTGTCAATAAAAAGGTCTTTAACCATGGCATGCTTTTCAAGTGTGTCATTAACAAAGACATGATGTTTCCAAGTGTCATGATGTTTCTCTGGTGTGTCATTAAAACAGTGACAAAATGTTTCCTAAGTGTGTCATTAACAGTGACAAAATGTTTCCTGAGTGTGTCATTAACAGTGACAAAATGTTTGGTAAGTGTGTCATTAACAGTGACAAAATGTTTCCTGAGTGTGTCATTAACAGTGACAAAATGTTTCCTGAGTGTGTCATTAACAGTGACAAAATGTTTCGTAAGTGTGTCTTTAGCAGTGACAAGATGTTTCCAAAATGTGTCTATAACAGTAAAGTGTGTCTTTAATATAGAAATATTATTTCCATTATGTGTTTTTAACGGTGACATCATATTTTTCAGGTGTATCTTGAACACTAAAATTTGTTTTTTTAAGGTTTGTCTTTAACAGTGACAAAAGGACATGAAACTGTAAACATGACAAAACAATGTCATCTCAAATATTTATAATAAATTTCAACAATGGAACATAATATGATAGAAATGTCTCATCTTGTGAATATATTCATTTGTTTGCTTTAAATATCAAACAATTCCTTTTTGAAACATCATTCAAAAATCACTACACTATGAAACGTAAAAAGAAAGTCAAAATTTTTACTTACATGTCTTGCCTTGACTTGTTGTAGAGCATTCATACATTTCTGTGTAAAGAGTACAGAATCTTAATAAATTCCTTACTAAAGAAAACATTTATACCATGAAACACTGCATGTATCTCATAGCTATTCTAGCAACACAACTTAATGGATGATAAATGTAATAAATAAATGGAAAATTCATTTTGACTTTTAATGATATGGAAGATATCTCAAGTAAGGCTACTCTGCAATGACCACAGCAGAACAGATTTTCATGGATGTAACAAGCTTTCAAAGATCTTTATATCAAAACATTCTTAAACTAAGGTTTGCAAATCTTAAAAAGGATTATTTGAACAAATATGACTTTTTTCTCCATTCTCAAACATATAAAGGAATATTGGAATTAAAATGATGTTTTTCTCTGTATTATTTGTCATACATACTGGATAGACTTTATCTCTGGTCACCACCATCATTACTGGCATAGCCTTGTCCACTAACGCCAAGGGGCCGTGCTTTAACTCTCCAGCCATTATACCTTCTGAATGCATGTACGTCAATTCTTTGATTTTCTGTAAAATACATGATGATAATAGATTCTGGTATTCCATTTCATCAGTGCTTTTTTAAAGTGAAAATCTGAGCAAATTTTACAAAACATATATTAGATTTGCTAGACCTAGTGATGTGTTTCGAGTTTAGGAAATAATTAGCTTCTGACACAATTTTTCAGACTATATATGCCAATTTTACAACTGCAAGCTGAGCTTTTCTGGTGATGTAATATCAGAAGAAAGATAAACAGATATTCAGACCACAAGTCACGATTCACTGACTGTAAACATTGTGTCACATCATATAAGTTTTCCTATTCAGCTGTAACCTCTAAATCATGAAAGTGAGGAAAAAGTATTAAGTTAACAATGTGTACATTAACTATACTGTCAAACTATAGATATAACTTCAGAGCAAATGACTATTGAAATCTCATACTGTTTAATATTGCATCATATACATGTATTTACTTACTAAGGCCCCTTCTAGACATGTGGCGAAGTTATATCCCCTGCCCATCACTAGTAAACTCTTCTGCTGGTACAATTCTTGTGCGAGGGAATTTATATGCTCGTCAAGTTTAAGAACTTCTTTGATCTGATCTGAAAAGTCAACATCAAAACATAATTAGAGCTAATATAATTTTTCCCTATATATTCCCTTGCCTTGCCATTTTTTCTAAGCATTCACACTTTTGTTAACTCCACCTATCCACCAACTTTTTGGCCTCTAGAAGATTCTTATCAAATTTCCATTACGATAAATGAAATTTGACAGTTTTCATGTTGTTACACATACCAGGGAGATTCTTGAGTCCTTGGATGATTTCTTTCCTCCTTGTCTGCATAGAGATTCTGTCCTCACACATCACTAACCCAAACATCACAAGGGAGATAAACTGACTGGTATATGCCTACAAATGAAAATAAACTTGTGTATGCTGAAAAAAGTAAAAAGAAGTCAAAATTGTAAAAACTTTGCATACATGTACTGATAACAAACCATTGATAATGGATGAACAGTCAGTCATCACAGTCAGATATCAAACAAACAAAGTAACAAAAACATAATAGATGGACAATCAGGCGTCCGATGGAAGAGTTTGCAAATACATGTGTCTTTCTTGAGTCTTTGACTCAGGTGAGCTCACAAGTTGATATATCCCTTCCCCTATTTTCCCATACCTTTGTACTGGCCACACCTATTTCTGGTCCTGCATTGATATGTACACCACAGTGAGATTCTCGGCATATACTGCTACCTACAGTGTTTGTGATACCCACAATGAGGGCACCCCTCTGTTTACAGTACCGTAAAGCCATCAACGTGTCTGCCGTCTCCCCTGAAAGTGTTGAAGGTAAAGAATAATAACTACAAAAGTCCTGATAATTGTTTCTGAAAGAAAGTTGAGATAATTCATGGATTCTACGGAAGTATGGAAAACAAAAGCCATTTTTAGTGTTCTAAAGATTTGATGACCTATTTGCAGCACATATCATTTCTAAATTGAATCATTCACATTGTGTATTTGAAGCATACATCACAGTACCTTCATTCTTGGTTAGTTATGACATTACAAACCTGAGTAACCATTTCCCTCACATAAGCTGTACATGTGGCAATCATTTTGTGTCCGATACATGTACTCAAATTTTAAATAATTTTGTGTGATGTCCCAATCCTAGATTGATAAATTTGTCCTTCTTTTCATTCAGCAAAGTATTACTGAGAGAAACGATAATCGTATTTGTTATTGCATTGACTATAAATACAATATTTAAAGTTTTCTATGATTCCTATCCAAGTCAAATGACAAAGTGCATTTATATAGACATACCAGACTGGCTGATGAAGAAGCAGACGTCATCTCTGAACACAGGTGTCTGTCTGTCCAAGAAGTCACTGGCAAGTTCTACCATAACTGGTAACTCTGTTAATTCTTCCAACAATTGTCGTGTCTAGTAAAGGTAAAAGCTTATATTAGAATATTCTAAAACTCCCTCTATTAAGACACAAACAAAATGGTATATTGTTCATCAATATCAATTTCATTATGTCCCTAAACTTTCAAGAGAGAGGGAGAAGAAGGGTAAAATAACCTAATTTTCACTCATCTCAAAATAAGCATTTAAATCATGCAAAAATCAATTCATCTATAAAGCATAATGATTGGATAATTTTCAGCAAGCAAACTTACAGCAACAGCACTGTGGAAGCTGGTACCACATGCTATAAATAGAAGTCTTCTACACCGCCTGATCTCTGACATATAATCCTTAATGCCACCAAGTACTACAAGGTTCTCTTCAAAGTTCACACGACCTCTCATCGTGTTCACTACAGACTCAGGCTGTTCAAAAATCTCTTTCTGCATAAATGATCCAAAGCTTCCTGAAATGACATGTTGCTTATTAAGAAATATTACATAAATATTGGTAATGAGAAAATGTAATTCAGTGCACGACATTGCTCCTTCCACCATATATACATGTATATCTATAGTGCAGTTCATTTCTAGTGGACAAACAATAATTGCTCTTGAAAGTCTTCTGGGGGACAGCTTCTCATTTGTTGATATGTGGTCCTACAAGAGAGCATTTCATAACTATCAAATAACATCATGGTTTGTTACCTAGTTCTGAGCATAAAACTGGCAAATAATGTGATAGGGTCTTGATTATCTTACTATAAAGGTTGTAGTTGTACCTTTATTCTATTTCAGATGAGTAAGAGCTGTCATAAAAATGTGAATCGACAGGAATATCAAAATGTGGTATAATGTGAAACGAAAAGATCGCACAAGCAGCACAATTCATAGCAAAATACACATAGGTACAAAATGTACTCAGGAAACTTTTTGAAGGAAAACCTTTGGTCAATTTAACATCCTGATATTTTCTGCATTTCTTGAATAAAACTCACAGGTGTACAATCAGTATCAATAATGCATTTAACTGTGTCTACAAAAACCTTTCATGATTTGTTGGATTTCCATCTTGAGTGTGATAACTTCTCGTATCGTAGACTCGTCCACCTCACGTTTAATTCGGTGAATTGTAAGACAACCATTACATACTGCTGCAACATCGTCATCCTCCAAATATATAACTTGATCTGTATGCTCAATTATTGCACTGAAAAAGAAAGATGTCTAGTTATATTGATGTTCAGCAAACAAATTTAGGGAGAATTTCACTGCGTGCAAATTACAACAACTCTTTGACAGGCAATTTGATTACATCATTATTATATGAAAGTAAGCCAGCATGTGCTAACTACTAAGTTGGACATGATGTGATTCATCAATTGCAATAGCTCTGAACAATTTTACAAGGACATTACAGTGTGATGTTCAAAGTCATACTTTTTCCAAGTTTATCGAGAACCAATGCAAAACTGTGAGAGATTGTTTTAATCTATATTTAATGTAATAAAATTTTGTTCCCATCTTGATAGTGGTACATGTCAAGTTTGAACATCTCTAAAGAGGGAGATCAAATTGTGATAGTACCCACAAACAATCATTTTAGCTTATTTTAAGTAAGCATCTCTGTTCTTTGGCACATCTTTTAAAAGTTGAGTTGATACAAAAAGGGAGATCTGCGTATATCTTATTTTTTGTATGCATTGTATTGTTTGTATAAAATATGTAACTTTTTTCATCGAGGAGAAAATGTCTTAAGATACATGCTTATGCCTTACTAAGTATTTCTCATATATATAAAGATATATAAAAGATACATGAAGTTAATTTTAATTAAGCAATTAATTTTCTTTACCTAGCATCTGAAGCAAAGAAATATTCCACTTCTTTGTTTGGTCCAATAGGATGAAATTCTGTAGTACTCTGTGAATGTCGGAAAGAGGACCCAAGGTAGCCGCGCTGATCTGAAAATACATGTACCTTAAATATGAATAGGAACTGATGAACTTGTAGATGGAGCAGCTAGCTTTCATGCTATTAAAGAACAAATCTCACCATTCTAAGCATAAAAACTCTCTAGTGGCTTAGTCAATGAAACAGAAAGACCATCATGCTGTAGGTTTGCTTTTACAAATCTAATACCCAAAGACAAATAAAAACAGAAAACTAGTAAAGAATGCAGTGACGTCTCATTAAGGTATCCGATGTACAATAGGGCATTTTTCCATGCCTGGTAAGGTACTATAAACTATTTATTTTCTGAAAGGTTATAATGCCCACTGCTCAAAAGTAATAATTTTGGGGTCAGAAAAATAAAGGGGAATAACAGGTGAAGCATTTAAATTGTCTATTTCCTCTATATAACTATGCAAAATGACTAAGTTCTACAAGAGTTTTCCCCTTTGAAGTTTAAGAAACGGGAGTCTTATATCTGTACTCGGGGCACCATTACCTTTCAGAAAATATACAGTTTATAGTACCTTACCAGGCATAAAATTTACCATACTTTACAATGGAGATGATAAAAACGCTATGTAAAATTAATATATTGTACAACGGATACCTTAATTACAAAAACAATCATGCCCTGAGAATTATCCTACAGTTAAAAGTACTATGGATTAATGAGCCCTTTGAATGTGCACATGCATACAAGTACAAAAGTACTTGTATGTATATACGCAAAGTACTTGATGTACGTAATGCTTTGTGGATAAACCAGATGTTCAAAATCCACATTATCAAATCCTACATGTATATCAAGAGACATCTCTGAACATACTCTATGCTGAAATCAAAATTACTTTATAACACAAAAGATTGACTTGAACATATAAATGTCTTCAATGTTCTCTTGTGTGAAAAAATACTTATTAATTTTGATGAATGGAGAAACTATTACAAATTTGGACATTTTGAAGACTGTCTGACGGATTTACTGGCAGATGAAACTTAACAGAAAATATGTAACTAAAGAAATCTACTGCAAAAAAATATCCCCCTTCTTCATATGACAAAAAAAAAAAAAAGAAGCAAAAAACAGAAACAAGGCATCAGAGATGGTAACCTCAGAAAAATAGATTTAGAAAAAAATTGGAAAAGGGATTAGCAAGGGATGACGTAAAGTCCCTCAATCTTATTAACAATAATAGTGATTTTTATCGTAATTTTATTTCTGAGAGCAGTGAATATTAGTATTAGAAAAGTTTTATGCAGAAATCCATCTTTGAAATGAGAATGATACACAATCACATTGTACAGCATCGCCATAAAAAACGTATTGTGAAACACGAATGGCCCTATCGGCATTTTTGTCAGTAAAAGAGCTATAAAAGCTATAGACGAACCTGATTTATAATTTCATTTTTCTCTAGCTAACAGATCAATGTGTTAATCATTTAACTTATATTGATTCCTTAATCGATTACTTTTACAGATTGAACGTTGACACATAAACAGAATCTTCTGTTTTTATTCAATGGCTTGTATGCTTGGCAAACAAATTTGTCAAGTGTACACTTTAACCAACGCAAATGGACTCATTTGCTAATTCCGTCTTTTCGATTTTATGGCCCTGTCACACCTTCACTTTATTGGCCAACGCACGAGTAACGACCAAATAAATTTCCAACATGTCGAAGAACGTTGAGGTCGCTGGCTGGTCACTGGCTAGTCGTTGTGTGGTCGCTGGGTGATCGCTGGAGGACGTTGGTGTGCGCTGTGGTCGTCGAAAATTTTTGTGCATGCACAAAACCGCCGACAACTGCCCAGCGTCCAATCGTTAGTTGTGAAGTCGTTAGGAGGTCATTGGGAGGTCGCCAGGCACACGAGGGGCATGCGTTCCCGTGCGCTGTGCAGTCGTTGCGATAAAACGTTACGAGATCGCCGATAATTCCAACGACCGTTTAACGACAGTGGAGCGCATGTCTGACGCGTACACAGCGACCCTCTGGCGATGGTCTAACGTCCTCAACGTGTGCCCAACGACAGCCTAACGTCCTTTTGGAGTGTGCATAACGTCTTGACAGTGACCTTAACGACCTGTTCATGTTAAATGTATTTTCATCTCAGTAATAAACCAAGTTTTGCTCTAGTATAGATCTGAATATCATTTAGACAGTTACAGATAGCTCTTCTGAATCATCAGAATAACATCATGGACGTATTATTATACATGATGAGAAAAAATGTAGTAAACGTCGAAGGTACTGGGCGAGAATGTGGATTGCCAGTAGACAAGAGTTTGGTATCTACGACCAATTCATGGTCGAACTAAGAACAGAAGATCAAGCATCATTCATTAGTTTTCTTCGGATGCCTCTATTGATGTTTGATGAACTTTTGAGGGTTGATGTTTGGGCACTTGTCCTTGTCCCCTCCCCCTCTTTTTCCTCGTCATAGTGGCATCTTTCCTCTTCAGGGTCTGTTTCAAAATGACTGAGTAAATAGAAAACAAAGAAGTTTTAAAGATATTTTGATTCAATATCGATCAATTACTTGCACGTTGTAGGTCGTTAAAAGGTCGCTGGCAAGTCGTTAGACAAACGTTGCAAGGTCGTTGAGCACACGTTATAGAACGTTAACAGGTAAATTGTAAACTAATTAATGCATTGGGAAGTCGCTGAGGTCGTTGGGAGAACGTTCTCCATGCGCTAGAAGGTCGCTACGCGCACGTTAAGAACGTTGCTCCATAATGAGTTTTCAGACCAAACCCCGACGTTCTTCAGCGTGTTGAAGGTCGTTACGCGTGCGTCGGCTAAAAAAGTGAAGGTGTGACAGGGCCATTACAGTCCTACATTTGATTTGTGCAGGTATCTGACGTAAAAGCATTGTGACGTCATTATATTCTTTTGAAAACGTCATATATGTAACCCTGTTTCCCTGAATTTCATGCTTGTTTCCATAGAATTTGATGACGTCACAATGTGTTGACGTCAGATACCTGCACAAATGGGAAGTAACTCTCTAATTCAAAAAGACCGAATGAATGTTCAAACCTTTACCCATAAATTTTAAATAGTCACCATTATACCAAAACATTTCGAAATCAACTCTGTTTCAAGACATTTGACACAATTCTACGTCCCTAGAATTTCAGAGAAAGAATGCGAGGCTATCCCTTTAAAGCAGAAAGATTTGATTGCAATTTTGTTCCATTGGTTAATACTTTGTATATAAGTATCGATTCTAAGATATAAGTAGCAGATTTCATTCAACATCAATATGATATGAGTATATTCATAATAAAATGTTACATGCAGATAGTACAATTCATTAAACAAAAGAAAAATTTAAAAATTTGAATTAATATGCAAATAAGCCTACAGAATTTGAGAAATGTGAGTAACACAGAAGTAAATGCTAAATCTGCGCACTCCACGTAAGCATAGTGTAATCCATTTTGGCATAAAGCAATCATAATGCATCACAATGCCTCTACCAAATGTAGAATGTCCAGTATGCTGCATTCAGATACGTTCACATCAAACCAAAATATTCCTTATAAACATATGTAATAAGATTATGTCATTTGGAGCATCATCACCCAGAGGCCAAAGATCCTGATTTTAAAAATGCCCTCTACACAACCTTTGACAATCTTATACAATCAGAAAGTTAGGCTGGCATTATGTGATTTCTTTTGCTCCTAACAAAATGCTTGAACTTAATGAAAATAAAATTTTAGTGTTTGTGTTTTTATTTTTTAATCAAAATAAATATCTTTAAATGACACATCACCTGTCTGATTTTTAAAAAAGAAGACAGCATCGCTCGCCTTATAAGATTTTGATCATACAATGGCAATTTCATAAAATAGGGAGATATGGCCAGGTTAAGATTTTTAAATAAGGTAGGTAAAATTCCAAGGTCAAGGTCACTACATCAGAAGTCAAGTTCCCAAATGAAAGGTTTGGTCATGAGAAATCTACGTAAGAAATATCAAAACTCTACCCCTTATTGTACTTGAGATATAGCCCATGTTAAAGTGTTTTAAAAGTAGGTCAAATTCCAAAGTCGAGGTCACTAGGCCAAAGGTCTTGTCATGAAGAATCTACATATAGAGTATCAAAGCCCTATCCCTTATAGTTCATGATATATAGTCCAGGTTAAAGTTTTTGTCTACGCAAGCGACAATGTTGATACTGTCAAAATTCAGGATATGACATTAGTTCCCCGGGCAATCACCATGACTCACTAAAAAGTAATTGCCATGATCATCAAAGCTTGTTGTAGAGATTTGTATAACTAGAGTCCTTAACATATTGATGCTGATGTTTGTAGACATAACGTTTAGCATATCAAGAGGGAAGGGGGAGGGTTTCTTAGTGTGTCCATTCATAAGTCTTTCCTTTCAAACCATGTTTCATTAAACCAAAAATATACATGTATTCATAATGTAAGAAATCTTTATTCTCAGTCGGCTTAAATGTCAAGGTCTCAAAATACATTAAATTTAACATAAATGGGTCAAACAATAGGGGGATGTCAAAAGACTCTACTTTCACTTGTCTTCCCATTCAAGATATTTCTATAGCTTAATTGCATAAATTCTCTGTCATCTTTTTACTTCAAGTACAACAAAAACAAGAAGCTCATCGCTTTTCAAGAAGAAGAAAAGACCAACCCAAGAATGCACGATTAATCTAGTAAAGGCTGCAACATAATGTAAAAGCTGGCGATAGGCTCTTTCCATTTTGTGCATAACTTTTCCACAAACATGCTGTGTGCATTTCACCTACCAGTATAATAAATGGCAGCTCATTAAGAACTGAATGAAAAATTGGCTATAATTCTTTTTTATTTCATCAAGAATTTCAAACCTTTCAAGTTTTATTTTACAAAAGAATGACGTGGGCTTTACAGAGCTTATAAAATTGTTAATTACCGGTATACTAGTATAAAAACTTTTTATCATTCCAGTGATATCTGCTACTCTGATTTTTTTTTTATCTATGAGGGTTAATTCATTTAATATTTAGAATTATTTTTAAAAGAATCCTCTTTTTCTGACAGCATACTGTTGTCTACATAGGTACCATTGTTATCAATGTAATGCCACTATACCTTCAATCGTTTCCTTTACACCTACATGCAGAAATAAATATCAATTGAAAACATACGCAAAAACATGCTTTGGCTAACATCATAACAATATCATATTATCAATCATTTGAATTAAAAGAAAATTTTACATTAGATTTATCTTGCTGAGAAGCAAACTAGAATTCAAGCAATACTGTGGCATATATTAGATTTTGAAAAGACATCTTAAATATACAATATATTATAAGCGATTTAGAGTTTTATGTTACATTTCATATCAAAGTTTTCAATCAATGGTTAAAGTTATATTTTTAAGAAATGAGAAAATTCAGTTTGCATGATTACGGTAAGATAAAATATTAACAATTTTTGTAATAATGAAAGAAAATGAAAAAATTCTCACATTTTCTATGTGCATTAAACACCTACTTTATTCTGTGCACATTAGTATTTTATATCCTGTATGATTAACTAAATTTATATCTTTAAATTTCCCTCTACCTTTAAAGCGAGAACAAGCATTATTATTAACATACTTTATTAATAGAACTTTTCAACAAATGACAAAAGAAAAACGAATAATAAACTACATGTAGATAAAATCTGTAAAATATATGCCCCCCCCCCCCTGCAGTTAGTTTTGTCTCTTGCTAAAATTTAATGTTATGAGAAAAGGTAATGACACAGCTTAGGAAACTGATTAAGAATTCGAAATCCTCGCCTCATTTGATAAATGTGCACTAACGTACATGTACTGTCTCCTTTATTTGAACCATGGATGCCTTTGTGAAAATGCATTTACAAAGAGTTTATATTACTTTTAAAAGGGAAAAATCGTCTCATTTGTTGTATATATGTAGGTTTAAAATGCAATCCACATTCAATCTATGAAGAATTTACTCTTCGTAGAGACATCAACCACAGGTATTTATGTCTGCATCAATCAACAATATAAGAGATCGTCTATACAAGCACAATGAAATCATTTTGAATGATGCATTATGGGTGGTGCATGTATAACTCAATCTCCACTGCAATTGTTTGTTAAGCACTTTACATGTATTACGTAAGCAACATGTCTTATTCATAAATGAAAGAAATTTCTTCTCGGGGAAGGTATATTTTTATGAAGAATAATTTGCATTGTTCAATAATAACAAATTGAACTCCCAACATTTCAGACAAATATTTCTAGGGAAGGATAAGTTCAGAAGAATATATAACTTCTGTTAAGTCTGCAAAGTCATATTGATATGAAGTCAGCTTCAAAGTTTTAAAATAGGCAAATAAAGCATTACAAAATAAACCCTCGACCGCTAAAGGCGGTACAGCCAGATTGTGAAGCACCAGTGTATTCTTTACCTAAGGTATTACAATGTACATGTATTGAAATTGATCTACCAGTAAAATATTCAAACCCTACGCCTTATACTTCAAAAGATATAGCTAATTTTAAGGTCAAGGTCACATACTCAAATGAACAGGTTCAAGGTCACAGTCTGACATGCAAAGTCTAGCCAATTCTAAGGTCAAATTCACAGTCTCAAACGAAATGTTCAAGGTGAAGATTACAGTCTAACGTACAAGGTATTGTCACAAAGAATCCATAAGTAAAATATTAATGTAATACCTCTTATGGTTCAAGAGATAGAGTCAATTTTTAAGCTTTTGAAAAGTATACCAAACTTTTAGGTCTTGTCCACTGGGTCAAAAGTTGAGGTTTCATTAAAATGTCTAAGTATGAGGGATCTATGAGTGGAAAACAGAAGTTCTATTCATTACAGTTCAAAAGATATAAGATTTATGTTTTTGGAGAGAAGTCCAAACTTCCAGGTCTCAACTCAAGGTCACTAGGTTAAAATTCAAGGTCACAAATGAAAGGTCTTATTACATGATACATGTACTTGTCAATTCTCCTCATAGTTTTCTCCCTATTGGCTAAAACACAAATTTTTAATTTTTCTATCTCGACGTCCAAGGTCAAGATCAAATTTTGATGCTGCATTTAATTTATCTCATCATGGTTTATCACCATGTAAAGTTTCAAGTTGCTACTTCAAACAGTTTTCTAAAAAGGAAACTTAAATGAAACATGTTATGTACCGATGGATGAACAGATTGACTGACGTGATTGGCAAACGGCAAAAGGATGGCTTGTTTCAAAGAAAAGTTGTACGAATCTAAAACTTGTGATTTCTCTTCCTCTGGAGTAAGGAAATGAAAATGATGTACATGTACTCTGATTGAAAACCATAGCATTGAAGGAGAAGGTACAAGTTTAATACATGATTTGAAATGTTTGAAAAGAAAGAAGGGAAAGAAGGGAAACGTAAAATTTCATGGAAAGAAAATTCCCCCCTCTGATCTTGACTACAAACTTTGTTGAAAATTGTACATAGGAGAAAGACAAAGTATTATTTTGTTTGTTTAATAATGATGTATACTAAGTTTTATCTACATAAGGAAATCTAAAATGTATGTATATACATTGTATTATAAACATTTATAGATTACATTCCATATACATGTATTTCACTACAGATCATGCATTGACTGGTGAATCTTTTGAAATTAAGTTGATTATCAACGAAAAAGCGAGCCCATTCTAATTATCTAAAAATAACCATTGTGGAATCTAAAATATGAAAAACTTCCCAAATGTGTACATGTAACATTAAACAAAAAATAATGGCAAAAAGCATTGTTATCTTTATTATAGAATAAGTCACTGATGTCCTTATTGATAATTCATCTTTACATGCTTTTAGAATCATGTTCATACGAGTTCTCAATTTTTAGCCAATGAAAAATTGAAAATCAAAATACATGAAGGTGTAAAATAGTAGAACCCAATACATGTAACGCAACTACGGTGACACACAGGGAATTATTTGAATCAAAAACTGACATAAAAATAGATCATACAATTAATGCCTCTCAGAAACACAAAAATCTAATGAATTTAAACCCAATAGACACCAATGATCTGAATGAATATAATGAATGCAGACTTAAATATTTCCAATTGTTTTGAAAATATCAAGATTATTTCCCTATTTCTTCAATCGAATCACTGTCAAGCTTATTTTGTTATATTCATGTGCATGTGTACCTCTAACTCTAATAAAATTCCAATTTACCACTATTGGCTTTCTTTCTGGGGTTAGAGGGAAAGAGGGAGAAAATTTTGGCTTTCTTTCTGGAGTTAGAGGGGAAAAAGGGAGAACATTTTGGCTTTCTTTCTGGAGTTAACGGGGAAAGAGGAAGAAAATAAAATTAAGACAAAATTTCAAGTTATTGTCTCAAACAGTGAGACATAATTGCCCAAAAACAATGCAACATACACAAATGGATTTAACATCTGGTACTATCATGAACTCTAAAGGACATATAAATGGAATTTATAGTAGTGTACCAAACTATAGATTTGACCTTTATGTACATATTAATATGCCCAACCTAAAAATTGCACTATTCAAAAATAAAACTTCATTGAAAAATGGACACATAAAGAACAAAGAAAGGCATTTTGAGAGACCAAAGGAAATTTACCTCTCCTTTGGATTTAGCTGTTTTTTCCTTACAAAGCTAAATATATTTGCAATAATTGTCAAAGCCTAAGCCAACTGCTAACCAGATATAATGTACTATATAGCCAGTATCGGTTAATTCAGTATATTTCCTTCAGATAGAAGAGGGCAGCAATATATAAAGACAGAAATTAATACAGCATGACATTGGGTTTACAACCAAGGTCAAAAGTACTGCCAGTATGTGCAGTTTTAAATCTACATGTATTTTTTCCTTTTTTATGTAACAAGAAGAAGCTGTGTGTCTATACTAACCCTTGTCATTAGTTGCTAGAAGAAAATGCGTTTTAAAGTTTTAAAAAATGTTACACATTCCAAAATGGAGAAGAGAGGCTATTGAAATACAAATTTCAAGAAGTACAATCATGTTAAATTTCAATAGAAATGCCAAGAGGCTGTTAGTAATTCAAGAAAATTCAAATTCCGCAAGCTCGATAGAAAATGGAAGGGAAAAAAAATCATATCAAAGCAACAACATTCAGCTGATTATCTATTGTGGCAAATTTCACGGCTAAGGAAAACTTTAAGATGTTTATGCAGAATACCTACCTTTGCTGTACAGTATAGGAATACTGTCTGTGGACAGCTTAGTTTTACTCCTCACACCTATTAATAATGGACTACCACGCCTGTAAAACAGTATAACATATTAGTTTAAGATAATATATACATGTAGGTAGTCAACATGATTAAATGTGCTGTCTGTGCCGAATATGATTTGACCTCAATCCATGAATTCTTAACTTGAAATCACCTCATGAATGACTTGTAACACACAAAACATATATGTACATGGCAGATGGAAAAACAAAAGTCTTCCATGTTGACAACCCTAATTGGCTTAAATGGTCAAATTGGTAAACTGATCATGAATAGGTAGGTCACTTACCAGGGTCGTCGCTAGGACTAATTTGGGGCTGATAATATTGGCCCACTTTCCTAATGTAAGATAGTATAATTTTTTCCCAATTTAGGCCCTAAAATTTCCAAATTCTGTGGACTTCGTTTGATATATATTCAGTCATGATCTATCATCAGAGAATCTTGCCATAATAAAGGATTAAGATCATTCCAAGGAATGCAAAACATAGTACCACTTAGGAATCACTTTTATATAGGGTGTGACAGACATCCAAATGTGACAGACAGATGGACAATGGACACAGTGATCCCTAAGTGTTGCTTTGCTTCGCAGGCGACACAAAAATGTCATTTCATTTGTAAAATTCCCAATTTTTGCTTCAAATGCTGCTGGTTTTTTTACAATTTGAAAGGCCAAGGCCCAATTCCTAAAATATTGTGCAACAGCCCTGCCTATTGCCCTTAACTGTAATAAGACCTTGACCTTGAAAGTGACCCTGACCATTATAAATTGGGTTTGGAGTCCCATCATGCTTTAAGTTTTATTTAGGTAAGATGTATAAGATGTACAAGTACAGGTGTGACTACGAGATGGATGAACGGACAGACTTGCCTTCATACCACTTATGTTTGCAGGCAGCATAAAATTCAGAAGTAGCTTACTTGCATAATGAGAGGGGGAGGGGGCCAAAGGGGATTTTTCAAAAATAGTTCACAAAATATTTTCTTCAGAATTATGTAACAAGAGTATTCATCTCATTTTATCTTTTAAATATCATCACGAAAACAAATTCTAAACATTCTATCATATTTCATGTAATTTCAGATTGCATTTTTACATTGACATTTAAATCAAGATAGTTATTCATTAAGCTATCTAGTCTGTAAGTGGATACTTCAAAGAGGACAGGACATTTAAATCTTATGCATAGTAAACATTGAGTGAACAATATGAGTCTTCTTATTAAAGGAAAAACCAAGGTTAGAGCTTTTTTAAAACTAGATCAAATCCTTGCCGTTTTTTTTCTTTTAAAAAACTTAATCATGTCAAACTTTTCTGTTCATGAAAGGTCTGTACATGCAGATATTAAGCTTTACATTGTGATTTAAAATTAATATTTACTTTCTGATAAAGATGGTTGTATATTTCAATTCAATTAGTTCAAGATGTTTACACTGGTCAATATTTACGACCTCTTATAAGTAAAAGTTCAAATGAAGATGTTTCCAGTGTCAACAAACCAGACTTCAAAACAAGAATTATGGTAAAGTACATAAAGATTTAAGGCTTTCATCTCAGTTTAACGAAACACAAAATTCTTATTAATGCCATTTCCCCCTCTTTTTAATACTTTTATTGTCCTATGTGTGGGAGACTGTCACAGTTATAAAGCTTCACTTCAAATTAAATCATTTTTTACTGATATTGCACTTATCTGACAGCAAATAAACATAAATCAATGGTTCAAATGCATGTTACTGGGTGGATCTTTCCTCCAGTATTTCACATTATATTTTACAACCCTACCCACACACGTTTCTGTTCCAGTACAAAGTTCACATATAACCTAATAGTATCATAAACTTTCTTCCATATCAAGAAGCTCATGAGTGAAGCATTTGTGTCATAAATTCAAGTTCCTATTTTAAAATCATCATTTAAAGCTTGGGAAAAATAAAGGAGACAGATTTTCAGCATGAAGCAATAGGAAAACTACCTTGACCTTGAATTTTACCTTCAACAGTTTTAAATAGTATTCCAAGTAATGTGAGTACAAGAACTGCATTGTGATATTGTATAAGCTGTTATGCGGGTAAATTTGTAGAGTACTTGGAAAACTGAAACTAAATACTTCTACATCAACATTTTTCTACATTGACGATAATTCTTTTTTGTTGCTCTGTACATACCTAGTGGCCACACATTCACCTGGGTAATGTGTGCTCATAAACGCCAAGGAAAAAGCTCCCTCCTGTAATACATAATACACATAATAATTATAAACATGAAATCAACTCATTAACACAGCTAAATGTACTTTGAGTTCAAAGTGTTATAGAGACAAACCCTTTATTGATTTTAACATTCCAAGAACATATTTCATTACGTTCTATAGAGATTTTATGCATTAAACAATCAATACTTGTGAGACATGAATGCCCCTGTCGGCAGCTTTGACAGTATAAAAGCTGTTTTAAGAAGATCAAAATCGAAAGTCAAGGTCACAATTTTGCTAAAAATGGAAATGTCTTTTCACAAGGAATACACATGAAAATATAAAAAACCCAATACCATTCAAAAGACAAACAGTAAGTTAAGTCACATTATTTCAAAGCATGTTGACTAAAACTCAAAGATTAATGTGTCAAAATTTTGGGACAAATAGAGAGATCTTGTCACAAGGAATACACATGTGAAACATAAAACCACTAGTGCTTCCCTATTTAGTAGGACATACAGATAAACCAAAACCCATATGCCGTTGAATCTTTAACTCTGGGACACGAAAATTTGGTGAAACACATGGCTTTTAAGTAAAATATTTTGAGATGTCACAAGAAATTTTACCTTTTTTTTCAGAATCGGAAAGATCAGTTATGAATATTATGGGCCTTACCAAATGCTGGATGGTCAATTCTACCAGTTCTCTGAAGGATATTTTTGATTCCTTATGTTCATTATGCATATGTTTTAACAGCTTAACAATTATTTCTGTGTCTGTTTCTGATTCAAATTCATATCCCTTGGTAACCTACAAAGTCAAATTTTAAATCAAATATAGAAATATTTTAATCTTTTATAAAATGATATGAAATGAAGTGATTTGATGTAGTTATTACATTCTTAATGTAGTCAGAAAAAAATTAAACATCCTCAAATAATGATAAGATTTTTTCAGCAGGAATTCTTACCAGAAAAGCTTTCAGATCTTTGTAGTTTGTTATGATACCATTGTGAACAACTATAAATTCTGAAAAGAGAGAAAAATATAAGCAATTCATCAACATTGAGAAGGAGGAGTTGTATAAGTCCAAGAAAGCAATCAGTCATGTATTGCTGTTCACACTTGCTGTCTTTTGACCGTAAGATCATACTGAATCTTAGAGACCATACTAGGTCTATAAGGTATTGGAACCATTATAAATCCCTTTGCTGAACAGTACCGAAGAAGCAGTGTCAATTTCTCTAGAACACTTTGTCATAAATATCTGACCTCTGTACACGACAGTGCACCTTTTGACCTATACCTACTGTGGGTTAAAAAAGTATGATGTATACACAAAAATAGACCACAAAAACATACTTACCGTTACTTTTGTCTGACCTCTGTGGATGACTGTTAAGAGAACTAGGAGCACCGTGTGTGGCCCATCTAGTGTGAGCAATACCGATGTGTACATTGTATTCCTTCTCCAAGTCTAGGTCATTGCAAGCTGTAAACAATTTACATAAATTTCATTGTCGTAATTATGTAGCAAAGGCCTAAAATACTCAAATAATTGCATTTTTGAAAAACCCAAAACTTACTGTTCTCCTTTATATCAATAGCGGAATTTTCAAATACAAGAAATCAAATGCATGGATTTTTAGCTGTACCAGAATTTCGATCATTTTAACAATTTTGTTGTTCTTTTAATCTTTAATTCTTCATTAAAATACATCAATGACCACTGAAAATGAGCAAAGTACATGTTATTAGTCCCGAGTTCAATTGTAGCGTCTGACTATAGGAATAAACTGACACTTGTTAATGAGTCAGTATCATATAATGTAATATGATGAGACCATGCCCTAAGTTACCTTCCAGTTCCTCTTCTAGAGCAGCTACCTTGCCCGTCTTTTTGACCATACGGATAGAAAAGTCACCATTGTCTGTATTGGTCCCCTCAAACGCCACACCTGATAAAGTATAGATACATTGTAGATAACAACCTATTTACCATTCAAAAGTTATCTATGTTGAATGTTTTGCCATTTACAGATAAGATGGACAGGCTTACAAACAGATGGGCCATCACAAACACTTATGTATGCCCTAAAATTCTTTATTCCAGAAGATGAAAACAATGTCAGCACATTTGGACATTTATATGTGGATATATGCGGAATCAAGGCATAGGAAAAGGGTGCTGCAAGACAAATACTTCCAATTATAGAAATAGGGTCTGCACAAACCCCTATCCCAAACCTCATGGAGATAATTTTTTTTTTCATATACAAAATGTTTCCAAGTCAGAATACAGACCATCCCAAATGATAAAACGTCAAAAAATTTAATTCTGTCCGTAATTTCATTGTTTTCTTGCAAAAGAATAAAGATTATTTTGAACTTTCCCTCCTAAATTTTGATATAAATAATACAATAAAAGGTAAAACCTTCAGCTATTGATTGGTCTGATTATTGACGTATTGTACTTGTGACAGCTGGCAGTGGATAATTTATAAGTTACTATAGACGGTCCTTTATAGATCAAATGTAGGTGTCAAACAAGCTGCTTTGCTATCAAAGACGTTTAATCTAGACGTATGGATTGGCAAGGAAAAAATTGTCTACATTTTATGATTTACATTTATTGTAAATTTGAATTAATATTTCCCAGTTAGAAGATTAAGATATGAATAGTCAGTATATGGGGTAGCAACGTTCAGAATTAACTTAATCAACTCCTCCACCCCATCCCAACCCTCTTGAGATTCATAAGACAAATCTGGTGATTTTTTTTTCACATTTCTCCTAAAGAAACGTATGAAAATTGAACAAAGATACAGAAATATCTGGTCAGTTTAAACAAGGACTTATAGACTGTATATAAGTTCTTGGTTGTTAAAAAAAAAGTCCGCGATGTCTTATAGAAAGTGGGATTTTGTTGAAAGCTACCGAGTTGTAAGGAATTTGCCACACCCAAAGATATCCTAAAACCCCTAAAGAGTTTCAAGGATGTTGAAATAGAATCGGAGAAAATGGCCACACCTTTCTAGACTTGGAGATCAATAATTTATATTAAACAAAAGAGTTGCATAAAAGCATATGATAAAGGATAACTACTAACATCTCGTTTTGTATTACTGCCAATGGATTCTACTAACATCTCGTTTTGTATTACTGCCAATGGATTCTACTAACATCTCGTTTTGTATTACTGCCAATGGATTCTACTAACATCTCGTTTTGTATTACTGCCAATGGATTCTACTAACATCTCGTTTTGTATTACTGCCAATGGATTCTACTAACATCTCGTTTTGTATTACTGCCAATGGATTTGAAGTTTGCTTTCTTACAAACGGGTCTACGAATTAATGGTAATGAGTAGCCGCAGAAACAAAAGTTCTGTGGCTAGATGATATGTGGATTATCTGAAATTTCAGTTTCAGATATAGGCGAAATAGTGAAAATAGGACGTAAATTGGGACGTATGATCGCCCCCACGTTGTACTAATATGCCGAGCTGCAGTATCACGTCGACTTAGGCCATACCAAATTAATTTTTAAAATGTTCTTTGTATTTTCTGCATCATATTTTTTCACAATTCAAAAAATAATATTACGAAAATAAAATGCTCGCGCAACACTTAATTTTCTAGCTCAATAATTTTTGTAGGGTCGGTTCTGATTTCCTAAAGCTTCTAGAAGTCTCAGATTGTGCAAATTTCGAAGAAAATGATACTTCTTGTGTTTGAAAAATTTTACTGGGAGCAAACTTGTTCCATATACATGGCACTGAATGTCAAGGAGGGGGGAATGTTCGAAAATCGTTTCCGTACTACATGTACTATAATTTATGCCAGGCTTCCTAGTCACCAGATTCCTATGGGGATTCCTTTTTAGTACGGAAAACATCAGAAATGTATTGCTTGGGTAACCTATATCAAACATAAAACTATTTCACTCGCTCGCACCTTAAAAACTGCAATTCTTCAAAAAATAATGAAATAATTATCTTTTTCGCTCGCTGGCACCCATTTTTACAAAAAAAAAAACCCCGAAGAACATTTAATTAATTTGGTATGGCCTTATGATCTTTATCAAATTATGAGCCGATTGCAGAAGGAAAGATCGAAAAAGGGAGACATTACGATTACATACATATAGGCAAGGTCTAGAGACGGAGGCATGTTTAGAAAGGGAGGGGATGTTTTAGTGATGTAATAAGGTGATATCGTCTGCTACGCCATCTTACGCAATAGTTTTGTCATGATGGTGTTTTTGTCCACCACATAAATCCATCAAAATTGGAAAGTTGAATGTCTTTATATGAAAGCCGCACATGTACGTAATGCTACATAAAAACAGGAAGGACTGCTAAATATCACACCTACGAAGTGTAAATGTGGAAAAAATTTTTCTCTGCACTTTCGTTATTCTGTCAACCGTAATACCACAATTACTATCTTAATCCATGTTGCTAGTTTCTTAATTTCCCAATCTTGTGATTTTTTTTACCTTCAATTCTCTTTTTTTTTCTACAGTGTGTCATCCGTGCTTTCTATTTAGTTCTTGATTTATTTACAAGAGTCCTCCTTCTGATCTTTAATATACAGTGTACTGTAGATTTTTTTTTCAATTTCTTTGATCATTTATATATCTATATATATGACGAATTTAATATAAGGACTTAATCAAACATAGCTCTATCAAAAAACGAAGTCTTGTAAAATTAAATGGTTACTCTATAAATGAAAGTAATACTAAGACTGAGTGAATTACGCTCTTCAAAATTGAACTTCGTCTGAAAATACTTTACCTGCTGAATCATACCCTCTGTACTCCAGTCGCTTCAACCCATTGATTAGTTTTTCTAGAATTTCCTTCCTCTTTGCTGGCACCAGGTAGTTTAAATATGCAAAAATACCTGTAAAAGAAATTTGAAACTTTAATGCCATAAACATTGGCCGCATAGCTTTGCACTTTCATTATTTTCAGACAATAATTTCCATGTGAGTGCATGCGTCACTTATTGCATTTTTCCGTTCTTTTTCTTTTTCTTTTTTTTTTTCTTTTTTCCTATTTCAATTTAATTTCGTTTTGTTTTTTTTTTTTATATAAAACTAAAATATATATATTTTTTATCTTGCATCAGTACCTTCACCGTTTATATATCTCGCACATAAAGACAATGCCTCATCAGCGTGCATTGTCGATGTTCAAACGGAACTTTAAAAATTTGATTTATATCGCATATAACTATATATAACATAAATCTATCGTTTTCTGTCATGCATCGCAAAGTGCTAACTGGGCAGTAAGTCTTGCACATGTTCGTGAATCGAATTTACAAATGCTGGCAATGCACCCAAGAATAAAAACCAATCGAATTCTTCTAAAGCTAAATGCACTTCCTAGTAACGTTTAACAATGTTAAAACTGGCACCCTTCAATGAGCTGACAAAGAATAAGAATTATCACTCTACATGATTGTCAGGAATTTAAAAAAATGGAACTCCTTCTTTCAATGTGTAAACTAGGAAGTATAAATCAGACGACTGCACAATATCAATTATTTGTGTACACCTGAATTATGATATACTATATACTAGTATACGCTGCTCAATTTAAACAATACAAAATTATAGTTTAGATGTACTGGTTATCATTGTTAATTTGAAAGTCACGTTTCAATATTTTTCTGTGCTGCTAGTGTAAAATAAGGGACAGGTACTCGTATTTTCGTTATTTTCAACGAAACAGAAAGAGATTCTCAGAATTTGTGTCAAAGTTGGGTTTTTATAATTACCCGAAAAAAAGATATCGTACGATAGGAACTGATCTTCACAAAGTCATGGTTGGTAACCACACTCCAAAGGAGCTCGATGCAAACGATCCACAAGAATATCCGCCCCTACTTTCCTTATATAGAACTTGACTAGAGAGAGATGGGAAGGGGCGGGTGTCATTGAGGGTTGTTGGCATCGGGCTCCTTTGCCACACTCGTGACAGCCAGATGCAGGAACATTTGAAAGAACTAAAACATGAGAACAAGATCAGAATTTGACGTTCGATTTGCCTGATGACAGACAATAAGAGGCAAAACGAGACAAAGAATCTACGAATACTAGATCTACAGGAGCCACGAAATACAAAATCTAAATAACGTAATATCTAAATATCCAAACATGTGCTAATCCAGAGGGAGTTCGGGTCTGGTTATTTTAACACCCCCCCCCCCCCCTCCATCGCTGCCCATCGCTGCTGGGCACACTGGAACAAATCCTTCCTGAATCCCCAACGGTGGTTACCACTCATCGAGGGAGTCAAAATCTTCACCTCTTTTCACAATTTTCCATCTTTTCTCCTTACAGTTGAATTCGCTTTCATGTTTCAGAACATTTCAAACATATTCATTTTACCCACACCGAGAATCCCAATCCGGATCCTGTGTGGAGTCTAGTGGACAAACGATACAAATCCTTGTGACGGTGTGGTTAGACTGGAGGACATTAACACTTCAAAGTATCAGTGAAAATCAATTAAAGTATTACGTAATGCGATGAGCTCATAAATAAACTCGCAATATATCCGTCTGAATAACGATGGGTGCAATTGGACATGAAATATCAAATAATGATGAAAACAGAATACATTACATGTAATGTCATTATTGTCATTTAAGGCCGATGATGTGAAGAACTTGTTTGGTCCATTCACGAAAAGAGCCGATGATTTTATAAATGAGTTAAGGCGTTCCCTACCAAATTAAGCAGGGTACCAACGGTTCATTAAATTCAATATATGGCTTTATAATTATGAAAAGACCATACTAAGTACGTTTCATCAGCCATATCAACACAAATCTGTGACATGCAAGATGTTGAAAATCCATTGTTCGTGGTACATGAATAAGACTTCTAAACTATAGTAAATCAATGTTCGTCTTGTAACATTTTGTAGTCTACCGAAGAAGCACACCATCATGTTGTATAAGCGAGAGCAGACGTCTACCTTTTTCTGACATATTGAATATTCGTAGAACTTTTTTGTTCTCGTTTTTTTTTTCTTGAGGCAGAGCTCTCTACTGTTTTCCTTACCTCATTGTGTGTGTGGGTTTTTTTTTTTTTTTTGGGGGGGGGGGGGGTTGTTTTTGTTTTTTTTAAGTAGATTCCCTCTTCTTTCCGTGTATTCAATTCAAATGATAATCTGCGATATCTCTCCGGTAGAAGAGGAAGGGGGGGGGGGGTCGAGTGATCGCACAATCCAAGGGTGCAACAGAAAGGATCGAAAGGTGCTCAACGACAGCGATCCTTGATTATTTTTTCCCTTTATTAATTGTAAAGACTAAGGATATACGTGGGGTCGAGGTCTTATGCATGGTATGGGTTTGTTACTATCAAATGTTTTCACCCGCCACAGACCTACAAACAAATCAATAGAACCATTGCAGAAGAAATGTCATCATATCAAAAGATTCTTTATCATCTTGATAAAAATTCTTGTTTTAGATACAACATATAGTGACGCACGTCAAGGTACGTCCATGTTTACCTTACTGTGTCTATTCTCTTCTCATATCTCTAGTCTAGTATCAGAATTGTACTTATTTGACTTGAAGGGCTTCTTCTGGTACACTAAGATATTAACTGCAATAAATTATGTGTCTAGAGTCTACCCCTCTTTTTCGGATAGGTGCCGGATTACAGTCTGTCTTTATAAGTGCAAAGTATTTTGTAACACCCAGGTAATACAATTTTCCTCAAAATCATCACTCTTCTTTGACCGATACAATTTACACGAACTATCTGTAATTACATGTATCTACTATTTTATCCCCTATTGATATTTCATGAATCCTTGAAATTGAAGAAATTTTGCCAAAATTATGTGCATATAATTACGAGATCAGAATTAAGTCTATTTTCTTTTTGAATAGCTCTGTAAACTAATTAGTCACAACGGATGTTTGAGTTTCTTACAATAAATTCTGTCATTCATATTAAGATCTTGGTGGAATTCAAACATGTACACATAATGTTTGTTTGAAGTTTACAAACTACGAATCAAGTTTCATTATTAATCTATAAGGTGTTTAGAAGAAATGCCAGTTCATATTGGCTTTAAAGCTTTGACATGATTGTACAAATATTTAACTTTTGCATCGATAAGCATGACAAAGGAAAGCAGAACTTCCTAGATACACAGATATATACAGACAAAAGATTCAAAGGTCTATAGATATACATTTTGATGTCAACCTGCAAATTGAATTTTTTTTTTACATAAAAAGGAAGTTTCAATCTCTCCCAACCCCTCATATCAGTTCAGGAAAACTCAAAATTCAGCAACATTGTCAAAGTTGGCAACATATTGCCGAATTTGGCAACAAAACAGCAAACAATCAAGACTTAAAATACAGATTTAGTGGCAATAGAACAGCAAACAATCAAGACTAAAAATACAGATTTAGTGGCAATAGAACAGCAAACAATCAAGACTAAAAATACAGATTTAGTGGCAACAAAACAGCAAACAATCAAGACTAAAAATACAGATTTAGTGGCAACAAAACAGCAAACAATCAAGACTAAAAATACAGATTTAGTGGCAACAAAACAGCAAACAATCAAGACTAAAAATACAGATTTAGTGGCAACAAAACGGCAAACAATCAAGACTAAAACTACAGATTTATTGTCTGATTTAACATTGTGTGTAATGGGCAGCTTTTTAATTCCTCTACAGATTTTTTTCTTCATTGCTCCAAAACATGTAGAATGGTTAAAATTATTCAAGAAACTGGCAGCATATACATGCTGATTTTTCTACTTTAATGCTGATTTATCATTCAGTGAAAAGTTGCTGAATTTGGCAACCTAAAGTTGCCGAATTCAGCAATGATAGGTTGAATTTGACAACGTTGCCGAATTTTGAGTTTTCCCGAAGTGATATGCATAATTATGTACACTTAATAATGAAGTGGTGTCTTGCATGGATCTAGCAGGGGAAAAGTAAACATGGTAAAAGCGGATAATTTTGAAAACTTTTAGTTCAATGCCCAACATAAAACTAACAATGTTTAATAATGTATAGATGAACACTTTGCAAATATTTTTTTCTCCCAACAAATGTAATATAAACATGAAGATAACAGATGTATCAATCTACAGAAATCCTTGTCATTTATACATTTACTATTTTTATCATATACAGTGTATGTGAAATTGAAATAAATACAGTTTAAAACTATCATACAGAATTTATAGATTGTTTTGAAGATCAATCAATGAATGATGGCCAACAGTCAGACTGTATATAATATTCTTTTGAATATGCTACCTAACCTTGTTATTCTGTGTTTCTAATTTATACAATTTTCTTTTGGTAATCCAAAAAGGGGAGAAAGGCAGGGTGATGTTCAAACAACCCTCCTAAACTCCTACCAGCGATCTGTTACCTAAAGACTATCAGAAGGGAGCTCGACCGGGGAGTTTGACAACCCTCCTACCATTGGTACATTTTTAACCAGGTCTGATGGTGTTTGAACAGCACTAGTGTTTATTGAGGCCACCCCACACCCATCTCTACCCATAGATATATACATGTAGGTCTCAGGGGTCTAACATCCCCTCAACCCTCCACTGTTTTCACCCAACCCACCTCTGTTTTCACCAGTGCAGTGAACATGAATGCATCAATCATTTCTTTTTGATTAACTTAGAAAAATATAGTCTGACAACCATGGAAATCTTGTAATTGTTGTCAATTTCATCAGATTTTTGCATCAGATTTTGTAGTGAAACTCACTGGTAATCTATCTTCAGAGGTAAAAGCTGCTTGTGCTATGTCAAGATATCTGGTGTTTTCTCCACAAATGGGTCTCTCTCAATTAAACGTAATAAATAACAAATTTGTTTTGATAAGATATCAAACATCCTCATATTATTTAAAGTGTAATATTGTTACCCCCCCCCCCCCCCCCCCCTCATTTTTAAAAGTTATGAATTATTCTGTTTTCACTCAAATGTCAAGATTTTTTGCAAGATATATATCCATGTGATTTTTGCAATACAATATGTATCTCATTAATTAACAGAAAAGATAACGTAAACAAAACATCTTACCACACATCTCTATTCAATCGATGTCTGTGCTTGTTGGCTTCTCCGTTTGGTCACTGCACTGCCACGTTTTTACTCGAGGATCGTCCGGCGTTTCAGGTAAGAGTGGCGATGTTTGTGTGCTGTCACCAATTTCCCGTAAAAACTGAAAACCATACACGGTATTTTGGTTGCTCTGACACGAATCTCTACTTTATCTTTCCACAAAACATGTCGACAGCGAGTGACGAAATTAAATGGGCGGGCTGTTCAAAGAAATCCTGGTTCTAAAAATAGACAGGCCGACTTCGTGCGTAAGCTATCGCATTTCGTGAAGTTAGAAAATGCGTTCCTTTTTGCCGAGTAAATTCCTTTGCTTCTACTTCCTGAAACAGAATAACATGGGATGGTTTGACCCATGAAACAGCCCCCTCCCCCCAAATAGCAAACAAAAATATTTCCCAGGGCCCTGTCGACATAATTGACATCAAAACGCCAATAAGTCGACAAAATTACAATGTTGAATTTTAAAAAAAGTTTTGTCTAATATACTGTAATATTGAAATAAAGTTGGTTTTTAGCTTAAATTCCTGTCGGATTGTCTCTTGGTCTGTTTGACCGTCTGTCATTCATCACTTTTCCTAGCTGATTTTTTTCTGCAACCGCATGAGATACTAGTGTCAGAACAATTTTCGGACAGTAATAGTTACCGGACAGTCGTCCTTTTCAAGTACTTTGAAGGAAATTATTTTCGAAATTTGTAACAATTTTGTAGATTTTAAATGCAGAGTTCAAATAAAGAATCATATAAACAAAATTTTGCATCCAAGTTGCTTTATCATACTTCCTTTTTACCCTTTTCTGTCCCATTTAATATCGCGCATCGGGGGAAGTCGCCGAGAACCATACTACAATGTATTTTAATCTACGTGATTTGAGAAGTTTCGCATCTATTTTTAAAATTATTTTTACACAGTCATTTGTAGAAAGGATTGAAGAAAACGATATCCAAAAACCATCCAGTCTGGGCCTAAATTGATCGAGATTGACAGATTTAAAATCAGGTGTCCGGAAACTGTTCCAGTGATTTGAGAAAACTGGCCAAAATATAGGGTCATAAAATCGGTCTAGAAACCATATCTCTTGAAAGATTTAATATTTTCTTTCAACATGAGTATCTGTGGGAAGGGCATAGCATTATTTGAGAGAAATTTGAATGTTTTCCACTGATGGACGGAGGAGCTATCCCCGAAAAACCTTCAAAATCGTCCGGAAACTTTTCCGACACCAGTACGGCACCGGCAGCTTGGTCATGGAATACGTCTTTGGTGCATTCATATATCTCCATCAATAGCACACGGGCAGGAACACGTTACGTCGCCTTACAGTACCGTTGTCAGAAGCATTTAAAGTTCTGCACTTAAAACCGTCCGTTGACATTATGCCACAGGTGAGGATATGAAGGAAACAATCCGTTGTCGTGACAATGAGCATGTGTGGAAAGTATGATTTTCTAATAAACGTTGAAATTTTAGAAGTAATACACTCGAAAAATTCAATGGGGGGTAGTCACAACACTAATCTATTGGTTTTAATGCTTTTCTGGTACTGATTTACAGTTTGAAAAGAGGAGATCGAGTTGGCGTCCTTTGATCACCACGTCCTGCACATGTGTTATTCTTCCTTTTTCTTGAAATCTTTGAATATTCAGATTATCTTATTCCAGAAATATACTTATAATAAATATCAAGTCTTTTTAATGCTCCTCTGGTAATGTCATGATCACGAAATCAATTTTGGACAACTTTTTTGGACTTTTCTAAAATTAGTCCGTTGTCAATCCATGTTGCGAAAGTTCTGTCCGTTGTCAGATGTCCGTTGTCTGCTTTGATATTTTGATGGATGGAATGATCCTATAACACCAGTATTAATCATTAAAATTCCTCAAGACCATGATATACTATATACAGCTATCAATACACACAGTTTAATTTTCAACCAATTTAGAATGGAGACTGATTTACCCAGACTTGACTTGAATTCGCCGAATTATCCGTTTTGTTAAGACATCCTTAACGTTAAATCTTATTCGTCCCGTCTTAAATTCATCTTCCGGGCTGTGGGTGGAAAGGGTTGAATATAAATGGAGGCGAAAATTTGACTGTATACAGTATCTTACTTTATAAGCGTATTATAAACCGGTGTAATACAGTAGTTTTCTCATAGGAAAATTGGCTATATAAGAGGTTTCTTCCCCCTTGGAGATAATCCGCTATCTCATATTAGCCATCGTCGGAACCCACGGTCGGTCACGCTAAAAAGGTGAGTTTAGCGTGACCGACCGTGGGTTCCGACGATGCATATTAGCATAGATTTTCCCCATAGAGAAGAAATGTTATATAACCATTTTCCTCCTGTTATGTCCTGATTTTGTTTGCTTTCCATTCGAATATTGCAAAATACATGAAAAATGTTCCAATGGTCTAACATATATATATTGCACCCCATGTGTCCTCTTAACACACCAATTTTCTCTATCACTCTTGAAGAGTTGACTTCACAATTTGATTTTTATCATCGGTTCTGCAGAAGGAACTCGACATTTTGAAAAGTTTCATTCTGGCGGAATACAGATGGTGTGCTGTAATAAAAAAAAATCACAAAACTACAACAGAGCAGGATATAATTACTCTTCCCGGACACTTGAACCTATTCCTATTGTTTTTCTTTTGTAGAATATGTAAGAGGTTTCTGGGATGGGGGTTAGACACACACATATATTGGGTTTTAGACACATTCATATATTCAGACAAATACATATATACAGACAAGCACATTCATGAACGGACACACTCATACAGAAAGATATGCATAGGCTGACGGATAAACAGGTAGACAGACATACACAGATGTACTCACACACACATAAACAAAAACATGTATTGACTTTGATTTCAGAAAATCCACAGTTTATCACAGCATGCAAGACAGACGGAAAATCAGACTAGGCCAATATCTCTTTCTTGACAAAAACCTCTCATCAAGTCAAGCAGATAGACACACATAGTGAAGCACTCACAGAAAAACTGACACAGGGAAAAACAAAAAGAGATTCACACAAATTCAAAGACAGACACTGATCAAAACACAGACAGGAACATCCTGAAAGACATACACAGACATGCGCAAAACGACAAACTGACAGACGCAGGGACATACACTGACATACGCAAAAACAAACGGACAGACAGGCATGTATATAGACAGACACACACACATAAGACACAGACAGATGCACCCACTCACAGACAGACACACATGCTAACAAACGAGGACAAAAGATCTCACTGGCAGGCAGACGGAGACACCGATATCGACTCTGACATAAAAAAGACACACGAACTTACATACAGACACACACATATGTAAATAACATATCAGCTACAATGTACATCATCACCTGACATATACATGTAAGGTCTTTATCATACCCCCATCGAAGATCTCTATTGAATGCAAAATTATGAAATTTAATGTTTCAAAGGGAAAATCCAAACCATTGATAGTAGGCGAGGGAAATCTGCTTTAAAGGACTTCAAAGACCACAATAAAGTTTTTTTTTTTTTCGCCGGGGGGTATCCAGTAAGTGTATAGCAGTTATAGGGAGCTACTATGGGCAAAATTATAATGGCAATTTATTACAAGTATTTTATTACTTTGTACGTTTATATTCATTTTTGTGCATTTGATATCCATTTTGTCCCTTCAATAAAACGGTGCCTATAACCCATCTGTAGGTAAGAATCTTATTGTTTCTTGAAAAAAAAGCATGCGAAAATTCTAGATCAAAGAGCGATTTCGTGCAAAGAACGTTCGGAACAATTACATGATAAAGGTTGAGGCTATCAAAATGTCTTCAATGACCGATAATTGATGTCTCTGTTTTAACGCTATATATGACTTCAAAATCCCTTTAACGATTTTTGTTTAATTGATCAATGTATAAATTCAATAACTCATCCTACACCTCTTCAAATTCATGAATCATATTTTCAATTTTAAATCTTTTCTATACGTTCTATGTTCACGTAGCCTGAAAATTATATGATATCCTGCTTTACAAAAAAGAGAGCTGAATACTTTAAGAATTAACTAAGCTAATTTAATTGCTCCGTCTTAGATTCGAAGTAAAGATTCAATTCTCCATTCATGCCCAAATACCATTAAGAGTCATGACAACGGACCATACCTTCTTGTCTTGTCATAACAACGGACATTTTTTATCAAATAATTAAAGTATACAATAAATATACAATGTAAAAGACGGTCATTCACATATATTGTTTGTATAATGTTGTCGATAATTTTCTACATAAAATTGGTATATAAAATCAAATAATTAAGAGACAGGATAGTTTTCCTGTTCAAATTTTCGTTTTCGTTGCTGACAGTAGGTCATCGCCAATTAGATCTCCTCATAACATAAAAGGAGTTTTATTCATTTCATGGCAATAATGTATTACTTAAGCATATGGTTACCCCCCGTTGGCTTTTTAAAAGAAAACACCGGTTACCTAATGATTTATTTGTGATTTTACTGAAATTTTGTCGATAATTTTCATGACAACGGATGGTTTCCAACATATCCTCACCTGTTGCATAATGTCAACGGACGGTTTTAAGTGCAGAACTTTAAATACTTCTGACAACGGTACTGTAAGGCGACGTAACGTGTTCCTGCCCGTGTAGCAGTTCCGATACGTCCTGTTTATTCCCCATCAGTTTTATTATGCCCCCAGAATCAAAGATTCGGGGGCATATAGCTTTTGGCCTGTTCGTCTGTTTGTCTGTCTGTCCGTGACAAAAACTTTAACATTTGCCATAACTTTTGAATGGTAAGTTGTAGAGGGCAGCGCTGATTGACGCAGGAAGACGACGACATCGTAGCGCCACCGTCGCTCCATTTCGGGCTTTCATAGTTCGCATGTGTATTCCTTGTGACAATATCTTTTCATGGATAACAAAAGTTGTCACATCTTGACCTTGACCTTTGACCTGCTTTTCAAAACTTTAACATTGGGCATAACTTTTGAATAGTAAGTGATATGGCCTAGATATTTCCTTCCCTTAATACCATTTTTTTTTTTAACTTTGTGACACTGACCTTGACCTTTCATCTACTTAACAGAAAATGGTGTTTACACTAACAAAGATGCCACTGGAGGTATTCGTGTTTCACAAAACACAGGTTTTGTTTATTTTATTAACATTTTTTTTTTATCAATAACAGAATTTGCGATATCACAAATTCGATTTTTTTATATGAAAAATTCCGTCATATTATGTGATATAGCACAAAATAGATTTTTGATATCACAAATTCATTTTGTGGTTTCACAAAATTGAATTTGTGGTATTACAAATTCGAATTGGTGAAACTAAACGATCGGTTTTGTGATGTCACAGAAGTTGTGATATTAAAAAAGAAAATACACCGATAAAGACGACATGGCCGGATTGCAAAGTAAGTTTTTGTCGCTAACTGGGTCAAGGTCACTGGGTCAATGTTACAACATAAATTGAAAGGTCTTGTCAGAGGCAACCTATATAATATTATGTTTCTACTGAATACATAGTTCCTGGGATTTTGCTTAAACCATCAACTTTGACCAAAATCTTTAACTAGGTCAAAGTCCAAGATCAAGGTCACCAGGTCAAATGTTGCGGCGTAAATTGAACGGTCTTGTTATGAGCAACCTTCATGTATAATATAAAGTTTATATTGCATATAGTTCCTTAGATTTTGCTTCAACCAGAAACTTTAACAAAAATGTTGACGACAGACGGACGGACGGACGGACGGACGGACAGACGGACGGACGGACGGTCTGACATCGTCAATCTATTTTTGGGGGTTCCATTTCGAAATCAAATTTTGACGCGTTTTTGACGTCTTTTCGGACTTAGTCAGAAGTGCACATTTTTTTGCACTATTTCTTTAAGGTGGGTCCCTACTCACAGATTTAACAGATGAAATTTGTATTTTAGGGCTTTTTCCTAAACACAATGGTCCAAAGGAGAAATAAAACAAAGACATAGATATGTAATTTTTATTTCATCAAAGATACAGTACTCTATAGAAAGGCACCCTTTCACATTAAGATTGAGGAATATCAAATATCCAGCATATGCTTTTGAACCCTCCAAATTCAGTTATGATTATAAAATGTTTATTTCTTTTGTTTTATTTTATGATGAAAAGTCACAAAGAAGAAATTTAATACATAAAATAATATTCAAACATAAATATGAGTATGATAAGTCTCCAAACATAAGGGTACCCCCTTATAATTTCATCATATCTTTTACCAATGATTTATACTGAATCCATTTTTTTTTTTTTTTGCAGAAAAGAACAGATGATTTTTTTTTTTTCGTTTTGCAATATTTCATAAAATTATGTATGAAGATGAAGAAAAAAACACATACAGGTACACAGTTTTATAAATGATCAAGATATGGCTCCAAACATAAGGGTACCCTATGATAATTTCATCGCATTTTCAACTAAGAATATACAGTATAATTATCCCACTTTTTGCATAAAATAACTGATGGAAGTTCTTCATTTTGCATTATATCATACTGTTATGTCTATAGATGGTGAAAAAATCACATAAAGGTAAACGGTTTATAAATGATCAAGATATTGCTCCAAACACAAGGGTATCCCATTGTAATTTCATCGCTTTTTCAACTAAGTATATATCGGTACTATATCATCCTTTTGCGTAAAATATGTGATGGAAGTTCTTCGTATTGCATCATTTCATAAGATAATGTCTATAGATGAAGAAAAAATCACTTACGGGTATACGGTTTTATAAATGATCAAGATATCGCTCTAAACATACTGCGTAGAAGGAAAACCTATAACGGTTCGAGTAGGGATCCACCTTAAATAATTCAATAAATGTATGATTTTACACACTCATTTACTGCATACATGTATTTGTCAAATCTAAGTTAGGTGCTTTGATGCTAGTATGTATTTCATATTTTATATTTGCTATTTTTTTTTTTTTATTATTATGATTATGATTATTTTCTCAGGGAAAAGGGAAGGGGCGATTTTCATACATTTTAAGCTTCTTTTCCATAACCACTTTTCAGATTTTCATGAAACTTAATAGGTATGAGGTTCTCATGGTCTCCTACAAGTGTTGTTATTTATCGTCCGGATCCACTCACAGGTGGCACCACCACAGGCACAAGTAGGTCACGGGGTACCCTCCTTTGACAAACTTATGCACGTATCGACAAACTGAAATCGTCAGGATGATCTGGAGAGATGTCTTTTAAAGAAATGTTGTTATTTTTGGTTCCACTCCGAAGATAAGATTTTTCCTTTGACAAACTTCTCAGGTGAGCGATCGTTACCCTCTTGGGCCTCTCGTTGATATCGCAAAATATGACGGTTTGTCATATCTAAAAATAGAAATGTGATAACAAAAATTCTATTATATATATATATATATATATATATATATACATATAATGGGAATTAATAGTAAAACGACGAACAAAAATTCATTTTTTGATATCACAGAATCCTTTATTTGATATCACAGAATGCTTTATTGATATCACAGAATCCTTTATTTGATATCACAGAATGCTTTATTTGATATCACAGAATCCTTTATTTGATATCACAGAAACCTTTATTTGATATCACAGAATCCTTTATTTGATATCACAGAATCCTTTATATTTCATATCATAGAATCCTTTATTTGATATCACAAAATCCTTTATTTCATATAAAAAATGAATTTATGATATCAAATAATCGAATTTGTGATGTCAAAATTTGATAAGATTTTGTTATATAAAAAAACCCCATAATTTTTAATATCACAAAATGGATTTATCCATTTTGTGATATCACTGTTCCAATTTGTTATCACTAATTCGAATTTATTTGATATGAAGTAATCTCGAGTTTGGTCTTGATCGAACTATGATGGCTTGCAAAATTCAGTTTTCGGACTTCTTTCGCTGAAATTGAAATAACTTTTGGCACACCTGGTGCCAGTACTATCTTAAATAGTGTAATTATAGGTCCATACTTACTATCTTCTACAACGACTTGCCAATATTAACATTCCTTATTATGAGTCCGCTATATAGAGCCAAAAGTCAACATACCTTTTTCAAAACTGTATGTCGACACGAATGGTAATCGAGGTTGACCAACATTTTAAGAAGTCTGGATGACATAATTGGTTGAACTTCGATAGTTAATATACATTGTATATATATATAATTTAAGTTCAATATTGGTGGATTTGTGTAATGTATTGAAAACCACGAACCATTTTCTTCGTACATGTATATATATATATCATGAAAAACCAATGATTTTAGCAACAACATAAAACCAGAGCGATTTTTTAAAAATTTGTATTCAAGTTTAATACTTTCTGGTAATACTTCAACATTAATGCAATAAATAAATCAATCATGAGTATTTACAATGACTAGCACTATTCCATGTCACTGATTGGTCTAGATCCCTCACAGAACCGCCAAGGTTTTGCACAGCGAATGTTCGTGTTTCTTGAAACTCTCTCTGAAGGCACTCAGCTTCCGCAGAATTGATCTGTTATTTTGGGAACACCCTATTTCTTTGTCCTTCTTCAAATCTGACATCCCTAGACTTCTCTTAAGGCGTAACCTCTGTGATCCTGGAGTCGATGGTTGCGGATCTTCACATCCGGGGACGTCTCGGCGAATATTATCAAACGAATTGTCCATGTGTAACCTATCTCCCCGACAACAAACATGATGTGCGTCTGATGCTCCTGTTACGTTTGGTCGGTGTCGGGGTGTTGATGTCATAGGACGGGCTGTATGGATGTTGTTTTTCTTGTTGGTAGGACTAATCACCGTCTGCTGTGTAGAAACTGGTTCTAGACGAGATATTCTCGTGCTGCACATCGGTAGAGAAGAGTGCACAGCTGTGTCGTCAGAGCATGTATCTGACAGAAATCGTTGTTCCACTTCGTCGTTGGTCGGCTCATTCAGAATAAACCACGATGAAGACTTGAGGGATTTACATCTCGAAGCCGTACGTTGTTGAAGAGTGACGTCATCCATAAACGTAGAACATGCCAAAGGTGCAGATTCTTCGTAAATAAGTGTAGATGATGCAAGTGGAATGGAACGACGGTGGCGCCTCGATGTCGTCATCTTCCTGTGTCGATCAGTGCTGCCCTCTACAACCCTGTGTTTGATGTCTTCCATCTTGGAAATCTTTGACGTATTTCTTGTTTTGAGCTTTACTGTTTAGTATGATGATTCAAATCGCAAGTGTTGTCGAATTAAATATTTGATGGGTATATATAGGTACTCTCTAAAATTACAACATCGGTAATTGACAGAGATGTCTCATTTCATTATTAACGAGTAATTAGATTAACGATGCTACTTATAATCTTGTATACTAAAAATCATCAATTTAAGCACCTTTTCTCAATACTAAAAATTATGTTTATTCTTTGTAAATTAAGTTAAACATCATCGCCTAATTAAGTATCCAATTAAGTGCTAACAAGGAAGACCAAATAATTGTTTTGATAGTCAATCATCAACTTTTGTTCCCCAGTAAAATTATGCATGCAAATGAAGGAAGGAATCAATGAGTGAAGGAAGGAATAAACAAACAAACGAACAAAGTAATCAACATGCGAAGAATTGATGTTAGTAGCGATATTTATTTTCGAATGAATTTTATTCATTGTTTTATCCATTCATGTTTATACATTAAGTTAAAAGGAGAGTCTGATGACGTTACGTTTCGCATCCAGATATAAACATTATATGTATCTGAATAATTCAATACCAGTTTTATTTCAAATAAATATATTCATTTTAGATAAAACTGCACTATCCATGCATGTAAGATCAAACAGTTTCTATTGAAACGATCCGACAAAGATTAAAGCTTTAAGTGGACAAATATTTTGACAAAAACTATATATGCCACTGTATCTTGAATTATGGGGCATCAGATAACTCATTACGATCATTGGTGAAGAAGAAAAGAGGAGATCTCCAACAACACTCTGGCGCAACACCCACGGCAAAACACCAAGGCAATAAAGCCTAGTATGCTGACGTAGCAAGATACGCCTGTCTGCATTTATTTTCATAATACCAAAACATCGAAGTACCATAACTCCGTAACGTCACATAGGATGAACTTGAAAATCGAAAGACGGCTTCCTCTCCACATTCTTATTAGTCCCCTACCGGCAACGCCGAAGGGGACTCTTAGTTTCCTCTCGGTCTGTCTGTCTGTCCGTCCGTCCGTCTGTCTGTCCGTCTGTCCGTCTGTTCCATTTTCAGTTTTCCGGACTTTTTTTCGCTGTTGTTGCATATATTGAACTCATTTTTGGTATGTGGATATTTCTCAATGTGATACAGATAAAGTTTGAGTTTGCTTTCGATTGACCTAATTTTACAAGAGTTATGGCCCTTGGACATAGCAAATTTTATGAAAAATTCAGTTTTCCGGACTTTTTTCCGCTGTTGTTGCATACATTGAACTCATTTTTGGTATGTGGATATATTACGCCTAAATAAATTCTGTGCAATTTCATCGTCGACGGCGTTTTAAATACCTGTCGTTAGAAATAGATTTTTGTGTCTGTAGCGGTTTGTGAATGTTGTTCATCTAACGTGTCGTTAGACTCGTAACAGGTAGATTTTTGTAAATAAATTCTGTGCATTTTTTTCGTAGATGGCAGGGATTCCATTTACCTGGACAGTGTGTGCGGTGAAGCAAAACATAACGGTCCTCATTTATCACCCTGTTAGAGCGCACATAGGGGGTTTCGGCTATGTGTCAACAGGGGTTTCGGTTTTGAAGCGGAGATCAGACAACAATTGTAAGTAGAAATTAAGTTTTCTTCATTTCTATCCGTTTGACAGTGATAAAGTATAGTGCACAGAAGGACAGGATTATATAGTGACCTATTGATGACGTTGAAGCAGTTCAAATAATCTCAGATACTTCAAACACTCCGGTACAGTATCGGCGTCTGGAAAAATTTGGCCATGTCTCTGCACAAAACTAAAAAATCTCTTATTACAATGCATTTCTGTACACGTTTGTTGGAATACAAAGACCATAAACATATTTCAAACATTATGAATACAAAAAATCTCCTTAAATGCTTTGAATATTGAAATTATATCAAGAAACTCTATGTGTAACATGGGGTTTCGGTATCACGTGTGACACGGGGTTTCGGTTCGAAAGAAAAATGCATCCTAAATTGAGCTATATCTCGATGACACATATATGCAGTGCTGTATCTGGACCTCAGTCTCGCCTCTAAGACGATAGAAATTTGTGCTGAAGTAAATAGAGAGAATGAACACTTCTTTTTCTCTGTTCTCTGCAGCACAGAGAGGCTATGCGGCTTCACACAGAGGGGCATTGTCGGTACGGCAATGTCACCACAAAGACGAATGCAACATAATACCCTCCCAAATGACTGTAGATAGAATATGTGTGTAACGGTCTACATCCGTTAAATCGACAAACCTGGTTGAATTTATCCTATTTCGTCAGTATGTCCAATAATTACTTGCGTAAAATGTGTATTGATGATAACACATAATATAGTACATGATGCTGATTAAAGTAAGGTTTTTCATGCACATGGAGAGGAAAAAACGTTGTTTTCGTAAACACTGTTACTGTAGGAAACTCATGAACGTGAACTACTGCTATGTCAATGACATATAGTACACTAATCGTGTTTTTAAAACATCAACCCCCCCCTTTCCCCCTGCAACTGTTACACAGAATTTCACGAAACTTCAAAGGAACAAGTACCAGCCAAAAGGTTCTCTTCTAAGTATGTGTTTTCAAGGCGATCGGTATGCTAGGACTTTTATTTCCATTAAATCATTCAAGAACCACTTCCCTCTATCCATAAGGCTAAAAGATTAATCAAGCTAAGAATTTTTTTTTTATTTCCCTGAACTGCAACTATAGATCTATATCGTTATCCAACTAGACGGTCGTGAGGCTCCTGCGGCCAGTGTTGTCTGATTATTATGATTTTGAAATAGGTGCACAGTCTTAAATGTATTTCCACACTCATGAGAATGACACTCTAAGAAAAGGTTGAAGCGAGGTTTAACATGCCTGTTCAGTGATGATTTCCACTATAATACCCTTCCCATAACTTTAGAAATATCTCTCTCATGGTCAACATATAACCTATGCCTTCTAAATCAAATTAGATGGCAACATGTAAGCTTAGTCAATCACAGGTTCTCAAATTGATCGTGCATATTGTAAAACTTGACAAATGTTCACTGGAGATGGGGATCAAACTCGGGACTTTCTGCAGGCTAGGCGGGTGTCCAAGTACCAGTTGAGCCACCGTGGTACCTAGATGCCATCTGGGGCGATTGGAAGGTATTTAGAAGCTTATGTATGAATAAGAAGGGGATTTGCTGATGTTCCGCCCCTTCTCATTCATGTAGAAACTTCAAAATACCTTTTAACCTCTTCAAACTACCTTCTAACCTTAACGGTGATACCATTTAATGCAATGTCTAGATGAAGAGTCGAAACCCCGTTGGACACATGAATTGAAACCCCGGTGGACACATGCATTAATCCACTCAAAAGTATTATTTGATGAAGAAATATACTTTCTTAGTGGGTAAACTTAAGGTGATTTGACTTGGATAGTTATATATGACATAATCAAACCTCATCAAGCAACATAAACATTCTAGCAGTGAAGAAAATGAACCAAAATGTTGAGGTGACGTTGAAAATTGTCCAATCGGCAAAACTGTACCGAAGTGTTTGGCAGAACCTGACCGTATGGAGACAATTTAAAGAGATGGGTAGATTGAATATGATTGCCTCCACTCCGTCAGCATACTCATTTGTGAAAAACTTGATTTGTGTAGTCATAAATAAAACTTAAACTCGCTACGTCCGTCTACAGCTCGCTTCGGAACCGAAACCCCTGTTGACACATAGCCGAAACCCCCTACGTGCGCTCTAACAGGGTGTTTATAGAGACTTGTAGTTCAGATATATAAAAATTCATAATTAAACAGAAGAAAGAAAGTAAAAGGCAACTTTAGAAATAACGTATATAAGTAAATGTATTTAGAATGTTTAAATGCTTCAAACTGAGGCACAAGCAGTTCCAAGATCATTTGACAGAAAATTATTCTTATAATATAATATGCTCTCTCTCTCTCGCCAAAATTAAAAAATAAGTTATACAAAATGCTATGTTTTTAGTATTTTTTAACAAAAGTCAATTGAGATTTTATCGTGTCAATAATGATAATGTATAGTATAAAGGTACTTTCATAAAAAGTAACTATCGCACTAGATAGTTTAAAGTAGCCTTTGCAATTTTCAGACGTTATGAATGAAACAACCAGATACTAGTAAAATGTATACATCAAATTATCACGACAGAGAGTATTAAACAGATAAAGTCTGATCTATTCAGAATTGATCGAACTTCGCTAAATGCCAGTTCGACAGGAATAAGTGGATGTACAGATGTACTCTACACCAAAATTATCCAAGAAAAAGTGATAGAGCCAGCCCCCCCCCCCCCCCCCCCCCCCCTCTTTGATTTCTCTCAGCAGGTGTGTTGTCTGCTACAACAATGTCGCCTGGACATATTGCATGCTCGCCATGTACAGTGTAAGCATCCATAGATCGAAATGAAATTAAATCAGTGGCACCTTCTATAACGTAACAATGCATCAATCCATGTACACCCTGTTAGAGCGCACGTAGGGGGTTTCGGCTATGTGTCAACAGGGGTTTCGGTTCCGAAGCGAGCTGTAGACGGACGTAGCGAGTTTAAGTTTTATTTATGACTACACAAATCAAGTTTTTCACAAATGAGTATGCTGACGGAGTGGAGGCAATCATATTCAATCTACCCATCTCTTTAAATTGTCTCCATACGGTCAGGTTCTGCCAAACACTTCGGTACAGTTTTGCCGATTGGACAATTTTCAACGTCACCTCAACATTTTGGTTCATTTTCTTCACTGCTAGAATGTTTATGTTGCTTGATGAGGTTTGATTATGTCATATATAACTATCCAAGTCAAATCACCTTAAGTTTACCCACTAAGAAAGTATATTTCTTCATCAAATAATACTTTTGAGTGGATTAATGCATGTGTCCACCGGGGTTTCAATTCATGTGTCCAACGGGGTTTCGACTCTTCATCTAGACATTGCATTAAATGGTATCACCGTTAAGGTTAGAAGGTAGTTTGAAGAGGTTAAAAGGTATTTTGAAGTTTCTACATGAATGAGAAGGGGCGGAACATCAGCAAATCCCCTTCTTATTCATACATAAGCTTCTAAATACCTTCCAATCGCCCCAGATGGCATCTAGGTACCACGGTGGCTCAACTGGTACTTGGACACCCGCCTAGCCTGCATAAAGTCCCGAGTTTGATCCCCATCTCCAGTGAACATTTGTCAAGTTTTACAATATGCACGATCAATTTGAGAACCTGTGATTGACTAAGCTTACATGTTGCCATCTAATTTGATTTAGAAGGCATAGGTTATATGTTGACCATGAGAGAGATATTTCTAAAGTTATGGGAAGGGTATTATAGTGGAAATCATCACTGAACAGGCATGTTAAACCTCGCTTCAACCTTTTCTTAGAGTGTCATTCTCATGAGTGTGGAAATACATTTAAGACTGTGCACCTATTTCAAAATCATAATAATCAGACAACACTGGCCGCAGGAGCCTCACGACCGTCTAGTTGGATAACGATATAGATCTATAGTTGCAGTTCAGGGAAATAAAAAAAAAATTCTTAGCTTGATTAATCTTTTAGCCTTATGGATAGAGGGAAGTGGTTCTTGAATGATTTAATGGAAATAAAAGTCCTAGCATACCGATCGCCTTGAAAACACATACTTAGAAGAGAACCTTTTGGCTGGTACTTGTTCCTTTGAAGTTTCGTGAAATTCTGTGTAACAGTTGCAGGGGGAAAGGGGGGGGGGGGGGTTGATGTTTTAAAAACACGATTAGTGTACTATATGTCATTGACATAGCAGTAGTTCACGTTCATGAGTTTCCTACAGTAACAGTGTTTACGAAAACAACGTTTTTTCCTCTCCATGTGCATGAAAAACCTTACTTTAATCAGCATCATGTACTATATTATGTGTTATCATCAATACACATTTTACGCAAGTAATTATTGGACATACTGACGAAATAGGATAAATTCAACCAGGTTTGTCGATTTAACGGATGTAGACCGTTACACACATATTCTATCTACAGTCATTTGGGAGGGTATTATGTTGCATTCGTCTTTGTGGTGACATTGCCGTACCGACAATGCCCCTCTGTGTGAAGCCGCATAGCCTCTCTGTGCTGCAGAGAACAGAGAAAAAGAAGTGTTCATTCTCTCTATTTACTTCAGCACAAATTTCTATCGTCTTAGAGGCGAGACTGAGGTCCAGATACAGCACTGCATATATGTGTCATCGAGATATAGCTCAATATAGGATGCATTTTTCTTTCGAACCGAAACCCCGTGTCACACGTGATACCGAAACCCCATGTTACACATAGAGTTTCTTGATATAATTTCAATATTCAAAGCATTTAAGGAGATTTTTTGTATTCATAATGTTTGAAATATGTTTATGGTCTTTGTATTCCAACAAACGTGTACAGAAATGCATTGTAATAAGAGATTTTTTAGTTTTGTGCAGAGACATGGCCAAATTTTTCCAGACGCCGATACTGTACCGGAGTGTTTGAAGTATCTGAGATTATTTGAACTGCTTCAACGTCATCAATAGGTCACTATATAATCCTGTCCTTCTGTGCACTATACTTTATCACTGTCAAACGGATAGAAATGAAGAAAACTTAATTTCTACTTACAATTGTTGTCTGATCTCCGCTTCAAAACCGAAACCCCTGTTGACACATAGCCAAAACCCCCTATGTGCGCTCTAACAGGGTGTATTAATTACATAAGATAATTGATGAAAGCCAATTATTTATTGTGAAAGACCATCTTTGACAGCAGTTCCAACACAACGTTGAAGTAAATCATTTGGGTCCAAGTAATCTCTTAAAAAAGAAAGCTGACAATTTATTTACGTAGCCTAAAATATAAGAGCGTCCCCCCCCCCCAAAAAAAACCCCATTATATACTTTGCAAAGACATTATCCACTAATTAAATAGAACATTACATGTATATTATAAAATGTGCGTGTGTACATGGGTTCATGAATTGGGGTTTTTCTTTTTTCTTTTTGGTTATTTTATACAAGTTTCTTTCTTTTATTCTTTCTTTCTTTAGTCGCTATCCACAATACATGTCATGTGTAACATACGATACTCTGCAAAGTAATGGTTCATGTACTGAGGCGATACGGGATTTAACACCGCTGCAATTAATATACTACAAACGCCACCTACGAAGAAATTGCACAGAATTTCTTTACAATAATCTACATGTAACGAGTCTAATGACACGTTAGGTGAACAGCATTCACAAACCGCTACAGTCACAATAATCTATCTGTAACGACAGGTATTTAAAACGCCGTCGACGACGAAATTGCACAGAATTTATTTAGGCGTAATATCTCAATGGGATACAGATCAAGTTCGAGTTTGCTTTAGATTCACTCATTTTTACAAGAGTTATGGCCCTTGCACTTAGCAAATTTTATGAAAATTTCAGTTTTCCGGATTTTTCTTCGGTTCTAGTGCAAATAATGCACTGATTTGTGGTAAATGAATACATCTCAGTGTGATACAGACCAAGTTTGAGTTTGGTTTCCATTGGCCTATTTTTACAAGAGTTATGGCCCTTGGACTTAGCAAATTTCATGAAATTTGCAGTTTTCCGGACTTTTTCTTGCCTGTTATTGCAGATAATGAGCTGACTTTTTGTATGTGAATACATTATAGTGTGATGCAGATTTGAGTTTAATTTAGATTGACTAATTTTCACAAGAGTTATGGCCCTTGGACTTAGCAAATTTTGTGAATTCAGTTTCCAAGACTTTTCTTGGCTGTTGCTGCAGATGATGAACTGATGAACAGAGATGCAAGTAATAAATTTATGCTGCCGGTAGGGGACTTATATCGCACAGCGATCATTGCACTTTTGCGTTTCATAAGCGGACGGACAGTCATCGCCATAACATAATACGTCCCGTCAAATGACGGGCGTATAAAAACACAGCAGATACACACAGCAAGAGACGCAAAATGGACAAAGAACACGAAAACACAACATACGAGGGCCGTTCCAAAAGTTCGTTGACACATGCCTTAAAAATCGCATTTGAAGTCGTATGCGAATGAAATTTTCTAAAAATAAAAGGGATACATTCAGAAAAAGAAAACAAAAAATATCAGGTTAAAATAATTTACAAAAAGGTCATAATTGTCACCTTTATACATGGAGGGTAGAGGCTACGGAGCAGTGAAATTTGAGTTGTTGAAATGAACCCATCCCTTTTGTTACATTGCTAAATAAAATAAGAAAATATACTCGACTTTTATTTAAACTTTCTACATCATTAATACTATTATTTGTCTTGACCACTGCAAAATTTTGATAAAATTGGACAAGATTTACGAATTTAATGAGGATTTATGCATGATATTGTTGATCAAATAATGCAAAAATTGATGACGTCAGAGTTCTTTATGGAGCACCAGACAGTTATTCAGTTTAGAATTTCTGTTGAATAAAACAGACGGAGACTAAACATCTGATGGATACATCTTGATATGGACCAAAAACATCAAAACTAATGTTGTTAAAATAGACGAATGTATTTACATAAACACCCAATTTTGGTTGGAGTTGAACAAAAAAGTAAACAAAAATAAGTAAAGTGATGCCGTTTTCTCCCTTTATGGTGACCTGACTTTGAATGATTCAAAGATGAAAGTGCACAATGATATAGAGGTAGAAATGCACATGAAAATAGAACAAGTCTTCCTTATCAAAATACATGAAAAGATATTTAAATTTTGATCAGATGAGAGGTGTTTTATTTCTTTTAAAATGTCAAATTTATGCTGGATATCTGACGACGTCGTTACTTTTTGTTAGCTGCTCCGTAACCTAGAACCTTACGTTGTTCAAAAGGGGATTTGGAAATTTGTTCTGGACCAATAGTAATGAAAATTCGTTTATGTATTCAAATTATCCGTATTATAAGGAAATCGACATGGTTTTTAGGAAATTCTCTAGATCTCTCCTAAAAATTTCTGAAATTATATATTTCTTGTCTGTCCTTGACTATACAAACTTTTATTTGATTCTATCCACAGGAAAATTTTCTACGAGACTTTGAAATATGCATTAATCGAAGTTTTCGTGAATTTCTTGATGACGTCATAATATTGAAAGTGTCATTCCAGTTCTCGTAAAGCTGTTGGAAATGAATATTGAATTAACTTCCAAAATATCCATAAATGTATTGGACTTACATATGGAAAAGATAAGATGAATTGTGTTTTAAACACAGGCAGGATACTTGAATAAAAGATGACACTGTAACTAAAAAAAAAAAAAAAAAAAAAAAAAAAAATGGAATTTCGAGCCAATTTACTGTAGTTGCTAGTTAATTATTAGAAATCCTGTGGATGAATCTTTGTCAAAAACTATCAAAATTATCAAGAATGTCCAGAGATGATTTCATGATTAAATGGTAAAAATTGAATTTAGGATTAAAATATTACAAGGCTTTATATTTTCCATTTTTTTCTTCCAACATCATCCATTTTCAAAGAAGTGACATCCGCTTTCCTGTCACGTAAATTTGTCAACCAATTCACCGTGATGAAAATTGAATTTTCTATTTTATACATGCCAAGTTTCAATGCAATACGTTTAGTAATAATGTTTTTATTGCATTTTGAATGCAAAGGTTTGTGACGCCATTTTTCCCGATAACGTTGAAATGACGTCGTGGTTTGCTCATGGATAAATCTCCCAAAGTCCTAAATTTCGAAAACCGCCATAATTTCTTCAAATGACGCCGGAAATTATTCAAACTTCATCAGGATACTCAAATGCGTATATCAATCAGAGTATCAATTGTTTTAAGGGAGTTAAGACTGTACTTTTCCTAGGAAGCGAGAAAACAAATGATGCCGCCGCCATCTTGGTGTTCAAACCCTCCTTAAATTGCGTTGTCCGTGAACTTTCGGAACAGCCCTCGAAACATCAAACACAAAAGACAACACATAAACCAACGAGGGCAACAGGCAACCGGTGCAGACTTCGGACGTCCATCTGCCACGCCAGTAGCAAATGGTATGGTTATCCGGATTACATGCGCACAACCCTCCCACTGGTCGGTTACCCCAGAGGTCTCGAAGAACGCACGAGAAGTAGCAAAAATGAGTTGGAGATTGCTGGTCAAGTTTCTTCGTGACTACTCTTAAAATACGTCTCATTCTCTCGTTATTTGACTCTTCAATGATGAAAGATAGGTATTACATACAATATAGTTACTGTATTAAATATTCCTTTATTTTTATGATCTTAATTGTCTGCTATATAGAGCCAAAAGACTAAAAGTTTACTGATAGGTCGCCATGGATAGTAACGATTAATCATTATTCATGAAACTGTTCACGGTCAACATTTTCAGAACTTTAAATGACATGATTTGGACTTTGCAAAGGACTAATTGTTTTTCAGTATCAGTGACAATGTTTAAAAAAAAAAAATTCAGAGCATATAGTCGCCGTCGTGTCCGTCCGTCTGTCCAAGCTCATATCTCCTAAACCCTTCATTAGAATTTGACCATATTTCACACAAATGTTCCTTAGGATAGAACCTTTGGGACAAAAGTCACTTAAGGTCAAGGTCATTTCCAGCCTAAAATAATGTTGTTTTTTTGCAATAAAAGATTTAAAAAATTAATTGAAAAACAATATTATGTCTAAATGGTCTGAAATTTTGTACAATGATAGAATTATGCATATTTTTTTTTACATGTGCCAGGGATTGTTAGATTTTTCATTGCGTTGATGAAAAATTGTGTGCCAAAAAGGAAAGGGTGGGGGTGGGGGTGGTGTTACACATAACTCCAGGTGAATACATATATTATACAATGTATAAAAGCATAGCTAGAACTGCCCTAAAGTGAACAAATTATACCCCCCGCGGGACGTTTTCTCTAAATGGATGCATTTAACACATAACAAAAAAAAAGCTCTGGTCATAAGGAATCCATATGTGAAATATCAAACCCCTATCCCAAATAGTTCAAAAGCAGGTCAAATTCAAGATCAAGGTCACTAGGTCAAAAGTACTTTCAATTGAAAGCTCTCATCATGAGGAATCTATATGTCAAATATCAAAGCCCTATCCCTGATAATTTTAAGTAGATCAAAGGTCAAAAGCCATGAAATCAAATAAAAGCTTCGTCATGAGGAATCTATGTGTGAAATATCAAGCCCTATCCCTTATAGTTGAAAAGTAGGTCAAAGGTCACAAGGTCAAATGTCTTCCATTAAAACTTGTTATGATGAATGTCTGTATGAAATATTAAAGCCCTGTCACTTATACTTGAAGAGATATTCGCTTTAAAAACTTCTTAACCAAAATACTACTACAAGGTCAAAGTCAAGGTCACTACGTCAAATGTTTTGGTATCAAAATGTAGTACTTGTTACGGTGAATGTATGTATGAAATATTAAAGCCCTATCACTTATATGTGAAAAAATATATGCTTGAAGAACTTCTCAATCAAAATACTACTACAAAGTCAAGTTCAAAGTCAAGGTCACTAGGTCAAATGTCTTGGTATCAAAATGTAGTACTTGTTATGGTGAATGTATGTATGAAATATGAAAGCCCTATCACTCATACTTGAAGAGTTATCTGCTTTAAGAACTTCTTAACCGGACGGATAGACAGACGGACAGACAGACAGGGTGTTTCCTATATACCCCCAAACTTTGTTTGCGGGGGTATAAAAAGGGTACAAGCGGCTACGACACTAAACGTGTTTAACCCTAGCGGAAGGGGCAGTAAATCCCTTGAGCCGTCTAGATACACGAATATGTACTTGTATCCAGACGGAACAAGGGACAGTACGTCCCTCATTCCGTCCGGATACAAGTACATAAAACATTCACACTCTCGTGCTAGTCAGAACCTGTACTATTCTGAAGCTCGAAAGGCTATAACTAGTACACAAGTAGGTAATATTCTCAATCAATCATGAACCAAAGCAGACCCCGCGAGGGGCGAGTGGTGCCTAGGTAGAGTCAGCGTCTCCTATTTGCATGCAACACCCGCTGCTAAAAATGTATATATATAGGCTGCTTATGAGAATGTCATCATAGATCCTGCAATCGTTTAGTAGGGTAGCCCACTCAGGAGCACATGTTATTGTATATACAATGTGTATATGTAGACTGTTTCTTAGAATGTCATCATATATCATCCCACAATTGTTAAGACGATAGACCCTTCAAGACAAAGGTCACTTAAGGTAATTCATATGGTCAAGGTCATTTGCATTCCTGTGGGTTGATGAGAAATTGTGTACCAAAAGGGGATGGGGATTACACATTTCTTCATGGATATAATTTGTTCAAACTTCACAAACTGTTTTGCATGATTTAGGATTTCAGACAAAAGCCGTCAGGGTCATGTTAGGGGTAAAGGTCAAGGTCATTCATTATCATCTCTGAAAGGTCAACGACACTTAGATAATCAAACTTTTGGTATCAAAGTTATTGTGTTCGGTGAGCATCCATCAGTTCTACTGATTTTGTCTTTTTCCATGTATGGAAAACCAAGGATTTCAGCAGCAACATTAAACTAGTGATTTTTGTTTTAAAGTTTATTATCTACCATTATTATTTTTACATTGAAACAATGAATAAATAAAGCACGAGTACCGGTATTAACAATGATTACAATTATAGCACTATTCTATGTCACTTATTCAAACAGACCCTAGCTCACAGAACCGCCAAGGTTTTGCACAGCGAATGTTCGTGTTTCTTGAAACTCTCTCTGAAGGCACTCAGCTTCCGCAAAATTGATCTGTTATCTCGGGTACACTCTTTTTCGTTGCCTTTCTTCAAATCTGACATCCCTCGACTTCTTTTAAGGCGAAACCGCTGTGACCTTGGCGTCGATGGTTGCAGATCTTCACATCCGGGAACTTCTCGGCGAATATTATCAAACGAATTGTCAATGTGTAACCTATCTCCCCGACAACAAACATGATGTGCGTCTGATGCTCCTGTTGCGTTTGGTCGGTGTCGGGGTGTTGACGTCACGGGACGGGATGTATGGATGTTGTTGTTCTGGTTGGTAGGACTAATCACCGTCTGCTGCGTGGCAACTGGCTCTAGAAGAGATATTCTCGTGCTGCACATTGGTAGAGAAAAGTGCACAGCTGTGTCACCAGAACATGTATCTGACAAAATACGTTGTTCCACTTCGTCGTTGGTCGGCTCATTCAGAATAAACCACGACGAAGATTCGGGGAATTTACATTTCGGAGCCGTGAGTTGTGGGGAAGTGACGTCACCCAAAAACGTAGAACATGCCAGAGGTCTAGATTCCTCGTATATAAGTGTAGACGATGCTAGTGGGATGGAGCGACGGTGGCGCCTCGATGTCGTTCTCTTCCTGCGGCGACCAGTGCTGCCCTCTACAACTCTGTGTCTGATGTCTTCCATCTGGGAAATCTTTGACGTATTTCTTGTTTTGAGCTTTACTGTTTAGTAAGATGATTCAAATCGCAAGTGTTGTCGAATTTAAAACATTTGGTGATTATATATAGGTACTCTATCAAATTACTGCATAGGCAATTGATAGAGGTGTCTCACTTCATTATTAGCAAGTAATTAAATTAATTATGCTACTTATAGTCTGTGTACTAAAAATCATCATCTTAAGCACCTTTTCTCATTACTTCAAATCATGTTATTCTCTGTAAATTAAGTTAAACATCATCGCCTAATTAATTACCCAATTAAGAGCTAACAATCACCTAGGAAAGATGGTAACAATTTATTCTGGAAGACCAATAATTGTCAATCAATGCATGCTATGACCTTTTGACCTAAAAATGAATAGGAGTCATCCTTGATTCATGGAAAGCATTTCTGGCAAGTTTCGTGATTAAAGGTGCCATACAGGCTCTAATATGGCCCGAAACCATTTTCAAACATCAAAGTCCTGTGACCTTGACCTTTTGGCCCATAAATCAATAGGGTTTATCCTTGATTCAAGGGAAGCATTTCTGGCAAGTTTCGTGATCATAGGTGCAATACACCCTCTTATATCATCCGAAAACTATTTTCAAACATCGGAGTACTATGACCTTGACCTCAAAATCAATAGGGGTCATCCTTGATTCATGGGAATCATTTCTGGCAAGTTTCGTGATCATAGGTGCAATACATTCTCTAACATTATCCGGAAACCATTTTCAAACATCGGGGTACTGACCTTGACCTTTTGACCCCAAAATCAATAGGGGTCATCCTTGGCTCATGGTGAGTATGTGTATGAATTTTCATTGTACTAGCATGTATCATACTTGACTTATAGTCCGGAAAACAATTGTTGACGCCCGCCCGTCTCACATCAAATTAAGAGCCGAGTTTTGCAACTCGGCTAACACCTGAATCCACATATGAAGGAATGATATTAGAGGCGATATTAATATTATTCATTTTTTATTGAAAAACTCGTGATCACTGGTTGAAAAAAGTAGCATAAATGAGTTGGATATAGAAAACTATTCTTAGAATACGACCCATTCTTTCGTCATTTGGCTCTACAACGCTGAAAGTTTAATAAATGTATACACAATCTAAAAACTAATTTTTATGGAAACCCTTAAACGACATGCTCTTTTGGTTTATTTTTTTTTTTATCGAATACTGGTTAAGAGGATAGGCAGTCTATACAGGGGCGGATTCAGAACCCCAATTGCCGGGGGGGGGGGGGGCACATACAATTTTTTTTATGGAGATCACTTGCGAGGCCCGTAGGGCCGAGTGGGGGAGGGTATGGGAGGGGGTGTCCCCCTCCCATTGGTGGGGGTTCGGCCTCCCCCCGAGAAAATTTTGAAAAAATGAAGCAATTTGGTGGCATCTGAAGCGTATTTGAACTGAATTTGGAAGGGATTTGGCGCGCATGATTCAGTCAGTGTCAGTAACAATAATTATCTATATAGTATATTTTTGATAATTTTCGAAATTTTCTGATGCTGTACTGTTCTTGCACGGCATGCAGTAGTCAACATGTTCAGGATTTCCTAAGGAAACAGGCGGACCAGCAGAAATTTTGAAAGGGCAGAGAGGTGAGCTCATGGGAGGGAGGGGTGTCCAGCTGTAAATTCTCGTAAAACTAGAAAAAAAAAATCAGCATTTTATGCAAATTCCAGGCAGGACCTTACCCCCTAACCACTTATGATCCGCGCCTGTAAATTTTTTGTAAAGAAAGTAAGTAAATGATAGATTTACTTGACAAACTAGAGATCACGGATGCCCATTCCCTGCATAGTCCAGATTGAAAGGTTTACTTATTTCTTGGCAGTTCGATTCTTTAAATAAAGAAAAGCATGCATTTTTATCTTTGCAATATTCTTGGAGGTAGCCGGTTTAAATCTGGCCAAAACAATTTCAATTGTTCATTTTTTTTAAAAGATTGATCACGACATCACCTTTAGAACGATCTTGAAAAGGTAAAAAAAATGTAAGTTTTATAGAAGGTTGTATCGAAGATTTGGTCAAGAAATATGTGTGTTAAATATGCCTTGCATAGGACTTATTAAGTTCCAGATTCATCCCTCAGATGAAGAAAATTCGATATGAACATGATATTATTCAATGTATGTTGTTTCCGAAACGTGTGTACGTCCACGTATAGACAATGGACATATGACAGCAATGCATCCTTCCCAACTCTGATATCTATCCCCGAGAAATTTTTGGAAAATTTACTCAAATCGGTGGTTTAATTCTGGGTGTTTTGGGACTATTTCTGACTAGTTTCATAGATTTATTACAGAAACAGTAGTTTAATGCTTCCAAAAAGCATTCTTTGGGCACTGCCGGGGGGGGGGGGCACGTGCCCCCCCCCCCCCCCCCCCCCCCCCCCCCCCGGCTGAATCCGCCACTGCTATACGTCATCAATACTAGACCAATTAAATTCGTTGTTTCTTGACCTAACAGCGGAAAAAAAATGACACAAAGGAAGAGCAGAATGCTCTTTTTTTTTTTTTTTTTTGCTCTGCACAACTTTCGTTTGATATTAAGACTTTGTAAACGGACATCCGGCTTACAATAAATAAATATAACTGACAATTATGTTAAAAGTAATTTGTGTCCGTCAATCACTTCATTCACTCTTTGGTTATCGCTTAATTTCATTTCTTAAATTGAATTAAATAGGGGGGGGGGGTTAGGTTCTCTGTAGTGCCAAAGGCTTGGTATTCTGGATTATTGGTACAATAAATGATAAAATGTCTGAATTCACTAAAGTGGGGCTCCTCCTCCGTGTAATGAAGTGAACCAAAGATTAAAAGACAGAGCAGTCTTTTAAATACCTGCAACTAGTAATTGAAATGTGCTCTATGCATTCTACTGTATCAATGACCTTTCAAAAAAAAAAAAAAAACATAGGTAATCACATATCACAAAGCTCACCTCGTGGCAGCATGTTACCTTGGCAGCAAAATTTCAATATAACATTTTTCCAATGTCATTTTATGGAAGTTTAATCCAAGATGCATCAATGATACAAGTTTTGTACATGTGGCACTCACACTTTGCTCAATATTGACCTACTCAAGCGAAAAAAGTAGGTCAAGGTCACTTAATGAAAGTTTGATCAAATATACATCCAATATCCAAGTTTGGTACATGTAGTTTGTAAGATACTGATCTACCCAAAACTTCTTAACCAAGTGAAACCAAGATGAGTCACTTGTACAAGCAGTAATACTTTGTCCAATACTGAGCTACCCCTTTCTTCACCAGACGGGGACGTGCAGGGGTAAAGCATAAGCTGAGTGACAGCTTCGTAGAGGTGAGCTATAAATAACGTTGATTTTTGGAAAGCCCTTCTCCTGTACAATAATTTCTTAAACCAACATCGAGGTCAGACAGATAATTGAATAGCCAGAACAGGGATGCTCATTCAAGTCAATCAAGATTCAAGAAAAAAATACAGACATACTGACTACATCCATTCTCCTTCTTGAGCAAATTCCCATTTGGAGTCGAAAACAAATGTATTATATTTCATTTACAGACATAATGTATTGAGCTTTGGATTCTCCCATTCCCTCTATTTAAATACGAGGCTTCAGAACAGTCTAGCATTTGCATACTTACAATTTTGTTTCTTATGCATATTTCTATTTGCGAAGTGTTTAAAATTTCTCTCTTGTCAATTGAAAAATGGAACAGAAATCCACCTGTATAACAGTATACATGTACATGTAGGTCACTTTCAGATCACCTCTATCAAATGTGTAAATTAGGAAAAGTGAGAAATACACACACATTTTAATCTAAATTGAAATTATTTGAAGAATATCTGTCCCAAATGTAGCTAGGTTTTTGTAAGTCATTAAAGGCTGACTTTGGCAACCACCAGGTCATTAATATGCATACCTGAGCAACATAGGCTTGGTAGGTGTGGTATACCGTCCTTGAAAATAGCTCCGTTTGCGAGTGGAATATACATCAAAGACATACCGACAGGTAATCCTTTATTATGCTAAAGAGAAGCCCGGGTCTCATCTGTTTTAAGCTGTCAATCAAAAATTGATAGAGGTAAAAGGATTAAGAGGAACCATTTAGATACCAATAAGAGATGTTAACCCTACAGCAGTCAGTGAGGAAATGACAGAAAATTTACCTATCCCCTTATATAGTCCCCCGTCAGTCTTTAAAGAAAGAATGACCTTGACCTTTGACATATGAATGAAAGGTACCTTTCCCTTCCAATAGGTATCTAGATAGCAAGCTTGGCATAGATATGTTGAATGCTTCTTGACTAATTTCCATATAATAACCTTGACATTTGAGGTTTTCATCCCTTTACCATTTATAAGTACAGGTACATACATATATCCAATAGTGATTTTCATAACTCCACCGTTTCTTGAGTTACAGTCTTGAAACCATTTTTGCAGTCTAACATTGACCTTGGGACTTCAAGAAATAGATTTGTTTTGGATAAGATGAAAGGTTCTTGAGGTTTCCCTCTGGAAAGTGAAATAGTGACATAATGATAGAGTACCAGACAAAGCAAAGCAAGAATTACATGGTCTCTACTGATAAAACAGTACTTTTGACATTTAATCTTCAGAAGAGAAGACACGTGAATCTACTTATTTCCCATGGACACCGATATAAATGTGACACGAAAAAGGTATATCAAGGATTGATACCATGAAATGTATAAAATCATCAAAATCAATGAAGATAATAACAATTATGTTAGGTATGCATCATACTATTTTTTTTTCAAATATCGTCATGTATTAAAACAATACACAAAAATCATACTTGTATAAAAACAATGTCATTAGTACAGTACGGACACAAAAATTATAAAATCATGGATCGATACCAAAAACATTGAAATGTACAATGTTCAGTGATCCATCTGAACATAACATATTCTACTGATAAATTATCAATGTGTGACGTTAATAAAGAAGGAAAGTTTCATATCTTATGTCACACCATACTTTGATGTTATTGTTGAAATGCTGCAGTCCTTACAAAAACCACAATTGTAAAGGACAACTATTTGTATAGAACACCGTGGTGGTATGATAAATCGTCTGATCACTCTGTCATCATAAGTTCATCCACTGCCCAGTCTTCAAAACTGCCGTCTGGTAAGTAGCGTCGAATGATTATTGGAATTTTTCTTGCTCTGAAAATAATACATGTACTATATAGAATATCTAGATAGTTACATCATTCAATGTTAATGATAGGCACATTGCCAGAGTACGTTTGAAGAGGAAGCACTTTTCAAGACGGGGTCTTTGGGAGCTGTAATAGCCTAATAAAAATTCAAAAGGTGTTCGAACTCCAGGGTAGTTTTCTACATTAGAAATCACGCTTCGTACACCTTTTTGTCTACAATATATTTTTGGCATAACAATGTGGAAGCACCTGTAAACTTGTGTACTCCTGGCTGCGCAACGGAGTAACTTCCTTTAATGTAAATGTATACCGATAAATAAAACCTTTTACCACTGAAAAATATACATGTATGTCTATTTATCACATGATACACCCGTTATGAAGTTTCATACAGCCATTTCATAAATATATGATATGATAACATGTTACATATGATATCGCTCTGCTTGAATGTGATTGGTCATGTTTGGAACCTAATCACATAAACCTTCACAAGTGTGACCTTTCAAATATCGGTCAACTGTTAAATTCAGACCCGAAGTCAATATCAATGATTAAAATTGTTGTTGAATTAATTCTTGCATTAAAATACTATTTAAAATTCAAATACTTTTCTCTTAAGCACAGAATATTCTATACGATGTGGAACTACTTCTCATGGCGTAGCAGACAATTTCTAGATCACGGCGTGGTTCGCCTCTATAGTTCTCGGAAACGTTGATTTCACGTTAGAAATACGCATTTTTTTAGGCAATATCATGTGATAAAAAGAATCTCAAATGAATATTCAGTTCATACGATGTATTATGAAACGAATTGTGCGTTTTATATCCCCTCTCCAAAGCTTGGGGATATTAAACACACAACTCGTTTCATAATACATCATATGAAATGAAAATTCATTTGAGATCCTATATACATGTATATGACACACAATAAAACAGATATGGCTTATTGATATAACAGATATAACACAAAAATGTAAAAGTATGACAACCACTAGTCTGGCACCTTACACCTGATAACATTGTCACTTCAGTTGAATATAGCAATTTTATCATAGATGTTGGTAAAGTTTCAGCATTATTTGACTTCTTCAACAAAGAACAATTTCAACGCATTGTTATACGTACTTGAGTTCTTTCATTGCAATAACTAAAGGATCAGTCTCTCCTTCTAATTCTACCATAACTGGAGCACACATACTGAAATGATACAAAAAAAAACATTGTTAACATCTCATGTTCTGAATGTATTTTCAATTTGCAACAATTTTCTTTTTCCTAATACTTCTAAGATTAACAATTTGAGCAATTCAATATCAAAAGCATTGTTAATAAAACCTGTGTTTGTGAAACACAAATGCCCCCGTTGGCATCTTTGTCAGTAAAACAGATGAAAAGTAGTTTCACATTTGAGGTCAAGGTCACAAGGTCAAAGGGTAGGGGCAAAATCAGCTGTTTTTGGCCCCATTTTTTGCCATTTTCAAAAATTGTTTTCATACTATCTTTTATCTTTCAAATAAGATTAGAGATATTGTTGTTTATTGAAACTGAATTGAAAATAGATATAATCAACATATATGAGTGTTATTTCCCGCCAAAATTGGCTTAAATTGCCCACTAGTACGGAAATTAGTGGTAAAATGATAACAATCAGATTTTAACATAATAGTTTATGGTATATATAGAGCAAGCGCATGTAACAAAGTTATACTTTCCATGTACGTTCAGAATATAAAAAGGAATGTCCCATATGAGTATGAACCTGTTACACGCCCTTGCTCTAGGGCTTACATTTGTAGGTATATGTGTCCCTTGCAAATATTCTGAATTTCTAATGTAAAGACATAGTGCTCAACTTTTAATCATTTTGCCCTAAAAGGCAGGGTTTTCGAAAAATCACATAAAATTTGTTATTTATTGTTCAGAAGAAGCATAATGAATAAGAAGATAGAACCTTTTTAAAATTTTTGATTGGGGCCAAAAATTTTAACTTTTGCCCCTACCCTTTAGTACCTATGGAAAAGTCTTGCCACATGGAATTCATATGTGAAATATGAAAGCCCTATCACTTACCATTCAAAAGTTATGGCTAATGTTTAAATTTTTGATAATAGGTCAAACTCCTTGGTCAAGGTCACAAGGTCAAAAATTTTGGTATCCATGGAAAGGTCTTGTCACAAGGAAGGCATATATGAAATATGAAAGCCCTATCACTTACCATTCAAAAGTTATGCCCAAGAATAAAGTTTTTCAAAAGAAGGTCAAACTCCAAGCTCAAGGTTACAAGGTCAAAAATTTTGTTAACCATGGAAAGGTCTTGTCACAAGGAATGCACATGTGAAATATGAAAGCCCTATCACTTACCATTCAAAAGTTATGCCCAAGGTTAAAGTTTTTCAAAAGTAGGTCAACCTCCAAGGTCAAGGTCAAAAATTTTGGTATCCATGGAAAGGTCTTGTCACAAGGAATGCACATGTGAAATATGAAAGCCCTGTCACTTTCCATTCAAAAGTTATGGCCAAGGTTAAAATTTTTGCAGCCAAACAGACAGACAGACAGACGGACAGACCAAAAACTATATGCCCCCGAATCTTCGATTACGGTAGCATAAAAATACATGTAGAAATAAAATTATCCGAAATATGTGACCTTGACCTTGTAGGTGAACTTGACCTTCATTGGATGTTGCGTCTTATCATACTTGACCATCCTTGCAAGTTTAATGGTAGTATAACACATATCAATCAAGTTATAGCTATTTATGTGAAAGTGTGACTACTAGACAGATGGACGGGGTGATTTTTATAAGAGCAGACAGTTGCCCTTGCATTGCATGCTAATCATTTGAAAACGACTGACTGACGATGTTAGTAAACTTACGCAATCTGTAGTGCCCTTGTACCCAACACTCTGGCTCTCTCATATTTTGTGAGGTACGGTGTTGTTATACGTTTCTTTGGTTCCACGGGCTGTGTTGGATCAGCAGGCAGAATATCTACACGATCACCATCCTAATGAAAGGAAAATAAGAAAATTATCTGCGGACTTTTATCAAATTTTCACTATACATTGTAATACATTTTTACTTCTGAAGGTATGTACCTCAATACATGTACATCAATTACGGTATGTAGTATACAGTAAAATCACCATTACATGTACTGATGGTTATATGCAAAACTGGCAATTTCGACACTTTTCAAATCTGAAGACTTTCTCTCCTTACATCATTTAATATGTCCATGGATTCATACTTTGATGTCATCAACAGGAACCTACAGTATTCAAGGAAAGATTATGTCCATATTTTTCCATAGGAAATGATACTGTACACTATTCAAAATTTGTGTGCAAATCTAAATGATTTTACCACACAATTAATACCTTACCTCATTGTGTTCTATTGGTTCATCTAATACTTCATCTTCTTCATTGTCATCAACATCGTCATCAAAACTGCAAAACATAAGCTTAAAATGCATCAAAGATGCAAAGTGCCGAGTTGCAAAACTTGAATTTAAGTATAAATATTCAATTTCAGACGTACAATGTACATGAACATGAATTTTATAGGTGCAATACAGGCTCTAATATGGTCCAGAAACCATTTTCAATCATCAAACTCAAAGTACTATGACCTTGACCTTTTGACCCCAAAATAAATGGGGGTCTTCCTTGATTCAAGGAAAACATTTCTGGCAAGTTTCATAATACATGTAATACATATAGGTGCAATACAGGCTCTAATATGGTCCGTAAACCATTTTCAATCATTTGAGTACTATGACCTTGATCTTTTGGCCTCAAAATCAAATGGGGTTATCAAAACATTTCTGGAAGTTTCATGATCATAGGTGCAATACAGGCTCTAGTACAGTCTGGAATTAATTTTCAATCATTTGAGTCCTATGACCTTGACCTTAAAATTAATAGAGGTAATCCTTGATTCATTTTCTTCTTGACCTCCCAAAATCAATAGGGGTCATCCTTGATTGAATCATGGGAAACATTACTGGCAAGTTTCATGATCATAGGTGCAATACAGGCTATAATACAGTCCGGAAACCATTTTCAATCATCTGAGTCCTATGACCTTGATCTTTGTGACCTTAAAGTCGATAGGGGTCATCCTTAATTCATAAGAATTTTTTTTTGCAAGTTTCATGATCAGACGTGCAATACAGGCTCTAACACAGTCTGGAAACCATTTTCAATGAACAAGAGTCCTTGCTTTTCTTCCAAATCATATCATGTAAAATATTCCATCATTCAAGCTTACAAACACAGGTAAATTCCCTGGTTAATCAAGCTGATTTTCCTCCACTTCTATCGCCACCATTTTTCTGATGCAAAATCAGACTTAGGTGGATTTTTTTTTTGGCGATAAACAGTGGCGGCAATTGAGGCGGAAGAAAATCAGCTCACTTTACCATGGCATTTACCTGTGTTTGAATGATGGAATATTGTATATAATTTTGAAGAAAAATATGTCTGGATGCTAATTGTAACCTGCTTTCTGCAGGAAACAAGATTTGTACATATTTTTTATTATCAGAACAGTGTTTTTTTTTTCCCAAATTTCGGCCCCTTCCAAATGCCAAACTTCCTCTATTTTCCCAAAAAATCACTCTTAAATTCCAAAAGAGGAATTATGAAAAAATCACCTGGGAAAATAAGACTCAAAACCTGAAAGTCTGAGCACAAAATGTCCTATTTTTAAGTGCATTTTAAAGTTTTTCATTCATCCCTTGCTCAGTTCAAGCAAATCAATTGTTTAGCAGTGTTAATAAATACTTTGAGGTTACACTTTGGTTAGAGTTTGAATAAAATATGTTCTCAATTTCAGCAAAAATGTTGTAAATTTTCCCAAATGGGACAGGCACAAGCACCTTCCTAAAAATAAAAAATGTTATGATCGCTGAGCGATATAAGTCCCCTACCGGCAGCATATATCTATGTCCTGCAACTCTGCCTATGAATTACTCCTCAATTAAACATGAGTTTTAATTAAACTTCTTGTCTGTACAGCTCAGTTCTAAGGTTTAATCTGCTTTAACGATTGGAAAAAGAGGTCAAGCGTGACGGAAGTTGAACTTGCTCTGTAACTATCCAAGACTAAGCTGAGTATCAAATTTCACCTGAATATCTCTATTTGTTGCAGAAAAAAGTCTGGAAAACTGACAAAAACTGAATTTTTCAAGTCATCAAGGGGCATAACTCCTTGAAAAAGAGGTCAAGCATGAAAAAAGTTGAACTTGCTCTGTAACTATCCAAGACTAAGCCGAGTGTCAAATTTTACCTGAATATCTCTATTTGTTGCAGAAAAAAGTCTGGAAAACCAACAAAAACTGAATTTTGCAAGTCATCAAGGGGCATAACTCCTCGAAAAAATGGGTCAAGTGTGACAAAAGTCAAACTTGTATCCAAGATTAAGCTGAGTATCAAATTTCAGCTGAATATCTCTTTGTTGCAGGAAAAAAAATCTGGAAAACTGACAAAAACTGAATTTTCCAAGTCATCAAGGGGCATAACTCCTCAAACAGGGATTTTTCAAGTCCGTTTTTGGGTCCGATTATCGGACCCAGTCCCAACGCCAAAATGACCTGTATTTTCCCAATTTACGATTGAAATTTCCCAATTTGAACCTCTTAATTTTTCAATAAAGAGCAAAATAATGGCAACTGAAATACCTAGCAGAAATACGACATTAACGATCAATATGTAAACTGGTCATAAATCTTATATCCGGTATAGGTTTACGTTTTAGTCATCAAATTGTATCTCCAGTATTGGAAACCCCAGGACCATGTCGTCTCACAACAGCAAATCTGATACCAAAAATTACAAAAAGGAGTTTCTCCTCTTCTTTGTAGAGGATAGATACATTCTTCAAAAAAAAATTTTGGATAGTGACTATAAAAGAAACAAGAGAAAGTATTTCATGTTCAGTAAACAGAATGGGGGCAACTTGGACAGTGGGAATATGTCCCCCGTCAAACACTGACTTTGAATCTGAATCCTGATTGATCATAATCAAAAGTAGCCCCTCTGAATCTGACCAGATTCCTGTTCCAGATCCTAGAAGTTGATGTCCTTTTGAAGCACAATCTAAAGTACATTTTTGTATCGATGACTTTACTAGTAGTGTTTCTTTTATTGAAGACACTTTGAATAAAAAGGAGTTATATCTCTGTGTAATGATTTATTCCATTAAGAATCAATTAAACTGTTGGAAATTCCCAATTTCATTGAAACGCCGCGATTTTTCCCAATTTTAACGGACCCTGGACCCAAAGTAAAATACCCTGAAAAATCCCTGTCAAAAAATGGGTCAAGCATGACGAAAGGCAATCTTGCTCTGTAACTATCCAAGACCAAGCTTTGTATCAAATTTCACCTGAATATCTCTATTTGTTGCAGAAAAAAAGCCGGAAAACCGACAAAAACTGAATTTTCCAAGTCATCAAGGGGCACAACTCCTTAAAAAATAGGTAAAGCGTGACGAAAGTCAAACCTGCTCTGTAACTATCCAAGGCCAAGCTGTGTATCAAATTTCACCTGAATTATAGGCTGAATATCTCTATTTGTTGCAGAAAAAAGTCCGGAAAACTGACAAAAACTGAATTTTTCAAGTCATCAAGGGGCATAGCTCCTCGAAAAATAGGTTAAGTGTAACGAAAGTCGAACTTGCTCTGTAACTACATGTATCCAAGACCAAGCTTTGTATCAAATTTCATCTGAATATCTCCATCCGTTGCAGAAAAAAGTCCGGAAAACTGCGTTGCTGGTAGGGGACTTAAGTTAAAAAAAACCCTTTATGTGCAATAGATTTGCTGAAATGAAAGTAGAGAACCTCAACTCATCACATGTCAGTAAGTTTATGGAAAATAATGAAGTTTGACAAAGAAATAACCAAATTTCTTACAAGAATATGATGTGGAAATGCGGAGGAGTTGATTTCAAATTAGCATATTCACAGTGGGTAATCTGGCAATGCAGAACATTCAGTTTTTTTCTAAATTTTTGTGCAATATAGATCATTTATAACAAAAATAGAAATCCAAGGAATGCTTGTGTCGCCTGCAAAGCAGAGGTTTTTTTTAATTGAAAGTAGGTCAAATATCAAGGGCAAGGTCACTAGGTAAAAAATTATGGAATGTTTAGAAATGTCTTTTCATAAGGAATACAAATGTGAAATATCAAAGCCCCCCTTTCACTTACCAATCAAAAGATATAGCCAATCTTAGATTTTTTTTAAAGTAGGTCAAATATCTAGGGCAAGGTCACGAGGTCAAAAATGATGGTAAGTGAAGAAAGGTCTTGTCACACGGAATACACATGTGAAATATCAAAGCCTATCACTCACCAATCAATCAAAAGATATAGCCAATCTAAGATTTTTTTGAAAAGTAGGTAAAATATCTAGGTCAAGGTCATGAGGTCAAAAGTTATGATATGTGTAGAAAGGCCTTGTCACAAGTAATACACATGTGAAATATCAAAGCCCTATCACTTACCAATCAAAAGCTATAGCAAATCTTATTTTTTTTTAAAAGTAGGTCAAATATCTAGGTCAAGGTTACGAGGTCAAAAATGATGGTATGTGTAGAAAGGTATTGTCACAAGGAATACACAAGAGAAATATCAAAGCCCTATCACTTACCAATCAAAAGATATAGCCAATCTTACGATTTTTTGAAAAGTACATGTAGGTCAAATATCTAGGTTAAGGTCAGAAGGTCAAAAATTATAGTATCTGTAGAAAGGGCTTGTCACAAGGAATACACATGTGAAATATCAAAGCCCTATCACTTACCAATCAAAAGATATAGCCAATCTTAGATTTTTTGAAAAGTAGGTCAAATATCTAGGTCAAGGTCACGAGGTCAAAAATTATTGTATGTCTAGAAAGGTCTTGTCACAAGGAATACACATGTGAAATACCAAAGACCTATCACTTACCAATCAAAAGTTATGGGGTGTGACACCCAAGTGTGACAGACAGACGGACAGACAGACGGACAAAGTGATCCCTAAGTGTCGCTGTGCTTCGCAGGCGACACAAAAAGGGGAATGTGATGCAGTGTAAGAATGTCTTAGCTATAAGTTGTATCCAAAAAAAGGTGAATATTAGCTTTTAATAACGCATAAAAACGATCGTTGTTCTACTTTCACTTTCGTCTACATGAATCACGCCGATCGTTTTTTCAGCTTTATAAAAATATATTATTCCTTTATTTTGGATAAAAACTCATAGTCATAGTCATGGCATGCTTACGCTGCATCATGCACATATCTCTTTTTTGTGATAAATAATCTATATCACACGAAATTATAGAAAAACCAAATGTTCTGTGTTGCGAGATTACCCACCGTGATATTTCAAAATCGCATCATTATATTGCATGAAACTTGATTTGACAAGAAGGAATGTGATGTAAATTTTCATGTCAATGGCCGATAAGGCTGTGCTTCTTTATTTTTTCAGATGAATTTTACGAAAGTAATTAAACTCAACCTAAAATCTTGATTAAGTGGGATATTTTCGTCTTGCTAATATGACACCATCCCTCATTATAGAGACAATCTCGCAAATCAGGGTTGGTCCTCCACCTGTTGGTAGATAAATAAATTGGTAGATGATCAGACAAACGAGTGCTTTAAAAGTAAGACAATAACTTTGTAACATGTTACGCTCCCTCGTAGGCGATGCCGATACTTTTTTGTATTCACAATGGAGGATCCAGCGCCCCCCTTTGCCAAAAGGTCAATGAGCGATATATGCCAATATATACCCGTCTTTGTCAAATATTGGGTCATTGCCGGGGGGCCGACGCCCCAACCGCACCCCCTGAATCCGCCACTGATTCATGACAATATCTGAATATCATATTCAAATTTTAGAGAAAACCAGGAAAACGGGGTACTCTGGATTTAGTGAACAGGTCAGTAATTGTCATTATATCGAGTAAGGATTAATGTGGGTTCATTCCTCCATTATATGATTAAAATACTTGGGAGTTTCTAATCACTGTGCGCGTGATATGGTCAAAATAAAATTCATACTTGTCCATGTCATGGTCATCGTCCGCCATGATGAAATATATCTGGGTTTGTTAGAAGCTTGAAAAGTAGAAGTGCCTTCGAATGAAGTTAAATTCAATCTACTGACATTCCCATCCACTTGAATATATATAGCTCTAGACGTATTGCAAAGGAGAAGTCTTTTTCCGTATCCTGAAGAAGAAGAAGAAGAAGAAGTCTGACGGCAAACTGGAGCATTATGAAGGAAGAGGCAAAAGTAGATCTACTACTGGTAAAAGGGACGTAGCTATGGTGTTTTCGATGTGGACGTTCACAGAAAAGAAGATGGACCTAGAATTCCAACTGCCGAAAAGCATATATGAGGGGGTGGACAGGGTGAAAGGGAGGGGGGGGAGGGGCGGGTGGAGGGAGAGAGGGGGAGGGATGACTGGAGGGAGGGATAAGATAAGATTTATTTAAAGTCGGCATGTGGATAAAACATGTGAACATATAAGCTCTCAAGAGCTTTTGACCGACATAAAAGGGAAGGGGAAAAAAGAGGAGGGAGGGGCGGGAGGAGGGAGGAGGGAGAGAAGGGGCGGGGGAGGTAAGGGAAGGATGAAAAGGAGGGGGAGGTAAGAGGGTGGGAGGGGAGAGAGGTACCCCCTGTCCGCCCGCCCCCATATATGCCTTATAGGCCTAAAGCGTATATAAATCATACATACACGTACTGACGTAGAGGACATACACTTACACCATTCTCCTACGCATGCGTCCGATTTCAGTTACACCAGAAGGAAGAGAAGACAGTAGGTGCGTTCATAATGGTACCAATGGCCAAGTAAGCATTATACAATTGGCCACCAGAATTTACCGAAGATTACCGATGGCTGCAAATGTTGACCAATGGCTATTAGTCACAGGGGTGAGGTATCATCGCTTGGTCACAAACCCTTTTCTCGATACAAACACTTTCCTCTATATTAAAAAATATTTTTAATATAGACATATAGAGGAAATAGTCCGACTTGCAGACCTACGACGGAGTTATCTGTTTTTTCGTCTTCAGATAACTCCGTCGTAGGTCTGCAAGTCGGACTAATAGAGGAAAGTGTTTGTAACTTTGTATTGAGGAAAGGGTTTGTGACCAAGCGATGATACCTCACTCCTGTGCTATTAGTCTAAAGTAGACCACTGGTGACCAATGGTTGCCAAAGGTGGCTGTTAGTGACCAAAACATTTTAAAAACCTTACAATATATATATATCTTTCAGTGTCTGTGTACGTTTCAATATTTCATGATAAATATTTTTCATTCGTGTTCAAACTTTTTTTAATCGGACGCAATTTTCTTGAAAGATATAGGAAATGTACGTCCATCGTAGGATATCGGGACAAAGAACGAGAAACATTATATCGATATATTTACATCGTATAGTTTTGCTAGTCGGAATACAGGAGTTCACACATTCCATATTTCATTACAATCTTTTCATCATACAATATTTATAATGCGATTTCAATACACAGTCTCTTGCACCTCAATGGTCTATGGGAAGCATGTGAAGTATAACAGGTTATGTTTACGGTGATATCGGACTTTTTTGTATTGAATTAGGAGTTTTCTTCGCTCGTCCTTCCATCAAATTTTATATCAAGTGCTTTTTAGACATTTACAGAGTATTACAATTGCACAGGAGCTCGATGCCAACAACCTTCAATGACACCCGCCCCTTCACATCTCTGTAAGGCACGGTCCATTTGATATTCTGGGGGGGGGGGGGGGGGGGGGGGGGGGGGGCTTGGGTTTTTTGTCGGAGCAAGATTATTTTTTTTCGCCCCGTACCGGAGCAAAATTATTTTTTTCTTGCAAAGTTGGAGCAAGGAAATTTTATTTATAACAATTGATGTGAATACTGTATTAAGAATATTTGTTTTTTTAAGTAGAAATTCTTTATTTTTACTTTAATTACTCCAAACATTACTTTATTTTTCTGTAAAACTTCACTTCTAAACTGAAAGAGATGAAAGAAATTTTCCAATATGCGATATATAGTTTTCAGTAAACAAAATGTATATAAGGTCATGTACATATAAGAGGGCCTGATGCAAGTTTTAACATGTAGAAATGAAAACAAGTGAAAAACTTATTTAAATTCTCCTTCCAAGCTTGTACCGGTATATAAAATTAGATACTATGGTGATTCATGTATCTATTAATTTTATAGTAATAAATGATATTGATAATGTATTTAAGCATTTTAATTGTCAGGCACATGCATTCTTTTTTATATTTTCAAATATGAACTTGCCATTACAGAAGAAAACTATGGCGAGCGAAGCGAGCCAAAATTTTTTTACAGAAAGTAAAAACTGCGGCGAGCGAAGCGAGCCGAAAAATTTTCGGGAATTTTAAGCAAATTTTATGGTTATTTTTCAAATTCAGATTACTTGTAAGAGCAAGATTATTTTTTTCTGTCACATCATAAGCAAATTAATTTTTTTCATCAAAATTCAGAGCAAAATTATTTTTTTCGAAAAAAACCCAAGCCCCCCCCCCCCCCCCCCCCCAGAATATCAAATGGACCGTGCCTAAAGTCAAAGTATATAAGGAAAGTAGAGGCAGATATACTTGTGGATCGTTGGCATCGAGCTCCTGTGTACAATTGCTAGTAATAAAAACAAAAATATATATTTAGTTTGACAAATATGATAAGCTTAAAGTCTTATAGGAATGCCTACAGTAGAGTACACATCAACTACCTATACTTTTGTACTCGATATGACAAAAACTACCCCTCTCCAAATGTGCTGTAAAATCTTCATTTAGAATATGCAGGTGATACATGTACATTCATATGTATATATTTACATTACTAGTAAATTCCCAATGTTGAACGCCCATTAGGCAACTAGAACTTGGGTTGCTATCGTGACGTCAAGTGCAAGTTTTGCATGTAGGGAGAATTTACCAAAGCGAAGATACATTTGACGGTGTTACAGGCAAAATGTGCGATGTTCATGCAAATAAAAATGACCGATAATGAGGATAAATGTAAATATAAGTAATGACTGTCTTACTTTTGGTAATCATGGGTGTATAACTCTGGTTGGACAGCCATTTCTTGAATAGACTTATTGAAGTGCCAAGAAAGTCTGCACATTGTAAATAATTGATGGCATATTAATTGGACATAACTAGGGTGTTTGTGTGCATACATTATTCTCGTTTTTGTTTTTGTTTTTGTTTTGTTTTTTTTTGCTTGTCAGGATTGTTAAAGGTTGAAAATAAATATTCTGACCTTGAGGTACTGGAAAATAAATAATCCGACCGACCCTGCGTTGAAAATAAATAATCCGACCCCCAAAAAACTTCCAGCCCCCCCCCCCCGTTCAGGATCAAATTGTCGTCCCCTAAGGGGCGCCAAATGGGACATCATGATTTTCAGTGTTTTTGATGGTCATATTGTTAACTATCCACGGTCAATCCCTAATTCACTTTTTTATTTTATTGATATAGATACACTCTTTCTTTGATATTAAATTTTCTTCCCAAATTATTTACGGAACGATGTCGTTTCCGCTATACCCTATATAGAAGTAATGCCCTGTGGTACCGTCAATTTTCTACTATTTTCCCCTAGTTGTTGAGCACATTTCTACCATGGACGTCAAATAATATTTATTTAGAGTCGGACATGTCAACATGTCGTATATAAAATACACGTCCCTGTTTCTACATCCTATTCTAAGTTATAGGCGGAATAATCTTGTGTACATTTGTAAGCATGATAAAGTGTCAGATTTGTTTTTTTTAGCCATATACATGTATATAATTTGATAGGTATGTGTATTATATGTGTACTGTATGGTATAACTGACACACAGGAGCTCGATGCAAAAAAGGCACCTCCACTTCCCTCTAAGAACTTTGACTATAGATGGGAAGGGGCGTGTGTCATGAGTGTTGTTGGCATCGAGCTCATGTGAACTGACAGTATATATATGCATTTGTCTTCTTTTGTGATATTTGTGTATTGTAATTGTGAATGTATCCAAACATGCCTTTAGGGACAATGGATCCGCCTCTGAAACATGGCCGAATCGAAATTGGAAAGAACGATAAGAAGGACGAAACTTATATAAACGTCTCATTGATAACGATTTGGATGTAAACAAATATGGCTTCCAAGGTATCCCTTCTCGTATCTGGGCTTCGTTCTACGATTTTTCGAGGGAATAATGCTCAAAACAGTCGCAGCATAATTCAAAAAAGAACTTTTGTTTGCAAGGAAAGTGGAGCCATCTTGCCCCAACCCGAAAAAACTAGTTTTGGTCTGGTGAAAGTTGCAGCAACTGTCGTGCCCTTTTTATACATAGGAATCATGGCAGGAAAAGAGGGTGCAGCCTTCCTAGAAGATAATGAAATATTCGTTCCTGACGATGATGACGACTAATTGCTCATACTCATAGGTAAATACAGTATTGGTCGAGGACCAGTGGCCACCTATTTTTTCAAGTTTTTTTTGCTGATAAAATTGGTAATTAACAACTTGAAACTTGATATGGCTAATGGTTGACTCTTATCACACTTGATTATGAACAATTTTCTTCGAAAAATTTCATAATTTTGTTGATATAGTGTCTTGAAATGAGCATAAACTTGAACACTTTTTGCAAGACTGCTGTACGAGTTACCGCGGTTGCCAGTCACTTTGACCTTTTTCCATTTTGACCTCGAGTCACTTCGACCTTTTGCAACTTCGACCTTAGACGTTTTGACCCACTGAAATTCCATTTCAACCTCACAAAAAAAGTTTCAACCTTCTGTTCTGAACACTTAATGATCATACTGTAAATTGAAAAAGGCCGAAATGTCCTTATGTGAGGCCTAAGTGACCTTTTCTTTATACATAGATGTGTTCGTCCCAGCCTGAAATGAATAAATCAATAGTATCGTTTTTCAGAAATCATCATTTTATAACTTTATTTTCATAAATATATGATCCATAATATAAACTTGAAGCATTGTCTCAGACGTGTAGGGGGGTCCTAGACTCCTACATGTCTGAGACAATGCTTCAAGTTTTTAAATAAAGGGCCGAAACGTCTAATGTTCCGATGTCGAAAACAAACAATTATATAATTAATGGGCCGCAACGTCTGATGTCCAAGGTTGAAATGTCAGTAGCGGTTGGCCGAAGTTGTATAAGGTCGAAGTTGCAAAAGGTCGAAGTGACTCGAGGTCGAAATGGAAAATGGTCAAAGTGACTGGTAACCGTTACCTCCTATTTGGCTCCTACCGTAATTCTCTAAACAGAAATATTTTGTTCCAACGCCAGTTCTTTTAGAGCAATGAAATCAATCTTAACCTCATTGTTTGGCAGCATTTTTATGAAAAATTGTGAAACCAAATGACCACACTAATAGACTGAATACCTCTATCCTTTCCCCAACCCCAAGATTTGTGTCATTATCCTCTTATCATTATTCTAACAAATGTAGCGACTGAATAAACTTAATTTTTGTATAATCAAGTAAACAATATGTGTTTAAAACTGCTGTCATTATATTAACCCTAAGTCCCCTTAAAATGCAATAGGCGGTCACAGGTCCTGGGGGGTCACTTGTCCTGGACCAGTACAGTCATTAAGGAAATTCTTGTTCATCAATTATTTGCAATTGCAAAATAACATGAAAGGGGAGGGGGTAATGCTGCCTTAGTCCTATATTAATAAGGAGGTGGACAGGGTGAAAGGGAGGGGGGGAGGGGAGGGGGAGAGAGAGGAAAGCAGTGGGAGGAGGGAGGAAGGTGGGTGGGAGGAGGTAGGAAGGGGGTGGGAGGATAGGGTGCAAAGGAGGGAAGGAAGGAGGGAGGAAGGAATTAAAGGAGAGAAGGGGTAAGGGGTAGGAGGGAAAGAGAGGTACCCCCTGTCCAACCCCCCCCCCCCCCCCCCCACACACACACACCCCATATATGACCCTACACACACCCCAAATATGACCCTATGCCTCCTTCCAAATAACAAGCTTGAAGTCTTATATTATTGGACTGTCTTATTAGTGAGAGTAAATGATGGTACTCCATTGTTGCTGTAACCACAGAGAGGAGATGCAATGGACATCAAACCACTGTTCACCACAGAGGCTCAAAGTTGTGTAAAATTACCCCTCAATGACCCCCAATGAATAAATTGTAACCAATTGAAAATAACCCATTGACGATCAATGTGCTATAAATCTTTTTTTATAGCACATTGATCGTCAAGGGGCTATTTTCAATCTGTGTGTTTAGGTTATTAGCCTTAAGGTCACTATCATTTATTCATTGGGGGTCATTGAGGGGTAATATTTCACAACTTCGAGCCTCTGTGCTTTTTACATAAAGGGAATAAAAGAGGGGGACATTATGTAAATTGGGGCTGCAGGGGTGGCAAGATTTCTGGGAGACAGGGATGAGTTATTAGATCTCCTCATAGACTGTTACAATTTAGAATTTGTTCCAAATTCAAGGAAAAACAGAAAAATCCAAGAAGAAGTTGAGAGCCTGGCTCGGAACTTGGTCTATGCTCTGCATTGTTTAAGAGCCAATAACCTGTCACAGGCATATACATCTGATTCTTAATAACCTTTTAATCTAAATGCTACAGGTGCCCCATGGATATTTTATCACATAAATGGTGGAAAACTCACTTTTATCTAAGTTACTGTCTTTATCTAAGTAACTCCCTTTTATCTAAGTTATATTTTAGATTACTGATAGAAGTCAAGAATTAATTTAACTCAATTCTTCCATTTTTTAATGAAATTAAAATGACCCACTTTTAACACAAAACACCTTTTATTATTATTTTAGAATGAAATCATTTGATCTCTTATAAACTGCATAAAGCCAAGTTGAATAAATTGCTATGGCCTAGTGTAAATACAGTATGTAAAGCAAATGTAAATAATGGTTAAGTTTTAAATAGATTTTACTGCATTTTAACAACTGAGTTACACATGACTTATACATGTACATCCTCACTTAGGTATAATACTAACCCTTCACATTTTGTTAAACTAATGCTACTGTAAATAATAACTTTCTTAAATATACAGAATATCTCTCCAAAGTAATTAAATTGGTTTATATTAAGTACTCCCTTAGTTACTTCTTTACAACTCTGTATTCACAGATTTTTCGGGTGCTCCTTTATATGTATAGGAGGAAACTACACTGAACTGAACTGAACTGAACTGAAATGTGTCTTCCACCTTTGACATATACTTGTTAGAACTTGAAAATAGAAAGTGTTCACATACATTCAGAAAAATTCACTTGCAATGTACATGTATATAGAAAGAAATTAAGGTGCCTAATGTTACATAGTAACAATTTTATCCTAATTCAATTGAAACTCAGGTGAGGTCATAGTTTTTCATTATTTATATTTTCAGGTACAAGGACAGGAACTTTGGAATCCAAAACAGAACTTAAAATTCAGTGTTCCAGTAGCTGTGTATAGAAGTGAATTAGATTTTCCCAGAAATATATAATTATATACCGGTACAATGATTATATACCGGTATTATTATACACCCTCTTTTACCATATCTAAAATCTAGATAATGTTCACTGTTTTCATTACAATTTGTAATTGTATTTATTGAAGTATGTTTATATGTCTCATCTAACCTATTTATTTCCTACAAAATGTACATTCATATATTTCTCTTTCTTATTAGTGTAACAGCTGGTGTGATAAAGATGTCATTATTTTGGTGTCATAGTATGCTAATGCACATACCCTTTATGATCAAAATCCTAAGAAATCAATATTTTCGAAATTCAGTTTGATATTTAGGATTATTGAATTAAAAGGGTTTTCATTTGAAATGCTTTTTCGTCATTTATTATAGTAATTATTCCGATAATGTATAAGGTTGTCTCTATCATTTGAAGTTTGGGCTCAAGTATTGAAGCTTGTATGAAGACCTAGAATCTTCTCAAGGTTTTGAGACTTGCTTTTCACCACTTTCAACGTTCATTTTACAGAAAGCTAGTAAACTCCTATGACAAAATCAGAGAGAGCCCACATGGCACCTTAATGAATTGCTTTTTAAATGTGGGTCATGGTTTCAAATGCAAGGTGGAGGCCATGGTCACATGATAAGAAAATTAATTTCCTCATGGAACAAACATGACAAAATATGAGAACCTAATGTCACCCAAGTAAAGTTATGGCCAGAACATTTTGTTTCAAATTTAGCTCGAAGGTCATGGTTAAAGTCAGTGTATTTGATAACAGTCTTCAGTAACAATACAGACAGATTCTGAAATGATCATGCATGCCAAATATGAGGGCCCTGCTTCTTATGGTGCAGTAGGTTTAGCTGATGTTAAATTTTTTTCTCATGTAGGTCAAATGATCAAAAGTTGAAAGGTCTTGTCACAAGGGACATGCATACATGCCAAAGTATAAGTCATGCCCTCTATGATATACATACATAGTTATAAGGTACAGTAGTTTTAAACACGTGAAAAGGCCAAATTGAATATAGAAGTTTTTTTTCAAATGTATAGACCAAGGTCAAGACACAAGATTAAAAAAAACCCAAAAACTTTGGTCATCTCACAAGGAATGAACATGCCAAATATATAAGGGCCTTTTTTACTTTTTGTACAGTACTGTACTCATTTCCATCTTTAAAAGTTTTTTCAAGTATAGATCATGGTTAAGATCACATGGTCGAAATCTTTGGTACCAACTGGAAGGATTAAACTCATGCCAAATAGTGCCTCTTAAACTGAAGGGTTGTTATAGTAAGTTTTGTGACGAATGGACAGTGATCACTAAATCATCGACTTCATTCCATTCTGTGTAGTAGGGCACTAGGTGAAGAAGTATTACAAGAGGCCCACATGGCTCACCTGAGTTACAAAGGGCTGATAGTGGCAGATTTGGTAGAAGACCTGGAGTACTGGCTTCCTGTAGCTAGTGCAAGGTTTCATCAAAATTCAATGCAGCAGTTACAGAGGAGTAAAATATGCATCAGCCAGTGAACCCTCTGTGGTCATATTTGTTGATCAATATTTTTGAAAACAGAAACTTTTAGTAGAGGACCTTGAGTATTTGCTACATGTACCTGTAAGATTTTGTGAAATTCTGTGCTGCTATTGTGGAGGAATAGTAAAAAAACAAGCCAGCAAATCAGAGCCCTCTGGCAGCCTTATTTGTGGACTGATCAGCTAAAAAAACACTAAGTTGATAGAGGACCTTGAGTACTTGCTTCCTGTAAGGTTTCATGAAATTCTGTGGAGCGGTTGCAGAGATGTACAAAATGCTTCGGCCAGTCAGTGGCCATATTTGTTGCCCAATTGGCACGACAAACACAAACTTTGTAGAGAACCTCAAGTTCTTCACTTCTGCCAATATGTGTCATAGAGCTCGCCTAGCGATTATTCTCCAACACATTCCCTCACATAATGGCCACACCTCCTATGCAACTGATTTTCCAAAACCAGTCATCTTCTAAAAATGCTTTAACAGCAATACTTGTAGTCTGCTATAATAAGAATGTATTTGAAAAAAGCTTTTGATTGCCAAGCTATACAATGTATATGTCTCCTACTTGCAATAAATGCAAGTCCTGCAGCTCTACCTACAATGTTCAATCAGAACTCGATATTACCTCAATATCTTTCTTTTCAAGTGCATTGTGACATTGACCTTGGTTCAAAGTAATGAGATACCTTGGGTCCTTGACAAAAATTCTGTGAATATTCAAATCCTTCAGTGAAAATTTATTGCAAGGACAATATTTGTAAACCAAAGGTACTGTTACTTTGACTTCCTTGGATCAAAGTCATGGCACATCCTTGAACTGTTCTCGGGAAAAAAACTGAAACATTATTCAAATCCAAGCAGGGCAAGACTTTCCATCCAACACACATTTACATGACCTTTGACCTACAGCCTTTGATCCGTTATGACATTCTTGGGTCCTAGGCAACGATAATGCAAGATATTATTCAGATCCAATAGGCAGTGAAAAGTAATGGTCTGTAGATTTTTGAACACAAATATATTGTGACCTTGAATCTAGGTTATGACACATCCTTATAGCCTAAGCAACAATTCTATGAAGTATTCAGATCCAAGCAGGTAGTGAAAAGTAATGGTCCAGACAAGATTTTTCAACCCATAAGTACTGTTAGTAACAGTCTGTTACCTTTGACCTTGGGTCAAGGTCCTTCACTACAGTTCCGTAAAATATTAATCAAATCCATAATGTCCATTAAGGCAGTGAGAAATAATGGTATTGACAAGATTTTGACCATGACCTTGATTCAATGTCATGACAAATCCATCCGGTTACGAGCATCAATTCTGTAAAATATTCGATGAAAAGTAATGGTCTGGAGAAGATTTTTCAACCCACAAGTACTGCGACCTTTCGGTCAAGGTCATGACACATCCTTGTGTATTGGGCAACATTTCTGTGAAATATTCAAATCTATGCGAGCAATACAAAAATAATGGCCTGGACAGACTTGGGTCAGCTAGGAAACCTAAGCCTCCTCTGGATTCACCATTAGGTAAGTAATTACTACCTATTGTCCTATTCTGTGTCTAAATCCAGAGCACCGTTTCTCCGGCTTTCTCTAAAATGTGATCTCATCTTCCAAAAATTTATCAATTTTATAGTGTTCTTTTAGCTGTAATAGAAAATAACATTGTTTTGACTGTAGGTCAATTTATTTAGAAACAGGACTAAATATAAAAAGTTTACAGGGATTTTCTATTGTAAAATCACTGAAAATGTGTGACGTTGGACACTTTGACATTACTATTGTTGAAGCAGAACAATATGGTGGCATCTTGAAATTACATGTAACATGGAACCAGTAGACATTTTGTTTTTCATATTGCGGTTTGGAGGCAGCTGATAGGGTAGGTTGAAGTTAATTTCCAGTTATGACAAAAGGAGGTTAATTCTCGGAAACAATAGATAATATGAAAATTCTTCAGATGACAGAATAAATTGTCAAAACAGAATGCTCTGGATTTGGTGAACAGGACAGTAGCTGTGGTTTATTGCTCAGTAATCTTCCCCCTTCCCTTGTGAACCAATTGAATTATCACCTGACCGCTCTGCAGCCCCGATTGAATATCCTACAGTATTCCACACTTTCAAACTTTAGATTTAGACTAGAAGTCTGATGAGGAAGCTATATAGCTCTACTTTTGATGTTGGGCAAGTAGTAGTGGCTGGGGAAATGAATCGGCCATTCAGAGCCTTCAGCAGCCATGTACATTTGTATGTTATCAAATCAGCTTGAAAAATTGAACTTGGCAGATGAAGTACTTGCTTCCCTGTAAAGTTTCATGAAATTCTATGCAGGGGCTGCATTGAAGTCAAAAAGAGCCCTAATAGAGCAACTATATTTGTTGACTGACTGGCTCAAAAAGCAAACTTGGTAGAAAACCTTGAGCACTCGATTTCTGTAAATATTTTGTGAACTGTTATGCAGTGGTTGTAGAGTAGACATTTAAATGTGAAAATTGTATGAATGACAGACAGACTTATGGATGATGAGCTATGATGATAGCTCACTTTGATTCTATGGCTTGGGTAAGTTACAGTAAATGAGACATAATTATGCAGTTCAATAAATGACTTTATTCAAACAATGTAACAAGGATATTATCACATTATTATATCACAGATACATAATAAATACAATCTAATGTATCACAGTTAAAAACAAAGTCAACATTGCAAAATAAGAGATCTAAAAGTGTCTTACATACATGTAAATGAGCTGATGAGATCACACCTTAAGATATTTTAATAGAAATGAGTTTTACCGAGAACTACCTCTTTGACAAATCTATATCATATCACTTCATACATACAAAAATTTTCATGAATGGAAATAACTTGACACAACAACAAACTGCATGCACATACATAACCCAAGATACTTTAACACAAAGCTACACGTAACATAAGGTAATTGTCACACTGAATATGCACTACATGTAGTATTCTTTGATAAGTTCACTGACACAGTAATCTAAATGTATTTGTACTTGGAAACAGAAGATTGCAAATATATGTTCTCCATTTGTGTGTAATATTTCATGTAACTAATAAAATTTCTGATGAAAATATTAAATTATGCTAATATTACAATTGCATAAAAGGCAAAACCCCCCCCCCCAAATTCTTACTATCTATTGTTTCACCTTATTTCATCTTCGCATTCATAGATTTCTAATTTATAAAAGTTTAACAATTTGAGAAGAACGCTGTTGAGACCTTCTCTGCTTTGACAGTTTTTCCATATAGAGTGCTACTTGTACCATCCATCAGATCTGTCAGTGTATGGGTGACAACATGTTTGTCTGGTTCTCTGTGACTGCTCTTCACAGTGACTGTGCTTTGATATGCTCCTAACTTCTCTGCATTTCTCTGAAAGAAAATAATTTTTATAATCAAACCTGAAACAGGAATGGATAAATCACACACATATTTCCATCTACATTCTTCGGTGAGAAACGTATGTATTCAAAAATGTTTAAACAAGAATTCCTTTTAAATACATGAATTCCCTGTCAACGGTTTTATAAATTGTTTTACCAAAGTTCAACTCCACGATAAGATTATTTTCAATAGATATGAGAAACCCTGGGATCCCCGGCAACAATTCTGTGAAACAATAAAATAAATGCAAGGTTAAAATGCTTTGTTTAGATCTAGATTTTACCTTCCTTTTCAGTCATGCTGACCTTACTCAAGGTCACAACTTTCACTTGATCTTGCAGATATGACCTTGATTTAATGATGTGACACAGTCTTTGTTCTTCCACAAAGATATCGATTCTCATTCAAACATTGTAAGGGGTTTTGAATAATATGCCACAGACAAATTTGATAATTCTAGACCTTGCAGATATGACCTTGGTTCAAGGTCATAAAACATCATTGGGTCCTGGGCACAATTCACTTTTACATTATTCAAATCCCTGCAAGTCATAGCCCCAGGATAAGATTTTACCATTCCTTTCAACATTTTACGTACCTTGCAGATATGACCTTGATCAAAGAACACTAAGATCCTGGACAACAATCTGTAAAATGTACCTCAGATCATCAGGGATTAAAAAGTTATTGGCTGAGCAAAGTTTGAATATATACTGACCTTGATATACATGTAAGCTTGGTTCCCATTGAGCAACAATTCTGTGACATATTATTCAATCTTATAATATTGCAAAGTTGAAAAGGAATGGCCAAGGCAAGATCTTATAATTCCTTATTTGCACTCCATACCTGAATGGCTAAAAGAATATGAAACTTTAAGACATGCTTACTGATATTTTTGGAGCATGAGAAATAAACTTGAGTATACCTTCAGCACGTCATAACGTAGCATGCCGGTAGCTGGTATTAGTTTTGGTCCTGGTTGCTGACACATTCCTGTGATAGATTTTCTTTGAATGTCTGTTGGGTTCTCTGTAAAGAATTATTGAGCATAAGAATTTATATTCAAAGCAAATGATCTTGCTTGCATAATTCATTCTTACTGACACCAACTACAAAATGGTCAAAGTCAGAAAGAGCAGTTTTATACTTGTTTATGGTTTCAAAGTGTAGGCTTAATTCAAGAAAATATACATGTATCTTAAACTTGTGATCCCAGACTGTACTAAATATAAATAGAGTCACAACCATTACAATACATACATTTTGTATTACTGAAATTATACATAATATGCTGAGTTAACTGACCATTTCTATCATTTGATGGAGCTAAATTAATGAAAGAACTTCGTAAATGACTGTCCTGTTGTAGTCCACATAAATGACCCTGTAACTTTAAGTGACTTTCTTCATGATGTTTTCTGTTGTGCAAGTCGTCATCAAAGTAAAACTCTTCCACATGTGATTTCTTCTTGTTTTTCTTCTGCAAGAATTTGTTTTTACACGTACAAGTAAAAATCATTTTTTAACATAATCAGGAGCAGTAACTTGCAAATAAATGTATATGCTAATGATTTTGAAAATGTCATTATTATTAAGATATATCTATACACATTCAGTTTCATCATGGGTTTTGGAAAATAAATAAATCTGCGGTCAAAAATTGACTTTTATTTCAAAGAGAGCTAAATCAAGGAAGAAGAGCTTTACTTAATAACAGAATTGCATATCATAATGTTTTCACTATGTATGCTTTTTACAAGTAAACCAACCTTTGAAAAATTCTTGGAGTGTTCAGTTTTTGGCCTAGGTGATTTGACAGGACTTTTCTTCCGGTTATTGTCTCCTTGAAACTGGTCCTCATCGAACAACAAAGGACTTGCTGGATAATCTGAATTTTAGCAAATCACATTACTGTTAACATGGAAGTTTTCGTGTGGGGGTAATATTTGCCCTTTTTGAAATTGTATTAATGTCATAATGAAAATGATCCCTGCATGAAAATTACTACCAGTATTAAAGACTAAAGGGAATACTCCCCATTTTGCTAAAATTACCCCCAAGCATATTGTTGCAATGTCCATGTCAAGGAAATTTCCCCCCGCAAAAATAACCAAGCTTACAGCATAATCATCACAAAACATGATATAGATTCTCTATATGTATTTGAAAGATTATAAGCACAACATATATTATTTGCTATTATAATGGAATTTCTTATGATAACATTTGTGATATCACTGAATGTTAAATTTTGTGATACTTTGTATAAGATGGGCTATGTCAACTGCTGACCTGTAAAATGAATCTGCAACTGCATATATCTACATGTATGTTGGACATTTCGGGAATCTGCCAGATTTATAATAGAACTTGGAAAGGGTTTATTGCATTACATACTATTTTCTTTTCCCTCCCTTAGAGCACCAAATATCTCCTCTGAGAGGGTACTTTGGATATGCTGCATTTCTTTTGATACCCACTTCTCCACCACAGCTGATTCTACACTGCTGCTGTTACTAACGGTAGTAAGGCTACTGGAATTTGTAACCTCACCTCTGTTCTCCAAATCAGGATATAAAGAAGGAACTGAAATTCAAAACTTTTATTTAAATTCAAGGAAAATATTTTTCTAGTAATGTCTACATGTTCCTATCATTGTTTTCCTTGATCTACAGACATGCCTACCTGTTTCTTACCAACAGTGTAAAATCTTGCTAAGGAAAGTGTAATTTCGGAGAGTTTATAAGCAATAAATTGTATTTGATAATAAAAAATACTGTCTTTTCTTTACTTTGACATTTTTACAAATCTTAATCATTTACATTATTGCTTATACAATATCACCCTCATGTGTATCAATCTATAACACATTTATACGTTTGTTTAAAATTTCTTAAAAAGTAATTCTGATTGAAAATATGTTTTAGGCGTAAAATTGAGCAGCAAAAGCGTAGAGCATATTTGTAGGTCAACAATCGCACAAATTACGCCAAAACCGTAAAAGAAGGCAGGTCTGGATCTATACACCAAATAAATATTTTGTTGAATACTCCTTTTTTTGCTGATAAATCATTTATTCTTAAAGGTTACCTTAACAATTATAACATTCTCTAAGAATCTTACTGCTTTAATAGATACTGAGGGCTTACCGGTAACAGGAACACTATTCCTGTGGTTTTTTTTTTCAAACTAGAAACCAAGCTTAATTTTATTGCAATATTTTCTTTTGGTTATTTCTTGACTTTTCCAACTCTGGTTGACGAAAAGATTGTCTACTGCTAATAGGCAAACTCTCCTCTTTAGTAAGCATACTAACAGAAATGCCTCCCTCAAGCACTACTTTGAAGAGTAAAATGATGAGGTAAGTGACTCACCCAAAAATGTAATGATTACAAAAAGTTAAGTAACAGAGAGATCCAAAGCAAGTTCATTTTTTCCAGACTTAGATCAGAATACACCATGGTATTAATCAGTGTCACATCTCAATGTGAATTTAAACTCACAAAAGTATCTAATACAGTACAATATATATGCCAATTATAGACTATTTCTAAACTACAAGTATGACCTCAAACTGTGACCTTGAAAGTAATTTTTTTTTGCCAAGATGGTCTTTTGTAGCAAGTTTGAAGATTTACAGGCTAAAGCTTCGATCAGCATCCTGATCAAACTCCCCTTTGACCTAACAGGTTTATAATTCTCGCCACACTGATCCTTTTTGGGAGATTTGAAGATTCTAAAGCTAAAGATTAAATAAGCATTCTGACAACAAACTTCTAAAAATTCTATTGTCACTAGCCTTGACCTCTGACCTTGAATATAGTATTCTTCCTCTTTTGTTGCATTTATGAGGATCCTGCTGCTAATGATTAATACTTAAGACTACAAGGATGTAAGTTATTTTAAAAGATCAAAAGCCTTTAACCACGCCCAGCATACAAGGGGCATACGTAAATGAAATAAATTTTCTTTCATTTAGCAGATAGCCTATCTACAATTGTTTTAACGTCTTCAAATTCATTAGCATATTTACAAATCACAAAATATTCAGTCACACTGCAATTCTACTTGCAAAGTCTGTTTGTGAAACACGAATATCCCCGTTGGCATCATTGTCGGTAAAACTGCTGAAAAGTAGTTCACATTTTGAGGTCAAGGTCAAAAGGTCAAACTAATTATTTGGTATCCATGGAAAGGTCTTGCCACAAGAAAGTCATATGTGAAATAGGAAAGCCCTATCACTTACATACAAAAGTCATGGCTAAAGTTTAGATTTTCAAAAGTAGGTCAAATTTCAAGGTCAAGGTAAAAAATATTAGTATCCCTGGAAAGGTTTTGTCACAAGAAATACACATGTGAAAAATGAAAGCCATATCACTTACCATTCAAAAGTTATGGCCAAGGTTAAACTTTTTCAAAAGTAGGTCAAACTCCAAGGTCAAGGTCACGAGGTCAAAACTTTTGGCATCCATGTAAAGGTCTTATCACAAGAAATTCACATGTGGAATATGAAAGCCCAATCTCTTACCATTCAAAAGTTATGGCCAAGGTTAAAGTTTTTCAAAAGTAGGTCAAACTCCAAGGTCAAGAGGTCAAAACTTTTGGTATCCATGTAAAGGTCTTATCACAAGAAATTCACATGTGGAATATGAAAGCCCAATCTCTTACCATTCAAAAGTTATGGCCAAGGTTAAACTTTTTCAAAAGTAGGTCAAACTCCAAGGTCAAGGTCACAAGGTCAAAACTTTTGGTATCCATGTAAAGGTCTTATCACAAGAAATACACATGTGAAATATGAAAGCCCTATCACTTACCATTCAAAAGTTATGGCCAAGGTTAAAGTTTTTCAAAAGTAGGTCAAACTCCAAGGTCAAGGTCAAAATTTTGTAATCAAGGATAGGTCTTTTTACAAGGAATACACATGTGAAGTATGAAAGCCCTTACACTTACCATTCAACCAGAAGTCTCTGACGAGTCTGTAGCTCTCCTGGTTGTTTTTTCTAAAACATCAATTTCCTTTCTTTTTTTTTTTAAACCAAGACCATAGGGAGCAGGCGCTCTAACAAATTATAAGTAGCATGACAAAACTACATATCCATTATACTGCAACTATAATAGCACTCATATAATTCATAATATCCGAGATAAAGTATTTCTAAAAAGAATGTCACACCCATTTTCCAAGATCCTACGGGCCAAGGGCTGCTAGCTCAAATGAACTATCAATGACACATCAAGACTACAGATCCATAACATCGGATAAAAAATTAACTCCCCATCATTAATTGCTTTAAACGAGTAAAGAGCACAACTATATAGGAAAAATTACCACACCCATTTTCAAAGACCCTGGGGGTATAGGGCTAAAACAAAATATCAGGTGCACAACTATGCCACAGACCAATCATTGCAAAAAGAATTAATTCTACATCATTTATAGTGTCAGAGGAGTTGCAAGCACAAGATTACATTAACTTATATAGGAGAAAATGACCACACCCATTTCTGAGACCCTAAGGGTCAGGGGCTCAAACATAATATCAGGTGCACAACTAGACCAGAGACCCATAATATTGCAATGAGAATTTAGTCTCCATCATTTATAGTGTTAGAGGAGTTGCGAGCACAAGATTACATAGAGTTATATAGGAGAAAATAACCCCACCCATTTCTAAGACCCTGGGGGTCAGGGGCTCAAACATAATATCAGGTGCACAACTAGACTGCAGACCCATCATATTGCAAAAAGAATTAAGTCTCCATCATTTATAGTGTCAGAGGAGTTGCAAGCACAAGATTACATAAAGTTATATAGGAGAAAATTACCACACCCATTTCTAAGACCCTGGGGGTCAGGGGCTCAAACAAAATATATCAGGTGCACAACAAGACTACAGATCCATCATATTGCAAAAAGAATTAAGTCTCCATCATTTATAGTGTCAGAGGAGTTGCGAACACAAGATTACATAGAGTTATATAGGAGAAAATGACCACACCCATTTCTAAGACCCTAAGGGTCAGGGGCTAAAACATAATATCTGGTGCATAACTAGACCAGAGACCAATCATATTGCAATAACAATTTAGTCTCCATCATAAATAGTGTCAGAGGAGTTGCGAGCACAAGATTACATACAGTTATATAGGAGAAAATTACCACACCCATTTCTAAGACCCTGGGGGTCAGGGGCTCAAGCAAAATATATCAGGTGCAAAACCAGACCACAGATCCATCACATTGCAAAAAGAATTAAGTCTCCATCATTTATAGTGTCAGAGGAGTTGCGAACACAAGATTACATAGAGTTACATAGGAGAAAATGACCACACCCATTTCTGAGACCCTAAGGGTCAGGGGCTAAAACATAATATCTGGTGCACAACTACACCAAAGATCCATCATATTGCAATAACAATTTAGTCTCCATCATTAATAGTGTCAGAGGAGTTGCAAGCACAAGATTACATACAGTTATATAGGAGAAAATGACCACACCCATTTCTAAGACCCTGGGGGTCAGGGGCTCAAACAAAATATCAGGTGCACAACTAGACTACAGACCCATCATATTGCAAAAAGAATTAAGTCTCCATCATTTATAGTGTCAGAGGAGTTGCAAGCACAAGATTACATACAGTTATATAGGAGAAAATGACCACACCCATTTCTATGACCCTGGGGGTCAGGGGTTCAAACAAAATATATCAGGTGCACAACAAGACCACAGACCCATCATATTGCAAAAAGATTCAAGTCTCCATCATTTATAGTGTCAGAGGAGTTGCGAAGACAAGGTTACATAGAGTTATATAGGAGAAAATGACCACACCCATTTCTAAGACCCTGGGGGTCAGGGGCTCAAACAAAATATCAGGTGCACAACAAGACCACAGACCCATCATATTGCAAAAAGAATTAAGTCTCCATCATTTATAGTGTCAGAGGAGTTGTCCGGATAAGATTACATAGAATTTAATGACCACGCCCATTTTCTAAGACCCTGGGGGCCAGGGACTGAAACTAAATGTCAGGTGCACAACTAGACCATGGACCAAGTAAAATGCAAAAAGAATTAACTTTCTATCTCTAACAGTTTCAGAGGAGTTGTCCGGACAAGATTACATAGAATTTAATGACCACGCCCATTTTCTAAGACCCTGGGGGTCAGGGACTGAAACTAAATGTCAGGTGCACAACTAGACCATGGTCCAAGTAAAATACAAAAAGAATTAACTTTCTATCTCTAACAGTTTCAGAGGAGTTGTCCGGACAAGAATTGTTTACGGACAGACGGACAGACAGACAGACGGACGGACAAAGGGTGATCGCATAAGCTCGACTGGTCTGAGACCAGTAGAGCTAAAAACTATGGCCAAGGTTAGTTTTTCAAAAGTAGATCAAACTCCAAGGTCAAGGTCACAAGGTCAAAAATTTTGGTATCCAAGGAAAGGTCTTGTCACAAAGAATACACATGTGAAATATGAAAGCCCTATCACTTACTATTCAAAAGTTATGGCCAAGGTTAAAATTTTTGCAGACAAACAGACAGACGGATGGACAGACCAAAACCTATAAGCCCCCGAATCTTCGATTACGTGGGCATTAAAATCTGTATCTTGCTATGAGGAATACACATGTGTAACATAACAGCCCTACTACTAAGAATAAGTTCATTATGTAATTTTATTACTCATTATGGGTATTATACTTTTGTTTATGTCTTAAAAATTTAAACTAGAATTGCCCTAAAGTGGACAAATTATACCCCCCGCGGAACGTTTTTTATAAACGGGACCATTTATGATGCAATGTTCAATTGTTCAAATTGTTACTCTTATTCAGAATTAAATGCTTTGGTATGGAAATTAAGTACTTAGTATGCCACTTTCAGAACTTCATAACCAAAATACTATTATTCTGGTTATGAACTTCATTACTTCTTACATAGGCCCAAAGTAAAGGTCAAGGTCACAAGGTCAAAAGTCATGATACCAAACTGTAGTACTCTTTGTAGTGAATGTTTGTATGAAATATGAAAAGCCTACCATTTTTAAAAAGTATGCAAGAAATCTGCTTTCAAAATTTCTTAACCTAATTTCAACATAAGTCCAAAGTCAAGGTCAAGAGTCATGATACCAAACTGTATACTCTTTGTGGTGAATGTGTGTACGAAATATGAAAGGCCTACCATTTATAGTATAAATAAAAGAGATCTGGTTTCAAAACTTCTTAACCCAAAATGTTGTACAGGGTGATGGTCAAGGTCACGGGGTCATGGTACCAAAATATAGTACTCTTTATGGTGAATGTTTTGTATGAAACATGAAAGGCCTACCATTGATATTATAAAAATAAGCTTAAAATGCATCAAAGATGCAAAGTGCCGAGTTGCAAAATTTGAATGTAAGTATGAATATGCAGACTTAAAATATACATGAATTACAACTTAAAAATTAATGGCAAGTTTCATGATTATAGGTGCAATACAGGCTCAAAAATGGTCTGGAAACCATTTTCAATTACCTCAGTCCTGTGACCTTGATCTTTGACCCTTTGACCCCTAAATCAAAAGTGGTCATTTTCTATTCACTGGAAACATTTCTGGCAAGTTACATGATTATAGGTGCAATACAGGCTCAAATTCAGTCGGGAAACCATTTTTAATCATCTTAGTCCTGTGACCTTGACCTTTGACCTTTTAACCCCAAAATTGATAGTGGTCATCCTTGATCCATGGGAAACATTTCTGGCAAGCTTCATAATTATAATTGCAATACAGGCTGAAATATGGTCCGGAAACCACTTTCAATCATCAGAGTCCTGTGACCTTGACCTTTGACCTTTTGACCCCAAAATCAATAGGGGTCATTTTTGATTCATGTGAATCATTATTGCGAGTTTCATGACTTTAGGTGCAATACAGGCTAAAATATGGCCAGGAAACCATTTTCAATCATCAGAATCCTGTGACCTTGACCTTTGGACCCCAAAATCAAAAGTGGTCATTTTCTATTCACAGGAAACATTTCTGGCAAGTTACATGATTATAGGTGCAATACAGGCTGAAATATGGTCCGAAAACCAATTTCAATCAACAGAGTCCTGTGACCTTGACCTTTGGACCCCAAAATCAATAGGCCTCATCCTTGATTCAAGGGAAACATTTCTGGCAAGTTTCATGATTATAGGTGCAATACAGGCTGAAATATGGTCCGGAAACCATTTTCAATCATCTGAGTCCTGTGACCTTTGACCTTTTGACCCCAAAATAAATAGGCCTCATCCTTGATTCAAGGGAAACATTTCTGGCAAGTTTCATGATTATAGGTGCAATACAGGCTGAAATATGGTCCGGAAACCATTTTCAATCATCTGAGTCCTGTGACCTTGACCTTTGACCTTTTGACCCCAAAATCAATAGGGCTCATCCTTGACTAATGGTGAGTAAGTGTATGAAGTTTCATTGTTATAGCTTCTTTCGTAGTTGACTTATAGTCCGGAAACCAATTGTTGACGCCCTCCCGCCCGCCCGCCCGTCTCACATCAAATTAAGAGCTGAGTTTTGCAACTCGGCTAAAAATATGCTTTCAAAACTTCTTAACCTAAAATGCTGTATAGGGTGAAGGTCAAGGTCACAGGGTCAAAAGTCATGGTACCAAAATGTAGTACTCTTTATGGTGAATGTGTGTATGAAATATACATTAATAATATAAAAGAAATATGCTTTCAAAACTTCTTAACCAGATGGACAGACAGACAGATGGACGGACAGGGTGATTCCTATATATTAAACCCCCCCCCCCCCCCCTAATCTTTGTGTGTGTGGGGTATAAGAATTTGTATATATACAAAGTAATAGCACCTGTAGGTCTCTCAGTTTGGTTCGCACATTTGAAGTCAATTTTCCTTGGATGATGACTGTGCTGGTCCATCTACAATTCAGATAAAAATATACACACATATACTAGTAACTTTTAAGGCCATGTAAAAATTAATACATGTAGTTGTTTCTCAGATAATTGGGTCTATAAAAGTGGTAAGGTAGGTAGGGTTTTTATTTTTTTGTTTTGTTTTTTCTATCAAAGTACTCCCATAATTTATGTGAAGCAAACTGTTTTATATTTACTCACAATTTTCTTTTTGTATGTGTAGAGGATTTTTAAAACATAAAATGGGAAATAGTTGTTTTCTGTCCAAATGAATTGCAAATCAACTCAACAACTTCCTTATCCTTAAATGAAATAAATCTTGTGCTTTGCCATAACTTCCCCTCCCCTTTATTTTCTGTCAGAGAAAATTATCTTTGAACCGTCAGTCATAATAATTGTACAATGAATTTTATATAAATCTCGATCCACTCTCCTTTACATAAGTTTACTTTTTTTAATCTTCCTGAGAACGGGGAGACGTTTTCTGTCATGTATGCCGTGTTTTAAATGCTGTGAGCAGAGAGATTCGACGAGTGTTTTTGTTTAAAGAAAGTTTGAAATAAATCTAGTGTTTCAATTAGCGTGTTCACGCCATACGACCCCTCGCATTGTTGCTGGGTCCGTTTATTAGGTCAAAATCTCGGCATATAGCATCTTCAGAAGACAAGTCTAGATGAAGCGGAATCTAATTGCATTAGAAATCGAACGTCAAGTGCTTTCTTTTATCTGTAAATGTAAGGATCTTTAAACTACTTTGCTCTTGCGGTCATCGGTGGTCTGTGTTTACTTTTTACACCGTCAACGCCATTATCAATAGACTTGGCAACATCACAATGTCAATACTTGGAAGGTATTGTCCTGTATTAGTATAATTTATGTATGCTCTAGAGACCAATAAAGATTAAATAATTGAAAGTAAACTAAATATCTTAATCACGCGAATCGATCATTTAAGCATCCATGACATGTGTCGGCACGTGGTCAGTAGCCAGACACATCTACATGTACAATAGCTATACAAATATTTAACTGAAGGCACGTAAATAAAGTCGTTCCTATGGAACATGCTGTGTTTACACTGAAATATTTATCGGGTACGGTTTGGATAATTTAACAGGACAATGAATTGTTTTTAAGTAACAATTGAAAATGACACATGGCGGGTATTTTTTCCGCAGTTGCAATAAAACATCTTGTCGGCGGCAAATTGAAGCGTGCGGCAATATCTGAGAAACAACCAATCAATTCTATATTGCCTAAAATTAAAATAAGATCAGGGTTTAAATAATTTGGAATAGGAAAAATCCTCCTGGATAATTATCACCACAATATGAAAACTCTATCATTAAAGTCATTATCAGTCAATCAAAAGTCGTGGTCAATGTTAAAGATGTAAAAACATAGGTAATCACAGATTACGATGCTCACCTCGTGACAGCAAAATTCAATTCAAACATATTTCTTAGTACATGTATATTGGCTTTTAAGCCCAAAAAACCACTCAAGCAGAAAAAGTAGGTCAAGGTCATTTTATGAAAGTTTGATCAAAGATACATCCAATATGCAAGTTTGGTACATGTAGCAGTTATACTTTGCTCAATATTGGCTTTATAGAGCAAAATCACTCAAGCGGAAAAAGTAGGTCAAGGTCATTTTATGAAAGATTGATCAAAGATACATCCAATATGCAAGTTTGGTACATGTATCACTTATACTTTGCTCAATATTGGCTTTTAAAGGCAAAATCATTCAAGTGGAAAAAGTAGGTCGAGGTCATTTTATGAAACTTTGATCAAAGATACATCTAATATGCAAGTTTGGAACATCTAGCACTTATACTTTGCTCAATATTGGCTTTTAAAGGCAAAATCACTCAAGCGGAAAAAGTAGGTCAAGGTCATTTTATGAAAGTTTGATCAAAGATACATCCAATATGCAAGTTTGGTACATGTAGCACTTATACTTTGCTCAATATTGGCTTTTAAAAGCGAAATCACTCAAGTGGAAAAAGTAGGTCAGATGCTGCATCTAATGCATGGGTCCATCTCGGCATCCAAAGATGAATCACTTGTGCAAGTTTGGTTACTGTAGCATTAGTACTTTGTCAGATACTGAGCTACCCCAAACTTCTTATCCAAATCACTCAAGCGGAAAATGTAGGTCAGATGCTGCATCCGATGCATGGGTTCACCTCAGCATCCAAAGATGAATCACTTGTGCAAGTTTGGTTACTGTAGCATCAGTACTTTGTCAGATACTGAGCTACCCCAAACTTCTTAACCAAGTCACTCAAGCGGAAAATGTAGGTCAGATGCTGCATACGATGCATGGGTTCACCTCAGCATCCAAAGATGAATCACTTGTGCCAGTTTGGTAACTGTAGCATTAGCACTTTGTCAGATACTGAGCTACCCCAAACTTCTTAACCAAGTCACTCAAGCGGAAAATGTAGGTCAGATGCTGCATCCGATGCATGGGTTTACCTCAGCATCCAAAGATGAATCACTTGTGCAAGTTTGGTTACTGTAGCATCAGTACTTTGTCAGATACTGAGCTACCCCAAACTTCTTAACCAAGTCACTCAAGCGGAAAATGTAGGTCAGATGCTGCATACGATGCATGGGTTCACCTCAGCATCCAAAGATGAATCACTTGTGCCAGTTTGGTAACTGTAGCATTAGCACTTTGTCAGATACTGAGCTACCCCAAACTTCTTAACCAAGTCACTCAAGCGGAAAATGTAGGTCAGATGCTGCATCCGATGCATGGGTTCACCTCAGCATCCAAAGATGAATCACTTGTGCAAGTTTGGTTACTGTAGCATCAGTACTTTGTCAGATACTGAGCTACCCCAAACTTCTTAACCGGACGCGGACGCGGACACGGACGCGGACACGGACGCGGACGCGTGGGGTTATAGCATAAGCTCACTCAACTTCGTCGAGGTGAGCTAAAAAGTATATTTTGGTATCAAGGAAAGTTTCTCCAAAGTTGGTTCGTTGGTTTATGTGTAGTCTTTTGTGTTTGATGTTTATACATGTATGTCGTATGTCTCTTTTTCGTCTCTTAGTGTACTCGTCTTTGTGTTTTCACATCTGGTGTTTTGCTGTTGGTGCTGCAACAGGGTATGGTTGGAGATCCCCTCCGTTCTATCAAAGTAATAAATGGAAACATGCAGCTTAGGTTTGTAATATGACCTAACATCATTTTATTACAACTTGCTCACAAAAGATGATCGAAGGCTGAGTCAAATTAGGAGAAAGAGGGTAAAAATCTCAACACTGTTACACTTTTAGTACATTTTGTATTCTAATATAAAATACATACAAGATTTCCATGTTTTCCATCAAGTGTATCCTGCTTTTGTTTGTGCTGCAAAGAGAGCAAAACATTTTGTACACACAATGAAGCTTTTCATTTAGTGCTCGTAGTAATGAAAAAAAAATCATGAATGAAGAAGAGCTATGTATGTTTAGCTCAGCCGATGTAACTTAAAAAGTCTTAATTAATCATTCAGTGACATGCATAACATAAGTCGGATGCATAATTATGATTCAACATCTTGCATTTGGCTTGTAAGAATAAAATCAATAAAAAAAACCTCATCAGCTTGATTTTGATACAATTCCACCAAATCCTTTACACTTCCTTTTCCACCAAACCAATTGACATCCCCTTTAAGAGACTGTACCCTGAAATACTTTACATTTGTATTAGGATGCTTACAACAGTAGATTCTTTAGCACATATATTAAAGGTTTAAAAGAATTGTCACAGGTTTAAGATGTTAAGGAATTATTTCCAGGGGTAATGTATATTTCATATACAATGTATATACTAGTGATGGGCTGATTATCGATAATAATTGATTAGCGGCGTGTTGAAGTCATCCGATTTCGATAATCAATTTTAAAATAAATAATCGATAGCGTGAAAGTACAGAAGGGGGGGGGGGGGGGGGCGCTCAGGGATCAGAGGAAATTCTGTCCAATTGTCTCAAGTATTTCCAATAATTTCTCTTCCAAATCATTGTTGTTATAATGTTGTAGAGTAACAGAAGCTAGCAGCATGAATTTAGAGAGAATACTTGTAAAAGCTAATAAATTATTCATTAATTTAATGACAATTTTCACACCGGACTTTTAGGGATTGCCGACGGACCGACGATGACGGTAAATTCTTCAATTCTAGTCATTTATTTTGGTAAACTGATTTTATTACTTGATTGAGAATAGTTGAAGATAATCTTGTTTGATATTACTGTTTACGTTGACAGATACTTTGCAAATACTATTATGACCCCCCCCCCCTTCCACTCCTCAACGAACACAACTGAAAAATGATTGTTTTTGAATACTTTTCATGCATTTTTTCATGAAACTATGACAAGTGTATAGGGGGTTATTTTACATAGATTAAGTTTATTTAAGATTAAATAAATCACATGATCACATATATATGCATTTATTTCTTAGAATTATAATAAACTTTCAAAATCTACCATATTTTTCTATTTCCTGGCAGTTTCCAGGAATAAATTTTAAAATCAAATAGTATGTTTATTTGCATTTATTTATGTTCTGGTTATGTATTGTTAATCAAAACAGCACACATGCCCCTAAACTGAAAGAATATGAGACATGTTAGTATGAATCTATACTTTTTTTGGGTAGTATATAATGACTCTCACAGCGAGCTAAAACCAAACAACTTATATTTGATGACATAACAGAACAGTTTTTACACTTCTTTTTCATTCCATAAATGCAGAAAACCTCTCCATGAACATTATGATTAAAATTTAGAATTTAATAAAGCCTACGCTCACGCAGCAAGATACGCCCGTTGGGATTTTTTTCACAACACCAAAATATTTAAGTCCCATAACTCCATAAGGACATATTGGATGAACCTACCTTAAAATCGAAAGGCGGCTTCCTCTTCAAAGTCTGATCAAAATGTACAAATATCATGAAAATCTGTTGACACATATTCAAGTTATTGCGTTCCATGCACCTATATTTTGCCCTTAGCTTAACATGTATGTGCATATAACCCCCCCCCCATTACACATAATTTCTGGATTATGTGACAAAAAATTGAAGAACCCCTTATATATGTGAAAGAACATCCTTTCTACTTGAAGTATACAAAATTTCAAAACATTTCAACCAGAAATAGATTTTTAAATAATTTTTAACTATTTTAGTATATTTTCACTGTATTTTAAAATATCTAAGTCCAATAACTCTGTAACGACATATCGAATGAACCTGAAAATCGAAAGGCGGCTTCCTCTCCACAGTCCAATCAAAATGTATGAATATCATGAAAATCCGTTGACGCATATTCAAGTTATTGCGTTCCATGCGCCTATATTTTGCCCTTAGCTTAACATGTATGTGCATATAACCCACCCCTCCCCCCTTCCTATTACACACAATATCTCGGTTATGCGACAAAAAAATTAAAAACCCGTTACATATGTCAAAGAACATCCTTCCTACATGAAGTATACAAAATTTCAAAACATTTCGACCAGAAATAGATTTTTAAATAATTTTTAAATATTTTAGTATATTTTCACTGTATTTTAAAAATCTAAGTCCCATAACTCTGTAACGACATATCGAATGAACCTGAAAATCGAAAGGCGGCTTCCTCTCCACAGTCCAATCAAAATGTATGAATATCATGAAAATCCGTTGACGCATATTCAAGTTATCGCGTTCCATGCGCCTATATTTTGCCCTTAGCTTAAAATGTATGTGCATATAACCCACCCACCCTTCCCATTACACACAATATCTCGGTTATGCAACAAAAAAATTAAAAACCCGTTACATATGTCAAAGAACATCCTTTCTACTTGAAGTATACCAAATTTCAAAACATTTCGACCAGAAATAGATTTTTAAATAATTTTTAAATATTTTAGTATATTTTCACTGTATTTTAAAATATCTAAGTCCCATAACTCTGTAACGACAAATCGGATGAACCTGAAAATCGAAAGGCGGCTTCCTCTCCACAGTCTGATCACTATGTATAAATTTCATAAAAATCCGTTGACGCGTATTCAAGTTATTGCGTTCCATAGGCGGACGGACAGACGGACAGACGGACGGACGGACTTCGCCATACCATAATACGTCCCGTCAAATGACGGGCGTATAAAAAGGGGAAAAAAAATTACTTGTTAATTTCAAACATTTTTCTTCAGTAAAATAAATGCAGATTCTGAGACTAACTACAATGGAGATTCTGCGATTCTATTCTTTCACAAACATGCAGACCTTGGTCGTATTTCAGGAGTTGCTTCATTTCTCTTTCTCTTCCTAGGCATTGTAGAATTCAGAGATTTGAGGGCAATATTTGGTCTGCTTGGTGTAAATTGATCATCATTGCTTTTCATATTGTACAGAGCATATATACTTCCAGCCGTTGTAAGCTGTTTCTCCTGAGGTTTTTCAATCATTGGTGCTGTGCAGTGGCTTGCAGGTTTGATTGTACACGCACCAGGTGGACTTAATGCTTGCTGAACTTGCAGATAGCTGAACCTTGATGCAAGAGGTCTTTCTTGTTTGCTATCAATCAACTGACTGTCCTCTCTAAGTGGAAAAAGGAATAATCTTTGTTGTGTAAGTACCATCAAACTTTACAAAACGCATAGAGAATCCTATTAAAGGTGTAAAAATAAGTCATCTTAAAAGTTATGTGGATGTAATTTTAGGAGCAAAAGCAAACCACGTTCAGATTACTAAAAAATAATCAGTAGAAATAATGGATGCCTCTTGAACTGTAGTAGCTGATCTAGAGGAAAATAGACCAGGATAAAGTCTTCTAAAAGTAGGTCATAGGTCAGGGTAACTAGGTCAAAAGTCATGGCATCAAGTGAAGGCTCTGGTCATGATGAATCTACATGTGAAAATCAAGCCAAACTCCTTAAACAAGAGGCCAAAATTGCTCACCTGAGTTGTTAACAAAAGAATGAAAGTGGACAATATAGTGAAGTCCATTGAGTACTTACTTCCTTTAAGGTCTAATGAAATTATGAGAATCAGTTCTGGATATGTCGGAAATGTGTTGGCCAATCAGAGCCCTCGGTGGCCATATTTGTAAGTCAATTCGCACGAAAAACACAAACTTGGTACAGGACATTGAGTGTTTGCTTCCTATAAGGTTTCATGTGCAGGAGTTGCAGAGGAGAAGTCAAAAATGCATAAGCCAATCAGACCCCTCTGCGGCCATATTTGTTGACCAATTGGCACGAAAAATACAAACTTGGTGGAGGATCTTGAGTACTTGTATCCTGTAAGGTTTTGTGAAATTCTAAGCAACAGCTGAAGAGCAGAAGTCAAAATTTGTCAGCCAATCAGAGCCCTTGGCGGCCATATTTGTCAACTTATCGGCATGAAAAACACAAACTTTGTAGACGACCTTGAGTACTTGCTTCCTGTAAGGTTTCGTGAAATACTGTGTAGCGGTTGCAGAGATGTCGAAAATGTAAAAAGTTTACACCGGACGGACGACGCACTCTGACAATAGCTTACTTGAGCTTCGCTCAGGTGAGCTAAAAAGGACCTTATAGTTCATGAGATATTGCCCAGATTTATTTCTTTAGGAAAGATGCAGAAACAGGTGCCATTGCTTAAGGTATGACAATTCCAAGCAAGCAAAAAAGAGGTATTGTAATTCAGTTTGAAGGAATTCCATTACAAATATATCTCTAACAAAAGATTTTAATGAGATTCCTCTTTTGAATTCAAATACTGTAAGATACAATTACCTTAGTTGGTCTTGGCTAGATGAACAAGTCTCCAAATCACTCTGTTTATCAAAAGCATCATCATAATATTCCGTATATTTTGTGTAGTTCTTTGGACTAAGTTGTACATCATTGTTCTTGTACTTAGTTGGACTTTGGTGTACATCATGAATCTTGTACTTTGGACTCTGGTTTACATCATGGTTCCTGTACTTAGTTGGACTTTGCTGTACATCTTGGTTCTTGTCTTCTGGTTTTACATCAATGCAGTAATAATAGGCATCATCTTGTTGCTCTTCTTGAAGGTTCCAGTCCAGGCTACAACATTGTTTAATCAAATGTCTTATCTTTTTTTCAACTTGTATATAAATTGGAGAAATAAGGCTGTTCAAAACTTAAGTGTCTATAGGTCACAACTAGAACTGCCCTAAAGTGACAAATTATAACCCCAGTTTGACTTTCTTTCCTAAACGGATCCTATATGACATGACATTCAATTGTTCAAATTGAAGCTCTCATTCAAGATTAAATGTTTTGGTATGAAAATTAAGTACTTTGTACGCTTTTTTTCAGAAATTCATAACCAAAGAACTATTATAAGGTCAGATTTCAAGGTCTAGGTCACTATGTAAAAAAATTCATTATCAATATATAGTGCTTGTTAAGATCAATGTGCATATGATATCTGTATCACTTATACTTTAAGAGATATATGCTTTAAGCACTTTTTACTAAAATGACTGTTTTTAAGGTCAAAATTTAATATAAAAGTCACCATTTCAAATTTGTAATGGAAAATGTAGAAAAATGTGTTGTCTTCTGCTGACAACAGGATGAACAGTTGTCTGTCGGCGACAGGAGCCTGGAAAGCCTATTAAGATAGCTGCTTTAAGCACCTCTTAACCAAATAATGCATTCAAGGTCAAAGTTCAAGGTCAAGGCCACTAGGTCAAATGTCTTGGTATCAAAATGAAGCTATTGTTATGATGAATATATGTGTTCGTGAAATTTAAAATTAAGCTCTATCATTTACACTTGAAGAGATATCTGCTTTCAGAACTTCTTCACTGGATGGACAGATATACAGGTCGTTTCCTCTATACCTCCCCCCCCTCGATTGTGGGGTTATAATAAGCAAGGAAATACAGCATAAATTACTTTTTGTGAGAGAACTGCATACGATCTACAAATCTTTGCTGATGATAACCATTTCTGCTTTTTTCTTGTCCTTTTACTCCACCATTGTGGTTGTAATCCAAACTGAAATTATGTTCAGGAAGGATATATATATATAATTGTATTTACATTGTACACTACATCATCCTACACTCACTCTTCTTATTTAGAAATACATGTATTAAGAATTGTAAGATTTTTGTATATGTGAGTGATTCTGGTAATTCGTTATTGTATGAGCCTATGTTATTTTGCTTACATTGTTTCAAATTCAGATTTCTCCTGCAGAGAAAACATAATCATTCTATCAATATTCCATCAAGATTTACAGTAACAAGTTTTGTGATGTTAAAGCTATGGTCTGTAAATCTGTAGAGTGAAAAATGAGATGGAGAAATGAAGACAAGCAGATGAGAAAGTTAGGAATACTACTCAAATAATTTCCATCTAATGACTTTAACTTAGGTTACAATCATATCATCATTCAAGAATTGGTGGTACATGTACATACTAAAATGAGTTCCATGATATTAAGCTTGTTGCAAATAGCATAATTCTTGCAAAAAAATTAATATATTTTGATGTAAACCAACCAATGTGTAAAGTGAATGTTTTTTGTTTTGTTTTGTTTTTTTATTTTTTATTTTGTTTCAAGTCCAACAATAGATGTAAAGGATGTACCGAGTCTAACAATCTTAACAATGGCAAGCATTTTCTGAAATAACAGGAAAGAAGATGCCAAATACTTCATACAAATAAATGTAATTGTAACATGAATTTTATTAAAATAACCATAATCAAAACTTCTTTATTAACAAATAACTCCAAGCATGACGTTTTTCCTTACTCAAGATCTTCATGCCTATATGATTTTTTCCTCCCACCATTTTCTCCGGCAGCAGGATGTTTTTTATGTTCTTTCCTGTGAGATTTCTGAGAAGTCTTGTTGGACTGAGCAGGACTTGTCTTTGGCCTCTTTGGTTTTATAACTTTCTTGACATAATGATCAATATCCTAAGAATATGTGATTTATTTTCAGGTGGAGAAATATACTTTTAGGCTCATCATTAAGAGATTTGAAAATATTTGAATTCATTTTATATGTACAGTATTGAACGGACAGAATTTGTTCCAATCGTAACAACATTATATCCTTAGATTAAGTATTTTTTCTGGAGACACAATGGGTTTGAAATCCCCAGTTGTCTTGTCACTGACATCCAAGATAAAATTGACGTAACCCAAAATAACACCTAATAAAGCCTGTGTTTGTGAAACAGGAATGCCCCGGTGGCATCTTTGTTAGTATAAATGCCATTTTCTGTTGAGTAAGTGAAAGGTCAAAGTCAAGGTGACGAAGTCAAAACTTTTTGCTATCAATGAAATGGTCTTCTCACAAGGAATACACATGTGAAATATGAAAGCCCTATCACTTACTATTCAAAAGTTATGCCCAATGTTAAAGTTTTTGAAAAGTAGGTCAAAGGTCAAGGTCACGAGGACAAAACTTTTGGTATCATTGGAAAGGTCTTGTCACAAGGAATACACATGTGAAATATGAAAGCCCTATCACTTACCATTCATAAGTTATGCCCAATGTTATAAGTTTTTGAAAAGTAGGTCAAAGGTCAAGGTCAAGGTCACGAGGTCAAAAATTTTGGTATCAATGGAAAGGTCTTGTCACAAGGAATACACATGTGAAATATGAAAGCCCTATCACTTACCATTCATAAGTTATGCCCAATGTTAAAGTTTTTGAAAAGTAGGTCAAAGGTCAAGGTCAAGGTCACGAGGTCAAAAATTTTGGTATCAATGGAAAGGTCTTGTCACAAGGAATACACATGTGAAATATGAAAGCCCTATCACTTACCATTCAAAATTTATGCCCAATGTTAAAGTTTTTGAAAAGTAGGTCAAAGGTCAAGGTCAAGGTCACGAGGTCAAAAATTTTGGTATCAATGGAAAGGTCTTGTCACAAGGAATACACATGTGAAATATGAAAGCCCTATCACTTACCATTCAAAAGTTATGCCCAATGTTAAAGTTTTTGAAAAGTAGGTCAAAGGTCAAGGTCACGAGGTCAAAAATTTTGGTATCAATGGAAAGGTCTTGTCACAAGGAATACACATGTGAAATATGAAAGCCCTATCACCTACCATTCAAAAGTTATGCCCAATGTTAAAGTTTTTAGTTCGGACAAACAGACAGACAAACAGACGGACAGGCCAAAAACTATATGCCCCCGAATCTGTGATCCCAGACATAATAAATATCAATTTACAGGTTACAATTTATTTTAACCAGGACCTACCTCTGACGGTAAGGACAAAATATCAATGACATGCTCAAAACTAAGACTTCTATGTAATGGATCATGCTGGAGACCATACTCTAAGATAGGATAAAACCCCTCAGGTACTCTTTTTGTATCGATCTGTAACTGTTCTCTTTTCTCTGAAACCATCTCTTGGATTCTTTCAACTTCTAATTGGTCCCATGGTACTCTGGCTACAAGGTGCCAATTTGCAATTATATAGGTAACACTCTTCACAACACTTACTCATTTCTTGATACTTTTGACATAATATTCATACATGTAATATATAGGCAAAGCCTAAAGGAGAGCACAGTTTTACAAGTATTTCAATCTTCAGGAATGCTTACTTTTGTGCAATTGAAAATAAGTTAAAAAAATAATGATAGGTTAGCTCGAATTTCTATTTCAAATTCAGACGTGCATGCGTCCTCACTTAAATACGTCATTTCCTTTCAAGATGACGTCATTTTCACTCGGGCAAAATTTAAGTAACATAGTGTACAGTAATGGCGATATGTAATTAAGGTAGATAAGGGGCTTTTAATCTATTATTCCTTTTTTGCAGACATTTCTATCTATGAGTTTGCTTCTTTCTCTATTACAATAGGTCCTGTTATACTAGAGAGAAGGATGTGGGAGAAAAAAGTTTCAAATATCAAAAAGGGATGTGATGAAGATGAAGTAAATTTAAGGAAGTGTGATTTTATTCAAATGCACTGACTTAGCTACAGTGAAATTTCTTACTGCTTTTATGACTGCTCCACATGTACATGTACATGTATAGAGTTTTATACTGGTCCTTTTTTAAACATTTTACTATATTGGGTTTTTATTTATGATTTGATACTTATCAAGTTAGTGCATAGAATAGTGCATCTTTATGACATAAATCTATCATAAATCAGAGGCTATCTCATTTTTTGACAATATGCAGGAAATTTGACAAAATCTACATAAATGAACATGTATATCAGCAAACTGTAGCATGCAATAATTGGCATACATGTATAACATTTACATAATAAAAGTTGCACATTCATATATTATACAAGTACACAGTTGCAGTTATATCATACTCTTTGAAGGTACACTGTAGTAAAATTTTGAACAGTTTTGGCATTCTCTTAAAGTCATTATATTTTGTAAGACTCTGGTTTGGATAATTTGCTCTTTTCAAAGAACACTAAAACACTTTTTGCCCTAGATTATGAAATATAATATTGTCTGCTGTCATATCAAGAAAAATTCTATTACCTTATGAAAATGATATCCCTCATTTCATATAAGAAGTCAATCATATCTTGAGAATTATAGCTTTTAACTTACAATGTAGCATCTCCCATAGTACAGTACAATAACTGTACATATCAGATTTCTCCGTTGGTGGAGAATTATTCATAATCTCTGGTGACATCCAATTATAGGCGGCCAGTGGGTTGATGTTTCTGTTTACTACACTTGTCTTTCCCAAATCTGCTTTTTCCCTGAGAAGATAAAATATTGTGTACATTTTAAGCCCAGAACACACAGTAAGACTAGTCTTGGTATCAAAATGTAACACCTTTTGTGGTTAATGTATGGATAAATATGAAAGCCCTATCACCTATACTTGGAGAAATATTCGCTTAACTTCTTAACCAAAATATCACTACAAAGTCAAAGTCAAGGTCAGTAGGCCAAATGTCTTGGTATCAAAACGTACAACTTGTTATGGTGAATGTATCTATGAAATATTAAAGCCCTATCACATACATGAGAAAAAAATATATGCTTTAAGAATTTCTTAACCAAAATATAACTATAGGGTCAAAGTTCAAGGTCAAGTTCACTAGGTCAAATGTCTTGGTATCAAAATGTAACACCTTTTGTAGTACTTATTATGGTGAATGTATGTAAGAAATATGAAGCCCTATCACTTGAAGAGTTATCTGCTTTAAGAACTTCTTAACCGGATGGGCGGACAGACAGACGGACATGGTGTTTCCTATATACTTCATTTGCCAGGGTATAATTAATTTTTACATGTCTAATTTGGGAATTTAAACACCATGGAAGCACATGTATTTCGAGGTTTTCAATGTATAAATATTTTTAGTTACAAATATTGATAAATAATGAGGACAGAGCGATTTCATTGAGATAAAAAAATCTTCTAAGACTTGTATTAAGGATAGAGCAGTGCTCTATCGCTAATAGTCTTATATGTTTTTGAAAATCTTATAATACAGTGTATTGAGGGTGTACACGGTAAGATTCTGTATCATAATACAGGGATTATAGGAAAAATCTTAACGTGTGTACCGGGCTTTACGTATTCATTGATTATTAAGTGAATGATATAAGATTGCCCATGATTGCAAAATGGTACTTGGATGGTCTGCATGAGCATTATAGAGAGAGATAGACCAGAGGTTACTCTATAAACATATTGAATATTTACTTTATGTGAGATGTATTCACCAAACATATGGTAGACCATGATCTGTAAAAGCATAAATAATTGTTGAAATCGCTCTATCTACATGTATAACAGTATGAATTCTACACATACCTTTCAAGCATGTATTCGAAATTCCCAAGTTTTGCTAAATGTGGATTGATTATGTTGACAGCATGAGAAGTTATACAACAATGCAAAAGGTTCTGATCATGGAGAAACAACACTGCTTCAGCAATTTGTAAGGACATCTCCTTAATCTGAGTTGATGGTATCCTCTCCAGCTAAAGGAGACAGAGAATAACACATGGACATTCATATTTTTACCAGTAGTTTATATTCAATACAACACCATACATGTACAGAGGACTCAACTAAAGCTGATACTTTACTGTACAAATTCATACTTTCATCAATCTAATATTATTCAAAGCATCAAACTTTTTTTCATTTTTCCTGTATAAGTCAAGTGAGTAAAAAAATTCATTACATCTTATCTCAGCATCAGAACAGAGGACAATACAGAAAAAAAGTTGTGTTTGCAAAAGACACCAAGTCCTCTTAGGCCTTTTCCTTGTGTGTGTGTGCCAAATGTGAAGGTCAAGGTGATGAATGAATGACTTGATGAATTACTGCTCAAAAGATAAGAGCAAGGTTAAATCTTCAATGGGACAAAAGCAAAATGATCCCAACTTGTAAGCGAGACACAAAATTATATAGGAGTAACTCGAGTAACTCTATCAGAATTGTAACTGCACTGCTAATTATTGTTGGCAAAAAAAAAAAAACCCCTTACCTTCGTGTGTAAATGATAAAATAACGATCCCATCACAACATTTTCGAAAATCAATACAATTCCATCCAAGTTGTCTGTTTGGCAGATTCCCATCAATTGAATAATATTAGCATGTCGAACTCTCCTGCATAAATTAAAATTCAATAATGTATGAAGCCATAGAGCATCAAAAAAAGATTTCGATACTTAGAAATTACTTAACGAACATAAAATTTCATTTGAACTTGATCGGTAATCCAGAATATTTTCTTAACATTGCAACTTTGGTATATGTACTTACATGTAATTAGAAGACCATGACATTGACTGTTACCAAGATTCCTAATCTTATAATTTCCTCCAGAGAGAATAAATTTTCATTATTTCCTTTTAACTATTCCTATTGTTTTTGGCCATCCTAACTGCTAAAGCAACATTTTCTTAACTTTTATGAGGAAGATTTTACATTGCTTTACCCCAGGTATTCAGCTTCTGTAATAAGTAAGTCCACCTCAACACCAGGATCAACATCTCTGTGAAGCCTCTTGGCAGTGACACGGGTCTTTCTCCACATCATACTAGATAACAAATAAGTCTTACTTTTGCTGCTCATGGGAGTATAAATCTGGTCAGACACATGCAAATTCTGTAAATCTAAAAGTGATTCTTGCAGAATCTGCATGCCCCTAGCCAGAATTATGCACCCATGAACACCAAAAGTAAGATAGTTATTTCCTAAATTTACATTCTACTAATTACTGGAAATTAGTGTTGTAAAATCGGAAAAATTTTGGTATCGATTATCAGAAACTATCGCAGGAGTACAATTGATATCACTATTGGAATAATCAGACTTTTTTCTTGTTTAAGATTGTTGTATGTTTTGTATCTTTTCAGAAGGAGATTACTCAATGCTAGTGATTTTTAAAAGAATCTGATTTTTATTCAAAATCATGGAAATAAATTAAATGTTGAACATTCCTTGTTCTCAATAACATAATCTCGAGGCTTGCTTTGGAAGGATGGCCTTCCTTTTACTTTCTAAAGCCAAAATGGTCCCACACAGCAGACCTAGTACGCCTGGGATAGGCTCCTCCTCGACTGTTAACTCCACCATTGCAAGGGCGTCTAGTTTCATTTAGAATTATATTGAAGAAATTTCGCACTGAGATCATTTTGCATCAAATTAACTCAACAGCAACAATCGATTTTTAAAACCATTATCGACAGTCTGTGACTTTCATATTTCAGCAATGATAACGGTGACTATCGCTACAACACTATTGGAAATCCCTATTTGCACAAAGATTGCTTATATTACTCGTAAAAGCCACATAGTATCTTAACGTTTGTAAATTCAGTTGAATGTAACATCACAATAGGCAGCTAGGATAATTGGAATATAACTGAGTATCCCAACATGGGAAATCTAGTAATGTAAATATATGCATTTAAAGAAGACTTTTTTCAGGAGAAAATATTCTTTTCAATATAGAATGTATTGACACTTCATTTTATATGAGTTTATTATTGTATTTGATTTATACTTTTCAGGAAGAGTTAGACTATCATCTCCGTTTCAAAGAAGTTAGTAAAGATTGACAAAATGTTTTTGTTGTACATTTACATAGGAATCTTATAGAACTCTTATTTTCTGTAAGTTTACTGCTTGTGAGATATGACACCAGCAAAAAAGACATGAACTGACAGTTTTTTTTCCACTTTTACAATTGGAATACTTAAAATACTCAAAGCTTATAAACCAGCACATGAGTACACTAGTAAGTACCTTTGCATTACTGTAAAGGCTCCATTGTCGTAGGTGATTCTGCTCCTGTCATGTTGTAAGTAGTTTTCACTGACAAGTGGTATAGAACAAACAATCCCTCCAATTCTCTCATGATCTAAATAGACCTTCACAGAAATTGATAATAATGTGAGTGAATTTCACTATAAATGAACAAAGCTTGACTATTCGGATACATCTATGACAGAGACTATTGATCTTGAAAATGAATTATCTTAATTTTCCTTTATCAAACAATGTAATCAATATTTAACCAAGTTCCCTTGACTGCCTTCCAGTGATTGTAAAGGAACTTTCGTACATGGACTATTTCTATTTCAATCGGTCATTTCTTAAGGTGGAACACAAAACAGAATGGGGCATTTTTCAAATTTCTGGAACTTTGGTGGATAACCAGTTTCCTTCCCAATCACTACCCTCCAGAAAGAATATCATGATTTAAATCAATTTAAAATCTGTAAAATAGACTTTTGACCTTAAAATAAATGCATGGAGTTTTCCCTTACAATATTAGAAATACGTGCCAAACAAAAAAAAAAACTAATTTTAAAAACAAACAAATTCTATTCATAATTTTAAGCATGCTACGAAGTAAAAACACAACAATATCCTCCTCAACATTACAGCAAAGGGATATATTTGAAAAAAAAAGACCAAGTCAATAATTAGCCACCTACTTTTCCATAGCCCATACTGTGCGAACTTTTAAGGTGCTCCAAATTAACTGTTGATTCTCCCTTGATTCTGTCTTTAATCAGGCGGATTATAGAGTTGTTCCTGATGGACCCAGGATACCTAAAAAAATAGTTATTGTGATTGATCATGCATAATGTTCCAGAAAAGACAGATAGACAGACAGGCAGGCTGCAACATAACATGTCCCATCAAATATCAAGAATGATTGTTTATTGACATTACAATATATAAGATAATATATAAAAGATTTAGTGACATACATGTATTGCTGATCTCACCAATAACTTGAAATTTTTGAATTGAAATTATGATGTTAAATGCTGTTATTTAGCTTCTGACTTTACATAATAGCATTCAAATTAACCTTCTATCAAGGTGTGATTGATTCTCAGTAGATCTTATATCTTGGCCAGACTGTGTTAAGGCAAACAGTCTGGTCTTTTCAAGGAATTCTATCATTTTAAGTCTTTTCTTTGGATCTGGCTGCATCAGAGCCCAGTCTTTAGCAGTCCGTCCTCGACTATCATGAAGTCTTAGATCTCCTCCTTCTGACAATAATTCAGTGACAATTTTTAAGTTCCCCGAGTAAGCTGCAATGTGGACTGGTGTAATGCCATTATTGCTTCTCCTAATAACATTGGAAAGGAATAGTAAATTTAAGTAATAGTGACATGGATGGAAGCAAACACATTTTTTATATTGAATTATTATTAAAGCATTTTCTTCAAATTTTGCATTGGAATCACCATATTAAATGTCAGAACACATTCAATGCACTGAAATTGACATTAAATCAAACTCTCATTGTCATTTTTATGAGAAACAAATATCATGAAATTAAAGTTTCTTTGGCTTACTACATCTCATAAATACAAGTAAAACTGTGAAACACTGAAAGCTTTTGGTTACAAAAGGGAAAAAATAGGTATATGAGCAAAATATAGTTATAACTTCACATACTTATACTACAAGTATAAAAAAAATCTCAAGTATTCTCTAAATACCCATACATATGCATAAAATTTCAAGATGATTATCTATTTGCGACAGCCTTTAGTTATTGCAAATTTCATTTAAGATTGAATATATTTTAAATACCTACTCGTTTGGATTAGCTCCAAATTTTAACAGCTGTTCAACAGCACTCTCTTGATTCTCATAACAGGCACCAAATAAAGGTGATTGTCCAAAACTGTTTGGGTAGTCTACATGGATTCCTGCAAATACAGATTGATCTTTAGATTCTATGTATCATACTCATGTGACAAAATTATGATGGTGAACAAAGTGAATATAAATTGTATCCTGAGTGTCATTATGTCATGAAATTAAACCAGGGTTTTTTTTTTTTTTATTTTGGGGAAGGTGCCTGTGCCTGTCTCATTTGGGAAAATTTGCGACATTTTGCTAAAATTGGGAAAATTTTCGAACAAATTTTCACCAAAGTATAACCCTAAAGTATCATTTATTAACACTGATAATCTATTGATTTGCTTGAACTGAACAAGGGATGAATAAAAACTTTTAAAAATGCACTTCGAAATAGGACATTATGTGCTGATTTCCAGGTTTTGAGTCTTATTTTCTCAGGTGATATTTTCATAATTCCTCTTTGGGAATTTCTAGGTGATTTTTTGGGAAAAATACAGGAAATTTGGCATTGGGAAGGGGCCGAAATTCGGCCCCAAAACAAGGAAAAAAAAAAAACCCTGTAAACATAACTTTTTTTCAAATAATGGTTTATAAATCTATAACCTTTTTCCAATGCTCTCTTGATTCTCTTTTTGTTGCCATTCAGGGCAGATGTATGAAGATCATATCCAAGCCTGTCATCTTGAGCAACAAATCCAATCTTCACAGGTGACTGATTAGAGCTAGCCATTTCCTATTTATCAGGCAAAAGCATATGTACATGTATTAATGAATATAAGTAAAAAAATGTTAAAAGTTCCACAGAAACAATACATTGATATATTCACATTTTTTATTGTTACACGTGTTTCCGCTGTATCAATAGCCTCTTCAGACAGTAATGTACAAAACAAAGTATTGGTTACATGCAATATATTGATGGAAAAGCATGATAAGCATAAATGATTTTAGAACTGTACACTCATTTATTTACTTTTACCAAGAAGTGCACAGTACTTAATCATAGCCAGATGAGGTATACAAAACATAGGTCATGAAAGATTACGAAGCTCACCTCACCAATTCAAAATTCAATTTAAACATATTTCTAAGTACATGTATATTGGCTTTTAAAGGCAAAATCACTAAAACGGAAAAAGTAGGTCAAGGTCATTTTATGAAAGTTTGATCAAAGATATACCCAATATGAAAGTTTGGTACATGTAGCACTTATACTTTGCTCAATATTGGCTTTTAAAGGCAAAATCATTCAAATGGAAAAAATTAGGTCAAAGTCATTCTATGAAAGTTTGATCAAAGATACATCCAATATCAGTGTTCTCCCCAGAAATTTCAGATAGCATGGTGCTAAGTCTTTGCGGTGCAACTTGCGTTGGGATGCATCACTGCGCGTTGCATCATTCAGTGTTGCATCATTGCATACTGTTTCATGTACTAAACTGTTCAAAATAATTTTGATAATGAAATAAGTGTGCTAATAATACTACATTCTCATCTACATGCTAATTATCATTAAATTTTAGACAGTGAGATCATTGGTATTCTATTTGTAAAGAGAGATTCATGACAGTTTTAAAACTCAATTAGTTTTGTGCTTTTTGAGAAAATTATCTTGAGACTGTTTCATTATGTAGCTTAGTGTAAGAATTTAGCTTATCACACTGGTTTGGAAGGAAATTCTGTGAATGGGCTATTTTCCATAATTTTCTAAAATAACAATGGGCCATTTCTTTAAAAAAAAAGTAGTAAGTTTTCAATGGGCCATTTTGCAAATTAATGGGGACTATGGTGCATGTCCTCTGTCCTTCCTAATCACTGATATTAGTGAATCTAAGTGTGTTATGGAAAAGGAATCTAACCATGAGTTCTGAATTCTTGGTTAAGAGAAAGGGCAGGTTTCACCTTTTAAAAAAGGTTGAAAATTATCTTTATACAAATTCCTACTTGAAAAAATGGGTCCAAATATGGAAACTTTTACTCCCCCCCCCTCCTTTCCCACAGGAGCTCGATGCCAACAACCTTCAATTATACTCGCCCCTTCCCATCTCTCTCCAGTCAAATATAAGGAAAGTAGAGGCGGATATACTTGTGGATCGTTGGCATCGAGCTCCCTTGCCCTTTTCTTATTAGCCATTGCAATATTGTTTGTGGTAATCTCTGGCAAAGAAAGCTAACAGTCGTTCTACTTTGGCACATACCTCCTCGACCCCCCCCCTTCCCCCCAAGAAATGAAGATCCATTTTATATGTCAATTGTATACAAAGCCTTCTATATCGCGCTCAGACTCATTAATGAAAACGATGGTCCGTGCACCATGTTGTGTTTTGATGATTGATTTAATCCATCCGTCTAAACTTCTTATTAACTAAATTCAAGCGTATTAAAAAAAAAAAAAAAATACGGACATACCGACTCGTTATTCATTCAAAGTGTAATGATTTTGCGCGAGCGAGATAACCTCTTCCTTATCTTGTAAAAGCGGCAATTATTTTGTATGACAAAGACGACGCGGTCGGGTAATATGTCGAACAGTAAGACTTTTTTCTTATCCCAAAATTGTTTGTTCGATCAAATGTACATTTATGCTGATTTTCAAATAAATATGTTTAAACTAACAGTAAGACGGATTAAAAACATATTTTAATGACATCTGATAAAGCGTATTTCTATTTCCAATTTACCGTCACGCTGTAACTATATGACATGTGCCGGTCAACACGATCTAGCGATTATACATGTATATGAAAACGTTTTCATGAAGTACGTTATAGAATGGTCGTCTTTTGTTGGTCACTCGATAGACATTGACAACGCAGTTATTTTAAATGTCCGATAGCTTGACGTGCGCCGTAGAAGCCAGACACGTTCTCACCTCAGGTAAATAAAGCTTGCGGGGGGTTACAAGACGTTTAACACCTCGGGTTGTATACCACCGGGGCTAATTAACCGGGAATGCGGCGGTTAAATCAATCAATTAACGCAAAGGGGTACATAAAATAGTTAATACACGAATTTTTAGGGGAAAAATATAGCATGGCGGCCGTAAAATATAGCGTGGTGCTAATCCTGATAGCGTGGCGGTAAATCTCGATAGCGTGGCGGGGCCGCCACGCTAAAACGGCCTGGGGAGAACACTGCAATATGCAATTATTAATTTAGACTTTTACGATGATTTTTTTTCAGTTGATGTTTCTTATTACCGGATATTTGGTCTAGTAATTCTAGCAAATTTACCGGACCGATGTACAAATCAATGGACATGTCCGACAAGGTTTGAGTTTCACTGCTGATGAGCTGTTGCAGTAGGGCAATGCCTAATAAATCAATTTATTTCGTCCAGGTATATGAAAAGTTCATGGTTTTTCATACACTTCTCGACGACAGAAAATCCTTCCTTTTGACGAACTCTTGAAGTGTTTGCAAAAACTACAGACTTCTCAGATATATAAATGATTAGGTATTGCCCTACTGCAACGTCTTAACAGTTTTGTGCAGTATCACTTAAATGATCAAGGGCGGATTTAGGGGGGTTTGGGGGGGTTCGGGAAAACCCCCCCGGGTTTCCCTTTTTTTTATTTTGGTAACATTAGCACTCAGAAAAAAAACCCTGCAAACTGAGTAATAAAAAAATTGCTTAATGTCCACCAGAATTCACTATTTTGAAACAAAATTTACAAAAATTTTCTGTTACATTCTATCGGATATCGTTCGATACCGTATCAACTGGCGTATTTGTGGAATCGTACAGACAATCGCGAAGTTTTTGTAATGTACGTCGCAGAGGGGGTTTTCTGTTTATTTTATTCCCGACAATTAACATTAACAAATACTATAATATGAACATGTTCAAATAATTTGCAAAACATGTCCGTGTGTCAAACAATCAATGTAAATGGTACGGGGATCGAAACCTACACGTTTCTGTCCTCAAATACATTTTTTACTCGATATCGTATCAATATTCTGAGTACATGTTACAGCAAGGACAAACCAACAAGCAAGGGGCGAAGCCAGGCGTACATTTGTACGCAAAAACGTCCACATCGTCTCGCGAAAAAAAAGGAGAGCGCCTCACCCAGTTGCCAAAAAGAAGGGGGAGGGTCTTTTGAAATAGTATTTAAAGCAAACCACTGTTCAGAAATACATCAAAGACACTCCAGAAACCACCGATTTGAATGCATTTTTCGTAATTTTCTCGTGTTTCATTAGAACTCAATACAACCATGCGCTGATCCAGAGGGGGGACCGGGGGTCTGGAATCCCCCCCCCCTTAGATTTTCGGAGGTGGGGTCCAGCTTTGGCCCATTTCTAATTGAATGGGTCTAAAATGCACGAAAGGGTTTTGAAACCTAAAAGTTCGGCTCGCTTCGCTCGCCATTTACAAATACAAAACTATTTTTTCTGCAAAATTCCTTAATTATTATCAATTGTTCACACTAAGTAATTTTATATAATTGTCTTGGGTCTCAGTAACTCATATTTTGGACAGTCCCTTACTTCATAGGATGTAACCATCTTCATCTTTTTCAAGGTTTTGTCATTTTAAGATGTCTGATTATTTGGAAAATGACACATCTCTTATCTATTCATTCTCATGAAATTCGCTCCGCTCGCCGATATAAGGAGTGAAATATTCAATGTTATAAATAATCATCTCGATCGAATCAAGACAAATTAATATTTCATATCTAAAAAAAATTCTGGCTCGCTACGCTCGCCAATTCTTCATGAAAATAAACGTGAAAGGAAAGCTAACAAAATTGCCCCCTCCCCATCATGAGCACCGATTATATGTACCTACAAAATAGGTAGACTTCCTTAAATTTTGGACCCCCGATCAAAAATGCTGTATCCACGCATGATACAACGATCGCTAACAAAGTGCGAGCGGTCGATTGGAAAGATTTTATGTGGACGTACATATATAAGTATTTAGGGAATGTCATGTTCACATCTCAAGTTTTCTTCATCTTAGATACGGTTCATCGTCTGCTGATTTCGAATCATATGCGTTATCCAATCTAAATTCAGCTCAAATACGCTCCAGAGGTCAGCAATTTGCTTCATTTTTTTTTCAAAATTTTCACGGGGGACCCCCTTCAAGGGGATGGGTAACATATTTCCATACTGTCCCCACTTGACCCTTCGGGCCTCGCAAGTCATCCCCCCCCCAAAAGTGTCTGTGCCCCCGGACAGCTGAAGTTCTTGGTCCAACCCTTCTTTATAGACGTCCACATCGAAAACACCCTGGCTACGCCCCTGCCAGCAGTAAAGGAGAAATTCTTTTATTTAGAAATCTTTATTAACCACATAGATTGAGTGGAAAAAATGGTCTGAATATTCGAGAAGGTAAGGAGAAAATGTGCTCCAGAATGCACCATTTTATTCCATTTTTTCAAAAATTTTCCGGGGAAGGCCCCCCGGACCCCCACCTACAGGAGGGGGCAACCCCCTCCCGTACCCTCCCCCGCTCGGCACTTCGTGCCTCGAATCGACCCTTTGGGTCGATACAAAACCCCCCCACATGCCACTCTGGATCCGCCACTGATGATGAGAAAACAACCAAAAACCTCCCCAAGGGCAAGGAGTCACAACATCATATGTTTCGATGCCATGCGGTGAATTTGATCACAATGTATAAATATCATGAAAATCTGTTAACGCATTTTTAAGTTATTGCGTTCCATGTGTCTTATAGTTTGCCCTTAGATTAACATCCACATGGGCATATAACCCCATCCCCCCTTCCCATTACATATAATTTCTCAATTATAATACGACAAAAAAATTTAAAACCAGTTACATATGTAAAAGAACATCCTTTCTCCTTGAAGTAAACAAATTTTCAAAACACCCAAAAATAGATTTTTAAATAATTTTTTAATTATTTTAGTATAATTTCACACCATTTATAAAATCTAAGTCCCACAACTCTGTAACAACAAATTGGATGAACCTAAAAGTTGAAAGGCTACTTCCTCTCTACAGTCTGATCACAATGATTAAATATCATGAAAATCCATTGACACATATTCAAGTTATTGCATTCCATGCGCCTTATTCTTTGCCCTTAGCTTAACATGCACATGTGCATATAACCCTCCGCCCCTCCCATTACACATAATTTCTTAATTATACGACAAAAAAAAAAAATATAATCAGGTTTCATATGTAAAAAAACATCCTTTCTTCTTGACGTATACAAAGTTCCAAAAAAATTCAACCAAACATAGGTAATCATTGATTACGAAGCTCACCTCGTGGCAGCAAAATTCAATTTAAGGTGATATCACACGTTTCATGTTATACAACACTTATTTTCAGAAAAATAGCATAATTCTGATTATGATGTAATTCAGATGTAAGGGACAATATTAGGAGGTCACCATTCAAAATTTTGAGATTTTGAAACTGATGAGACTTTTTAGCCATCCATTGATTGTAATGGAAATGCTCATTTCTTGGCTATAATTTTTTTCAGCCCAAGATTTTCAAACTGAAACTTCACATATGATTCTCTCATCATATTGGGCAAATTCTTATAGAAAGAAATCATTCAATGACCACGTCATATTTTGCAAAATCTGACCAAATGTGTAAATTGTCATGTAAAAAATTAAAAGTGCAATTCGAGTTACCTTTCTTTACTATGTGACCAAAGACAAAAGCATCAGAATTTATATAATCAACTTTTTTGAAATATCACAGCAGTGTTCCTTCACTCACAAAGATTTTGTGTGATAACACAACAGTATGTGCACATGTGTAATGATATTACCATATGGGTAAATTTATTATAAGTTTCTCTACATTCAAACACTTTACTGACACCTGACTTATTTCTAAATAGATACGACATATGTATGTAGGTAAAAAAGTCTTAACAAAATTTTCAAATAAGTTCAATTTCTGCAAAAATTTGACTATTGTTGGTCACTCTAGGCTTACCATTACTTTGCAAAAAAAAAAAAATCTTATATACATACGAATGAAAATCTGATTATAACACCGGCTCTCGGACTCGAACCAAGGTCTTCCCGTATGGTGAGCAAGAGCTCTACCTCTGAGCTATTGGATCGACTTGCCGAGTAAGTGATTATTACAAAGCCAGAACATCAAGACATTACGAAAATCGGAAATCTTCAGCGTGGAGATTTCTTAAAAATTCTCGTCTAAGGGAGGCTACTGAAATGGTGTGATATCCCATTAAACATATTTTTAAGTACATGTATATTTGTTTTTAAAGGCAAAATCAGTCAAGAGGAAAAAGTAGGTCAGTGTCATTCGTGGAGATTTCTTAAAAATTCTCGTCTAAGGGAGGCTACTGAAATGGTGTGATATCCCATTAAACATATTTTTAAGTACATGTATATTTGTTTTTAAAGGCAAAATCAGTCAAGAGGAAAAAGTAGGTCAGGGTCATTTTATGAAAGCTTAATCAAAGATACATCTAATATGCAAGTTTGGTACATGTAGCACTTATACTTTGCTCAATATTGGCTTTAAAAGGCAAAATCATTCAAATGGAAAAAATTAGGTCAAAGTCATTCTATTAAAGTTTGATCAAAGATACATCTAATATACAAGTTTGGTACGTGTAGCACTTAAACTTTGCTCAATATTGGTTTTTAAAATCAAAATCACTCAAGTACAAAAAGTAGGTCAGATGCTGCATCCGATGCATAGGTCCAACAATAGCATCCAAAGATGAATCACTTAATTGTGCAAGTTTGGCTACTGTAGCATCAGTACTCTGTCAGACACTGAGCTACCCAAAACATTTTAACCAAGCCACTGAAGTGGAAAATGTAGGTCAGATGCAGCATCCAATGCAAGGGTTCATCGCAGCATCCCAAGATGAATTACTTGTGCAAGTTTTGTTACTGTAGCATCTGCACTTCGTCAGAAACTGAGCAACCCAGGGCTGTCGCAGGGTATTTTGGGAAAGAGGTCGGGACCTTTCAAATTGGGAAAAACAGCGGCATTTTGAGTAAAATTGAGAAATTTACAGCCGAGATAAAATTTATTTTTACCCTTTATTCAGGCTAGATGACAGTTGAATATGCACTTCTCCCGCATTATACTGCCGTCTTTCGTTTTTCTAGAATTTGGCGGTACAACAGAGTCGGAGGTATATCGAGGTTTACTGATTACATCAATAAAATTTGTGAATAGTGAATCAGAATTTTATCATTAAAAATATTGAAAACATGACTGCCAATAACGTGGTAAATAGCTTGTCACTTTTGTCTGTACTTGCGGTTGTCTTTTAATGTTAATGCACGGCGCGGAAGTATATGGCGGGAGGCTCGTCAACAAAAAATCGTTGTATCAATGACTTCCCAGAATGTTGATTTGGTTTTTTTCCCCCACACCCTGCTGCAAAGGGTGCATATCATCGTCATTTAATGTAATTTTCGACCTTGCGTTCAAAGCTATACATGACAATCAAACTCTTTGGATAAATATCTGGATAATTACGTGTACCTTGTTTAGCAGTAATTATCGGGCGATTAACGCTTGTTTGTACCTACATCAGTAAGGGATAGCGGTATGCGAGTTTGGCGTTATGACGGGGATGATACAATATATCAAACAAAGACTTGGGAATTTTTAGAGTCTAAATTGGGAAAAAAAATATGAACACAGAGGCATGAGGTAGTGAACAATGATTTATTTTCTCTATCAAAACGACAGGTTCCTGTGTTAAAACAGCCAAATCAAATGAAAGAATCTCGAAAGTCAAAGTGGATTCGCCTGTAATATTGTATAATTGGGAAGCAGTCCGAAAAACCTGACCCCAGTAAACCCAGCCTTTGACGGTTATTTGACGATGGGGCCCTCCTCCGTCCAAATAATAATTTCCTTAATTTTTTACTATAGTATCTTGTAATGTTCATATCATACAATGTACCCTTACGGGCCCTTCTTTAGGTAATAAAGCATGATATCTTATCTATCACAATCATACTGGTCGAGCAGATATTTCTGAACTGACTTAGGTATTTCCAAACGATTCGCTAGTTCGGTTACTTGGATTTACCTTTTCACAATTTTGATGATACAGACGTTTAGATATTCAGAAAAATAGCCGACATGCAAAAGGAAATCTCAAAATAACTTTATTTAGAATATTTTTAACGTTTGTTTCTCCTGCTGTTTGTAACTTTCGTCTGTTTGGGAGCTGGGGAAAGTGACATCATCATTGTGTTAAGAACATATCTTGACCTAGTTTCGGAGTCATCTATTTTCCAAAAATCTATTCTTGTCAACTGATCGATGAAAACCTGCATCGAGAGGGGCCCAGAGCAGGATATTCACGAAAAGGTGTACAAATTTCATGTGTTAGAATACCAAAATCATTGGAAATAAGTAAGAAATAAACGTACCTCATCATGGTTCAGAAAGTCGCTTTAGAAATAAATTTTGTAAAAGTTTTATGATATATGTTGACATAGAATTCTTCAATAAGGATTAAAGGATAAAATAACAAAGTTTTGAAATATTTGATTCATATTTGACCCCATGAGGGACTAAAAAAACGAAAAAGAGGTATCACTTTATCTTAGCGTCATTCTACTTGCAAACTCCTATGCACCAGAACCAAATCCTGGTCCACGAACCCCTAAGTACCCATGTGGTACATGTGGAAAAGCAGTCACATGGAAAACGGCAGGGGTCTGTTGTGACTCCTGTGATCGATGGCATCACAAAGAATGCATAGGTGTGAACACGCTTATATATCAAGGTTTACGCAATACTTCAAGGGAATGTGACCAATGTGGACTACCTAATTTTTCTTCATGCTTGTTTGATACTACAGTTTTCTTAACAACCAATCCATTTGATACACTAAACGAGTCATCATTAAACGACATACATATAGGTAACCCAGCTGCTACATCGGCACCGGTTCACTCCCGCAAAACATCTGAAAATCAACAACAACAACAACATAAGAGAACAGATAGACCATTAAGAGTAATTATTATGAACTGCCAATCAATCAAGAACAAAAAACACGACTTAAGCAATCTGGTAGAATCAACAAAGCCAGACATAATCATAGGTAACGAATCATGGTTACACAAAGACATTCAATCTGCAGAGGTCTTCCCCGAAGGGTTTACATGCTATAGAAACGACAGAACAAGTGACCCTCATGGGGGAGTTTTTATCTTGATAGCTAACCAATACTTAAGCTCCGAGCCCATTGACTTGAAGACAGACGACATAAGTGAGCAATTATGGGTCAAGGTCCAGATCATAGGATCACCTGACCTAGTTGATGGTTCAACGTACCATGTAGATGTAGATGTAGACCTTTATATTGGCAGTTTCTACAAACCCCCAAGACAGACAGACGAGGAATACTTGAAATACTTGGACACAAACATACAAAGAATCAGAAATAGTGAAAATGCACATGTATGGTTAGGGGGAGACTTTAACTTGGGAGGAATTGAATGGGACAATTATACAATCAAACCAAAAGCACAAAACACAAGACAATGCAAACAGTTAATAGACATCTGCCACAACAATTACTTAGAACAAGTAGTTAATAGACCCACCCACATTACTGACACATCCAAATCAACACTTGATGTCTTTTTCACAAGTAACAGCTCTCTCATCAACAAAGTAGAAATTATCCCAGGTATATCAGACCATGAAATATTGTATATGTGGAATCAAGCATCAAACCAAGAAAAATAAAGAAACCACCTAGAAAAATATATCTCTATGCAAAAGCTAACAGTGACAAGATTAAAGAAGAATTTAACAACATTGACTTGAAAATACAGCACAATGATAAAGATCTACCGGTAGACATAGACCAACTTTGGAACATATTTAAGACGGAAGTCACTAACATAATGGACAATCACATACCTACCAAAATGATAAACAACTCCAAAAGGAAACAACCATGGATTAATAAGAAAATCAAGTCCCTGATTAGGAAAAGAAACAAAATGTTTAAAAACATGAAAAAGCACTCAAACACCAAAACAACACAGAAAGTACAAAGAGATAAAACACCAAATACAACGAGAAACAAGAAACGCATACTGGGACTATCTAGAGAACATTATTTGCTACGATGAATCAGTAGAAACATCACAGAAACAAAAGAAATTTTGGAACTACATAAATAACATGAAAAAAGACAACACCGGAGTAGCCCCACTAAGATCAGAGGGGTTACTGGTTGATGATACAAAACAGAAAGCAGAAATACTCAACAGACAATATCATTCTGTATTTACACCTGAAAACATCAATGAAGAATTTCCTACACTTTCAGACAATTATCCATCAATGCAGAACATACATATCACAACAAAAGGAACAGAAAAACTTCTCAATAACTTAGACACATCAAAAGCAACAGGACCAGACCAAATTCCAGCTCGCATACTCAAACAATACTCAACGCAACTTGCACCACACCTAACATACATCTTCAACAAATCTCTGGAAAGGGGGGCTGTACCGTCTGATTGGCGAAGGGCAAATGTGATTCCTATTTTCAAAAAAGGGGACAAATATTTGGCCAGTAATTATAGACCTGTTTCTTTAACTTGTATTTGTTGTAAATTACTTGAACATATTGTAGTAAGTAACATCTTAGATCACCTTGACACTTTCCAAATCCTTGTAGACTGCCAACATGGTTTTAGAGCAAAAAGAAGCTGCGAAACAAAACTCATCACACTCACACATGAACTCACACAGAACTTACATCCAAACAGATCTCATAATTTTAGATTTTTCTAAGGCATTTGACAAGGTGCCTCACCAGAAGTTACTGGGAAAGCTGGACAATTATGGTATTAGGGGAACCACCTTGGGATGGGTATCAGCTTTCCTTAGGGATAGGGTCCAGCAAGTGGTACTTGATGGTGAGGCATCTAGTCAAATGCCTGTAGTCAGCGGGGTTCCCCAGGGCTCTGTCCTGGGGCCCTTACTATTCCTTATTTTTATAAATGACTTACCACAATCTGTTTCTTCTAAAACAAGACTTTTTGCAGATGATTGTATCTTATACAGACAAATTAAACACACAGATGACTGCTTGACACTACAACATGACCTAAATAATCTTGCACACTGTGAAACAACATGGGGTATGCAATTCCACCCACAGAAATGCAACTCACTTAGCATCACACGCTCACGTAATCCACACAAATACTCTTACATTCTCAAAGGACACAAGTTAGAAACAGTTGACACAGCTAAATACTTAGGTATCACAATTTCACACATGTCATGGGAACCACACATTAACAACATCACTACAAAAGCAAACAAAATTTTCGGATTTTTGAAACGTAACTTGCAAATCAAAAATGAAGATACTAAATCACAGGCCTACAAATCACTTGTCAGATCCAATTTAGAATATTGTTCAACTGTATGGTCACCACACACACAAAAACACAAAGACAAATTAGAAATGACACAGAGAAGAGCAGCACGTTATGTTACACACAGATATCACAACACGAGCAGTGTCACAGACATGTTAAATCATTTAAACTGGCCTACACTCGAAAACAGAAGAAACGCACAGAGACTAACAATGCTTTATAAAATTTCCCATAATTTAGTTGCCATAAACGCAGAAGAATACATAACACCACCCACACAACTCCTTACCAGACACAACCACCCACTACATTATCAAACCTTCAGTACATGCACAGACTACTTCAAATATAGTTTCTTTCCACACTCCGTTGTGCTCTGGAATTCTCTCCCCCATTCGATCATTACTGCATCCTCTCTGAACCAGTTTAAAACACTGGTTCAGAACCATCTGAGCTCATCATATTAAATATATGACATTTTTGTATATATGTAAATTATCCTTTTAAACTTTTTCTTTTAAATTTTATGGCCTGTTTGCGCATTGCGCCGTCATGTAGTCATCAAGTGTGATGGATTGACGTACTGATGTAGATGTACAGTATCTGGTCATTGAAAAGTACGCAACGTCATGACGTTCTTTTAAACTTGTAACAGTTCTCTTCACAAAAATCAATTATTTCGTATTGATAAAGAAGGCATTAAAATTATTTTCGAAAATTTGAGTTGCCCCGCTTTGATACTTTGTAATGCTATGAAGCAATCCAGCATCTTGGCTATTTTTAGACATTGTTTAGTTGTTTCCAAAGATGGCGCCGAGAGGCCGTGATTTGACTACACCACAAAAAGAAACTATTATGAAAATGAGTGAAAGTGGTATGAGTAGCAGGAAAATTGGAGAATCCATGCAAATAAGTGCAAATACTATACAGAAATTCTTAAAAAGAAATCGGGCGAATAACAATGATGAAAATACAGGGAGATCAGGCCGAAAAAGATTTTCTACCGACCGAGATGATAGAGTGCTTGCAAGGCTAGTAAAAAGTAACAGACGACAGAGCTTGATGGACATTACGACAGAATACAATCAAAGGGCTCCAAAACAATTATCTACAAGGACTGTTAGAAGAAGACTCTATGATTTAGGATATAAGCGATCCCTTGTGCTGTTACAAAGAAGATCTGACACTATCGGCGAGAAAAACAGAAAAGCGAGGGTTGACTGGTCTGGTGCAGGGGTAAGAGAAGATGGACTGTTGAGACAGATTGGTGTAAGATAATATTTAGTGATGAAATGAAGGTAGTCTTGGGTACAGACAGAAAGATTTATGTTTGGAGAAAGTCCGATGAGAAATTTAATCGTGACTGCCTCGGTGTTGAAGATGCGCGTTCGCCACGAGCTGGGATATCAGTGATGTTTTGGGGCTGTTTGTGTATTGATGGAGTTGGTACAATAACAGAAGTTGACGGGAATATAAACTCCGCAAAGTATATAAGTGTACTGGATACAAATTTATGGCCAGTTATTACAAAGAACTTTTTAAATAAACCATGGATCCTCCAGGAAGACAACTGCCCCGTACATCGATCTGCAATGACCACAGCCTGGAAAACGCAACAGTCAATTGAAACTCTAACTTGGCCTAGTCAGAGTCCAGACATCAACATTATTGAAAATGTGTGGTGAATGATAAAAATTTGTCTTGAGCGTAGACTAGAGGACATCAGAAACAGAGCGGACCTCATCAGAGTCGTAAAGGAAATCTGGGAAGACATTAATTCAGAGGACATCAAGGGCGGATTTAGGGGGGTTTGGGGGGGTTCGGGAAAACCCCCCCGGTTTCCCAATTTTTTTTTTTTTTTTTTTTTTTTTTGGTAACATTAGCACTCGGAAAAAAAACCCCTGCAAACTGAGTAATAAAATAATTGCTTAAAGACCACCAGAATTCAACATTTTGAAACAAAATTTACAAAAATTTTCTGATTCATTCTGTCGCATATCGATTCGATACCGTATCAATTGGCGTATTTGTGGATTCGTACAGACAATCGCGAAGTTTTTGTAATGTACGTCGCAGAGGGGGTTTTCTGTTTAATAAACATTAACAAATACTATATTATGATATGAACATGTTCAAATAATTTGCAAAACATGTACGTGTGTGACAAACAATCAATGTAAATGGTACGGGGATCGAAACCTACACGTCTCTGTCCTCAAATACCCGGTTTGAGTATTTTTGTCATCTACAAATTTTGTTAAAAACATACTTTGAAATAACCGGGAAAATGGGCAAAATTATTTAAAACATTGTATATAGCTCTAATATGCTCCGGGGACCTATAATTAAGTGTAGTAGAGTGATTTATTACCAATTTGTAATAAATAACATCATTTTCTATTGTATTTTTCATATTAGTATTATTGTATTCATAATACTTACCTGATGTACTATTTTTAGATCTTTAGGGGATTTCCCTATATGTAACACATTCCAATGTAGTCTATTTATATATATATATAGGAAGTGGTGTGACATCAGAGGGGTCACATAGGTCATTTGTAATGTTAAAATGTATATCATTGGCCAATATGCTAATGATCCTTATTAGAACTTTTTCTATTGGTTATTACCTTTTTCCCTCCAACATTCAGTGGTCATTGTTTACTATACCCAGACAGACATGTTGATTTCCATCATACCTTGATTTTTTGATTAAGTGCATTATTCCATATTCTACTGACTGTAAGTACTTTTTATTGTATTTTATTGATGTATGTGATATTTCTGAATTAATTAATTATCTATAAAATGTGTATTTTGATCTTTTATAAATTTTGGTAAATAATGTAAACACAATCAGCTGATCAGCCATTCCCGTACGAAATATTCCGCCTGGTCAAGACATGGAAACCAGGCGTAGAATGTAGAAAAGACCAGGCGGACAGCCCATTAGAGGTAATATTGTGAACCAGGCGTCAAAGACACGGAAATCTCACGGAATTCTCACGGAATCCAGGCGTAAAATGGAACGTAATATTTAAATGAGTTCGCCTGGAATTTTAGAACCAGGCGGAAAATTTGCATAACCAGGCGGTATATAGCAGCACGTAGCATGTAAAAACCAGGCGAACAATAAATTCAGACACGTAAATTCTAAAAACCAGGCGTAACATCAACCAGGCGGCTTTGCTGACCAGGCATAGCTAGTAGTTTGTACATGTAGGTCTATACATGGACAGACAGAAAACATGATTAATCAAACAGAAGGCCATAATTGAAATAAATAAGTTTATTCTGTTAGATCTTATATTTTATCATATCTGATCCCTAAGCTGAAAAGAAAGTTTTCATATTAATGGAGTAGAAATTCTTTCATCTTGATAAAATGTCCTGTTTTTCTGTGAAGGCCCACGATAATTTTCTTCGAGTAATGTATGTATCACATGCAGTTACCAAACTTTAGAGTTCTGTTCTGGTGTCCATCTAAGAATTTGGATCATTTATCGTCATATCTTCATTTCCTTCCTGTACGCATTGTAAAATACACATGTATCTTTTCTGCATTTCACTGTCTCTTCTGGGAGAGTCTTCCTTTATCTTCATATCTTCTGATAAACTTGTCTTTCACAATCTCTGGACATGAATCTGTAAATAACATATACATGCAGTGCATCACTTTACATATTAAGGAAACAAAATGTTTCACTGATCATGTCATGAAGTGGCTTAAAATTTTACTTCTTATAGATATATATATATCATGTATATATACATGATATAGGGACAAGACATTACATGTATTAAATCTTGCGAACAAGAAGTATTAATTGTCAGTATATTTAGAGTATAGTATTACCACTTAGAGAGAAACTTGACTGAGTGTCACAGGGTCTAGATTTCACTGCCCACCTTCCCTCCTCTGCAAGACTACTTAAGTAATGATTTAAAGAGGAGAAAAGGGTATGTGGCCCATAATGCAGCAGTACCTAGACCCTGTGACAATGAGTATGTATAAAATAGCATACATCTGATCTACATGACTACACCCTTGTCTGGAATTTTAATAATTCCCTCGTTTATCAGGCATTGAGTGAAAAACTTCAATACACCATTGATGATCTTTTCTATTTTGTGTAGCAAATATATATATACCTCCAGCACCTGAGACTTTCTCAGGTCCATTTTTGCATTTTTGATGTGCTTTGACCTAATGACACTTGCCACTTCCTTAGATATGCCATCAAACAATTGAAGGATATGCTTTTGGTGCAAAAGTTTGGAGACAATGATTCAGGAATCTATTACCATTGATGGCTTCTTTCCTGAAATAAATCAAATACAGAACAATTACAATTGTAGTTCATAATCAAATTATGTTAATCTTATATTTATGGTACTCATAAGCATGTACTGCAAGCCTCCCTCACTACCACCACCATCACTTTTTGTAATTTTTGGAATTTAATGCATAATTTTTATCAGCATGATCAAGTACTTTAAAACAATCATTGCTTTTATTAATATCATTATATATATACAGGACATTAGCACAGATCTACAGCCTAGCTGAGGGGATTATTATAATCAGGGCCCCATCCTCTGAACTTTGACAAAAATAATTTGTCCTGATTCAACCACTGCATAATCAATTATTTTCCTCAATTTAGTGAATACATGTACTAGGTTTGAAACCCCTCCTCCTGGATAGATTGGATCCCTGAAAGATTATAAATCCAACTCTGTACATCGTGTACATGTATGTAAAATCATACTCTAGTCCCCCCCCCCCCCCCCCCCCCACTTACTCCCATTTTTTTGGTCTCGTACTGAAACCCATCCCTCCCCTATCTATTTTATATTAAAGAAAGGCTCAATTATTAATTGATAAATTCATTTAGCACAAGCACGAATCTGGGGGGGGGGGGGTCAGGAGCCCCTGGAATTTGCTAGAAATGCTGATTTTCCATTAAAGTTTTTATGATTATACAACCCCATCCCCCATGACAACTTGAACCCTCCAGGAATACTAGAGAATCGCCCATGTAGCATCTATATGTACCGTCAAACGGACCCCCCCCCCCAAAAAAAAAAAAACGAAAAACAATACTAGATTCGCCCATGTTGCATCTACCGTCAAACTTCCGGTGAACTCAACCTGCACAATGGCAATGCATTCAAACGAGGCTTGCGCGCCGAAATCAAATTTTAACATGTTGAGCAGTTACTCGTACATCGTCAAAATATCTGAACTTGAAGGGCGAAAGATTGAAAGAAAAAAACGTGGAAAACACTTTAAGTATTAGTTCAATCATTGTTACAAACTATAACATTTATGATTACATTAAATGTAGCATAAAATAAAATCAAATGATTTTTCGAATTTTCTGAAATTTGTGCAAATGTTGGTAACCATATACTTACGGAAAGAGTTACATTTTGCTGGTTTTCGTTTCTTATCCATGTATGTCCTTCTCTGATTTTCTCCAAACACAAGATATATGAGGATAAACTCCATGTGTTAAGTTCCACATCGCAAAATTCAAAGTTTTCTCTTCCATCGAGCGTGGCTGCGAGGTCAATATTTAAACTGGAGAGCTAGGAGTGCGCGTTACGTGTTTAACGACCAGCTGGTCAGAATTAGATGTACAGCAGAAGGGGAACATTCAGGGGTCCGATTGATTTATATAACAAATTATGCTCCTTTGACCTTTCTTTTCGGCCGAAATTAAAAGATACGCGTACGTATTTTATATGTTTATCTGCTTTCTTTGTCTGCTTTTTGTAAGGTCTGGCGGGCGGCGAAGATAAATAATTATCAAAGCACTTCCCCCTGTAACCCCACTCCTGTCTCAAGAATAAATCCAAGCGTCAAATTTCAAGATTGCCAAGCGGATGTAATCTGTTTCCCCATGATCAGAAAATGACGTGATAACTTTCCACTTCGGCGAGGGGTAAGGACTGGAACTGTTGAATAACCGCCCCCCCCCCCCCCCCCTGCTTTCCAGTGACCATAAACAGCGAATGTAAGGTAACTGGATTTACCGGCAATGACTAGTAATTTGGGGGGGGGGGGGGGGCTGAACTAAATTCTGGTCACAAAACTGAATATAATTAGACGGGGAGTTCCAGTATATGATTTGAAGATTGGAATACCGTATTAGTTTTTAGGCAAAATCGAGTGGGTCCTTATACATTCGTTACAACCCCCCCCCCCCCGGATCCTGACATGATATAAATACCGTGCATACGTCGTTAAATAACAGATGTCTACTGTTGAATTTTGATACTTTTAATCACAAAACCATCACAAACCAATGACTCTTTCCAAGATAAACTGGAGGGAGGGGCAGGGAGTCATTCCATTGAAAGGCTCGATCCGTACTTCGACCTTGATAGAGGTTTTACTGGACAGTCAATTAACCCCCCCTCCCCCCCCCCCCCCCCCCCACACACACATACATCTCCTCGAACTTTTAATTGGCTTTTCCTCCAGACTCAAACATTTTTTGTGTTCTAAATATTTTTGACTGACATCCATTTTTTTTTCAACAAATTTAAGCTACAAACACTGTTTTCAGTCGAAGAATTTATTGAAATTTTTTCTAAGTCAAGAAAATCCGTGTCCTCAATTTTTTCTTCTAAGTCCAAATTTACGTCTCTTGATTATTTCTAAGTTCAGATTTCCGCCTGGTCGATAGATTGTCCGCCTGGTTCAAGTAAAATACGTCTCTGTAAAGGAGACGGAATCCTTCAAATTTTCCGTGTCCTGCTCTTGTACGCCTGGTAAGAGGCACGTAAACACCCAAACCAGCCGGAATCCAGTTGGTTTACGTGTCTTAACCAGCTGGATTCCGTCTCTTCATTTCGTACGGGTTTTGGATCAGCCAGGTAACACATCAGACTTTTCCTATTTTTTATCTTTAGATTACTTTGCATGATTAGACATTCATTATTATTAATTATCTTATCTAGGTTTTCCCATGCATTATCTGTCTGATGTACCAAGGGTATATAGATCATCATGTAGGATCTTTGATCTTTGACAGCCTTGTATCACATACAGGTAATTATTATTAATTGTATTAATTATCATTTTGTGATGATTATAATTATGTGTGATATTTATCTATTTATTCACTATGTATGAAATTGGGGAATTATTTATTTTTCCTTGAATTGTCAGATTGTGTGAATTTCATATATTTTTGATATTATATGTTTACATTGTATTTATTATTGTTATCATGTATTTCAGGGCTACTTATTCATGTTGTAATAAATTGAGAACCTGAGACCAGAGTTACTGTCCTATTTTGACCACTACAACATAAGCATTCAATTTTTCAAAGCCAAAACCCAATGATACTCAACATTTTTTACTCGATATCGGACCAATATTCTAAGGACATATTACAGCAAGGACAAATCAACAAGCCAGGCGTACATTTGTACGCAAAAACGTCCACATCGTCTCGCGAAAAAAAGGAGAGCGCCTCCCCCAGTTGCCAAAAAGAAGGGGGAGGGTCTTTTGAAATAGTATTTAAAGCAAACTACTGTTCAGAAATAGATCAAAGACACTCCAGAAACCACCGATTTGAATGCATTTTCGTAATTTTCTCGTGTTTCATTAGAACTCAATACAACCACGCGCGGATCCAGAGGGGGGACCGGGGGTCTGGACCCCCCCCCCCCCCTGAGATTTTCGGAGGTGGGGTCCAGCTTTGTCCCATAAAATGCATGAAAGGGCTTTGAAACCTAAAATTTCGACTCGCTTTGCTCGCCATTTACAAATACAAAACTATTTTTTCTGCAAAATGCCTTAATTATTATCAATTGTTCATACTAAGTAATTTTATATAATTGTCTTGGGTCTCAGGAACTCATATTTTGAACAGTCCTTTACTTCATAGAATGTAACCTCCTTCATCTTTTTCAAGGTTTTGTCATTTTAAGATGTCTGATTATTTGGAAAATGACACATCTCTTACCTATTTATTCTCATGAAATTCGCTCCGCTCGCCGATATAAGGAGTGAAATATTCAATGTAATAAATAATCATCTCGATCGAATCAAGACAAATTAATATTTCATATCTAAAAAAATTTCTGGCTCGCTACGCTCGCCAATCCTTCATGAAAATAAACGAGAAAGGAAAGCTAACAAAATTGCCCCTCCCCATCATGTGGACGTACATATATAAGTATTTAGGGAATGTCATGTTCACATCTCAAGTTTTCTTCATCTTAGTCTGCTGACATCGAATAATATGCGTTATCCCATCCAAATTCAGCTCAAAAACGCTCCAGAGGTCAGCCATTTGCTTCATTTTTTTCAAAATTTTCACGAGGGACCCCCTTCAAGGGGATGGGTAACATATTTCCATACTGTCCCCACGTGACCCTTCGGGCGTTGCAGGTCATCCCCCCAAAAAGTGTCTGTGCCCCCGGACAGCTGAAGTTCTTGGTCCAACCCTTCTTTATAGACGTCCACATCGAAAACACTCTGGCTACGCCCCTGCCAGCAGTAAAGGAGAAATTATTTTATTTAGAAATCTTTATTAACCTCATAAATTGAGTGGAAAAAAATGGTCTGAATATTCGAGAAGGTAAGGAGAAAATGTGCTCCAGAATGCACCATTTTATTCCATTTTTTCAAAAATTTTCCGGGGGAGGCCCCCCGGACCCCCACCTACAGGAGGGGGCAACCCCCTCCCGTACCCTCCCCCGCTCGGCACTTCGTGCCTCGAATCGACCCTTTGGGTCGATACAAAACCCCCCCCGCTTGCCACTCTGGATCCGCCACTGGACATTATTTGTTTATATCAATCTATTCCCAGGAGAATTGTCATATTAAATCTAAAGGATATATAACCCAGTATTAAATTTCTAAAAGACAAAATTCGTCTTGCATTGTCTCTTTTTTTTTTATAATTTATGCATCACATTGTATATGTTCAATGACGTCGCGTACGTAAAGTGCGTACTTTTCAATAGCCAGATACTGTAGATGTAAAATGGAAATACCTTTAGTAACTGGCATAAAATAGCCGTTAAAAGGGTGTGTTAAAACACCCTCAAATCAGCATTTACAGGTCGATTTTCAAAATTATTTTTACATAGGCATCTGTATGAAGGGTGAAGCATTATTTGTTCTGAGTTTCATGGTGATTGGACGTACAGAAGCCGAGTTATTGACGAAAAACCGCAAAAATCGTTCGGAATTATCTGCTCGACCAGTAATATCCCGAAACTTGTTCTGTTCTGAAACTCACCAAGAGCACCACCAGTGGATGTGATTTCAAATGATCGACGCTAAATAATTGATAAATCAAGCTTTATGGGAAAACTAACGCTTTGCCATTATTTCTTCTTTGAAATTTTGCGCACCTGCAGCAGACGATTAGGTGGAGTTGTCTCGCTTGTTTTAGTTTGTGGTCATATCGTTAGTCTTATTTTTCGCTATAATGTAACTTTTGTTTTTTGTTTTTTTGGCAGCTAGACCCCTATCTATGGAAAGCCAAAGGGGTCAAAATTCAGTTTCTAACATTGCAACTCTGCAATTGTATATTCGTAAATCAAGATTTGTGATTTGTAGTTCTGTAAATGTACATTTGTAACATTGCAACTCTGCAATTGCAAATTCGTTTGTGATTAGTTGTTCTGTAAATTTTACATTTGTACATTGTATAACATTGCACTTCTGCGGTTGTATATTTGTAAATAAATGTCTGTGATTTGTCTTTCAGTAAATGGACATTTGTTCTCTGTTCATAATGTAAACACAACATGCATCATTCGTACTTCCAACATTCTTCATTCGTAACGTCGCATTATGCTAGTTTTGTATTATCACTACAGATAGCGCTTTAACGGGTCCCTTTAAAGTACGAAACGAAAGGAAATAAAACGAAACAGAATTGAACAAAATAAGCATGTTCAGAAATATTTTATCATATTATAGTACGTGAAATATCGACAAATTTCGATGTTCTTCTATCCATGACCCTACGCTTACTCGGAGCCTCCTCCTCCCCCAAAGTTTCACGAATGTCAAGGCATCTTTTTTCACTCAGGAGTCAGTACGGTGACAAAGAAAAGGATCTCCTCCCCAACCTATTAGGGGAATCTGGGTTATTCTTCACGATCTGGATTTTGTTCTCTGTTGTTTCGGTTATTTAAAAAATCATGGTAATAAAATTATGTATTTTGGTTGCATAATAACAATGGAAATTAAATGATTTTACTTTCATTCATTGAGTATCTGAAACAGTATTAATTTCTTTTTCTTTTTTTCGATGGCGAACTTGAACATACCTACACTAGGGTGCATACTAGGGTACAGGGACGTAACCGGGTGTACATTTGTACGCAAAAAGTCCACATCGTGTTCGCAAAAAAAAAAAAAAAAGAGACAAATACCTCCTTCTAGGGGCGATTATGACATGTTTTGCAAACTACTGTCTAGAAAGATCCGATTTAAATAAGTTTCTCAAACTTTTCTCGGGTCCTATAGATAGGCGAATTTACAAACAAAGTACGAGTCGATTGTGAAGGACGCAGGGTTCTCACGTCCAATACTAGTATCTATGTATGTGGACGTACATGTTTGGGGGAAAAGCTACAGCATATCATGTTCATATCAAAAGTTTTCTTCATCTTAAATTCTAATTTAGATACGGTTCATTGTTTGCTGACATCGAATCATGCGCTTTATCCTTCTAAATTCAGCTTAAATACGTCTCAGAGACAACCAAGCTTCATTTTTTTTCCAAATGTTCTCGAGGAAAGCCTCTGAACTCCCACCATCGAGAGGGGAAGACATCCTTCTATTCTCTGCCCGAACTCGACCACTCGAGCCTCGCAAATCATCCTCCGCAAAATTGGTTCCCCCCCCCCCCCCCAATCTGCAGACGCCCACAAAGAAAACACATTATTCTACTATTCTTACACTTGTAAGCACTTATTTATTTGTCCGCAATTGACAAGAAGGCAGGGGATTTGAACTTCCCTTCAGATAGAAGGGGATTCGTCGGTGATTTTGAAAATTGGCCGGTGGAGCTTATCATGTTTTAGCTGAATCTACACGAGTACAGGGTGATCCGATGAAAACAAACGTAAATACTATACATAAATGTAATGACATTTTCTAATATTTCATAGCTTCCGCAGTTTTCTGCAACTTGAGTTTCTCTGAGAATATTTGAGAAAAAAAAATATATTAGAATATAGTATAAAGGGTTACCAGTACTTTCGACCGTATTACTTTCGACCCCAGTCTTTTCGACCTTTTGAACTTTCGACCCAAGACCATTCGACCAGGTCGAATACGTTTTGTCCTTACTTTTCGACCTTTCAGTGAGAGACTTTTCGACCTCGTTATATTTACATACAATTTGTTTCCATTGTCGATTCTTATAAAATCTGGATCCAAGTCCGAGACAAAAAGATGACTTGACGATTCTTACATATGACGGCCGTGAAGCAAAAATCACCTTTATAATAGTACATTTCATTCTGAACAAAATGATATATGATATGTTTATATATGACACGGATAAATGCAATAAATCTTCTTTAAAAACTTTGGTATGACGTCAAATTTATGGTACTTCAACTACATATATCCGGTACAAATATGTGTATTATATAAGTGACAATTCGCCGGAATCCCGGCCGTATCTAAGTAACTTTAAAAAATGACATTTTCGGGAAAAAATAATATTCTTGCCATTATCTTAAATTTACTGTATTCTATCCAAATAGTACTATAAAATAGTTGTTATCTCACAACGTAAATATTCGGCCTTGTGTATGTTTTTTTTTTATCAATTTCAATATGTTCTAAACAAAAACTTTCGAATAAAAGATATATAACTTTTCAAGCAATATCGATCATTCATCAAATATCAAATGTAACTTTTTCTTTATAAAAACACAAGATTTGCATGTTTTATGTCAACATTTTGGAGTCAATTCATGTATCTTTTTTTTTTCACACATTAGATGCTCAATATATTTTTTGCTAGCCCTATTTGTTCAATATGCAGTATCAGAAATTTCAATCTGACTATGTGTGTCAAAAGTTTTGGGAGTGGGGGGTTAAAATCTTTCCAGTTGTACTGGTCTCCTTACAAGCAATTTCATTGATCTCTTCTCTCTTTTCGTAAGAAAAGTCAAATCAAACAACATCAGAATCTTTCTTTTTCAATAAGTTTTTTCCCTTGGGTCGAAAGTACCCCAAAATTGGTCGAAAAGTCTTCGGGTCGAAAAATCGTCAGGTCGAAAAAAAAATTGACAGGTCGAACTCTAAAAAGGTCGAAAGTTCAAAAGGTCGAAAAGACTGGGGTCAACAGTGAATACGGTCGAAAGTACTGGTAACCGTATATACCATTGAAAACGGTGAACTTTGAATTTTCATTACGTTTGCAGTATTTCTCCGAGTTTTGACCCCCCCCCCCCCCCCCCAAAAAATAGAAATCGGAAACTTTGGGGGAGGGGGAGGCTGCGAGTAAGCGTAGGGTCATGGATAGAAGAAGAACATTGAAATTTATCGATATTTCACGTACTATAATATGATAAAATATTTCTGAACATGTTCAATTCCGTTTCGTTTCATTTCCTTTCGTTTCGTACTTTAAAGGGACCCGTTAGAGCGCCATCTGTAGTGATAATACAAAACTAGAAAGGTTTCTTGTTGCGGTTGCAACAAGAGTGTCTTCCTCCTATACAATTTTTGGTTTGGAAATATGAAGGACGTCACATTACATGTATTTATATTATATATTTTAAAAGTTTTCAAATAGCAGTAACATTAGATTTTCTAACCGATAATTGTTGGTGAGCAACCATTTGATTTTTTTTGGGGGGTGGGGGGGGGGGGGGGGGGGGTGGGCAGGAATTCTATTGCCAGCCGGTAAAATTTTTTTCAGCAACTTTCTGAGCAGGCCATTTTTTTCAGCCATTACCAGAGTCGGAGAAAAATTTTCGCCGGTTCTTCGGGCCGGATTTAAACAAATTGTCAAATGTTGTGAATGTCTGTGTAAGTTAAACTCCCCGCTGTTACAGAGTATGAGTTAATAACCGTTCCTTCAGATGTCTATTTGCAATTAGCGAATTTCAGACAGATTGTATGATCTTTAAATAGAACCTTTTCTAGATTTTTGTGCCTATGCGTATTAGGTCTCTGGTAGATACAGCTATGTGAACAGTTTGTATTTATATTAATTAATTTTTTGACTTTAAATTGTCTGGCACAAAGGGCCAGCAAAAATTTCCATATCATGCAATGTATCCTTACTTTTGCATGGTCCGGGAAAAAAAAAATTGCCGGCCCTTTGGGCCGGAATATTTTTTTCAGCATTTTTCAGAGCCGGGATTTTTTTTTTTTTTTTTTGCAAATTCTTCCTGCCCCCTTCCCCCATAAAAAAGGCGAGCTCGTAGCTGTAGAACCAATTTTCTTGAGAAGAGAAATAGTAATAACAAGTTACGTTCAATATATATATATAAATACCATGAGGTTCTCGCTGTGCAGGTTCAAATTTGGACCCCCCCCCCCCTTCCCTTTTTTCAAAGTTTATTTTGAATTTCCATCATGCCGACATCGTTCAATATAAACAGAACTGTTTTCGAAAAACGAGGGGAGGGAAGAATGTTGGAGAAATTGTTCATCAATTTGTAAATAAACCAACCGAAAATTATGTTCGAACGTTTGCTAGAATTAGAAATTAAACTTGATGTTCAAAATATAGTTATTGAAGTTTAGAAACAGGTTTGTAGGTTAGAAATCGGAATCAAACTACCACTTTTTGTGTGTAAATTCTGGTTTGTAGCTGATCTCTTCTAAATTAATCAACTGTTTTAAAATCAAATTGTGTATATCGAGATGTATTTATGAAATGCATATTCATCATTGCCGTGAAATCGGAATTTGAAAATCTCAACACTGCTTTTCTCGAGTCGGACTCGGACTACCAATTTTAGTGTGCGCCCGATCTGTTGGCGTGAAGGTGTATCGAAATACCCAACTCAAAATTTCGATGCTCATATCTTTTCAACAGTAAGAGATAGGAAAAATCAGAAAGACTAAATAAGACAGATATATGTATAAAAAATAATAATATTGAAATTTTTAGGAAACTTCATAAGCTTAATTTTTGTTTACTATTATAAGCAAAAAAGTGTCTTCCTCCTATGAACTTCTGAATTTGGAAATATGAAGGACGGTGAAGGACGTCATCGTAATAAATCGTTACAGTGTGCATCTAGCATTTCATAACTTGCATGGCTGTCGACTTTCAAAAAGAATGGAAATTGTAGATAGCAAAATACGAGATATTTAAGCTTACAAATAGCAAAACATGAAATTTTCGGTCCTTTTGAGTAATTCGACGCTCCCGTCAAATATTTGAATCTACTAAAAAACATGATAAAAAAAATAACAGAGACCAAAAATAAAAAAGACCAATCTAGCTTTTACTCCAAACGTAACGTTGGAGAACTTTCATTGTCCTAGCTTACAGGGTTCTTGAGAAATCGCTGATCCAATTTTCCACGGTTACGAAAACAATAGTCTTCCGACGGAAGTCGGAAGACCTAACTAGCATAATACGACGTTACGAATGAAGAATGTTGGAAGTACGAATGATGCATGTTGTGTTTACATAATGAACAGAGAACAAATGTCCATTTACTGAAAGACAAATCACAGACATTTATTTACAAATATACAACCGCAGAAGTGCAATGTTATACAATGTACAAATGTAAAATTTACAGAACAACTAATCACAAATCTTGATTTACGAATTTGCAATTGCAGAGTTGCAATGTTAGAACTGCAGAGTTGCAACGTTACAAATGTACGTTTACAGAACAACAAATCACAAATCTTGATTTACGAATATACAATTGCAGAGTTGCAATGTTACAAATGTACATTTACAGAACAACAAATCACAAATCTTGATTTACGAATATACAATTGCTGTCCAAAAAATGTTAACAGCTGTTTTTACCATCTTCCTCCATTGCAGCTTAGTAGGCCTATTTTTACATAAGGTATCTAGGCTAGGTAAGTTGTGCAACTCTAAACTGTCTTTGACTCTGCCACAAAAGCTGTCATGGTCATTATCATACACGGCAAATTTTCTGTCTAGAATGCCTTTCACGTTACTATTTTCACTATTTAATATGCCATATTATAGTAGACTAAGCTGTCTTTTGTGTAGTTTTGATACCACATATTCGATTTTTTGGGATTTTTTTTTTATATCAAATAATCGATTTTGTGGTATCAAAATTATAAATTTGTGATATCAAAAATTAAGAAATAACAACTAGCTAGCCGTGGTTTATTGTCAAGTAATTCTACAAGTCGCATGAACCAATCATATTATCACCGAGCCGCGAAGCGGCGAGGTGATAATTTGATTGGTTCATGTGACGAGTGGAATTACTGGACAATGAATCACGGCTAGCTAGTTGTTATTTCTATTCTAATATCAGTCAGGGGTATCACTGATTTCAGTACTCTTTCAGAAATGACTAACATCAGTAATTTTGATTTTGACTTAACTTGCTGCTTTACCTCCAAATGACTGAATTCCATGCTTTTTGCGCGTATCCTTATTCCTGCGCATTTTCATTTTATGAGTTCATTGAGTGCAGAATAGAAAGTACTACAAATCCATGGAATTAGATTTCCCTTAATAGTTTAGTAAAGGCAATTATATGGACAAACTTTATAATATGACGAGATTCAATCATTTTTAAGTGACTGATTTCTATCATTTTGCAAAATGAATATCTTTTATCGATTTTAATTACAAAGGAAATCGAAAAATAAATTATTAGTATCAGTCATTTCCAAAGAGGACCGAAATCAGTGATGCCCCTTACTGAATATAGCACGTGGATCATGGGCGGAGCTTAGCGCACTGGAAGTTTGTAGGAGATTTTACACCAGGCGAGTTCTATGGTACATATAGGGAGAAAATTTCAAGTCATATTGGAATAGAGAATAAATAGTAAAACGGCGCCTCATAATTTTGACCCTTACGCGTTAATCCAGCATTAGACGGACTGTGATATTCTTCGTGGATCTTAGACATCAATGGCATTAAGGGGGTTCCCTAGGTTTCCGATTTCTTCTTTTACGCTGGTACTTGAAAAATAATATCATGTAAACGTAACAGAAAGGGGACCGTTCCATTGCTACGTACCATGATCCGCAATTTTGTAGAAAAGAGAATGCGCATCGTCAACTTAAGCGCACAGAAGATACAAAGCGTTTCAATAACTTTAGCAACAGAAAACTGGAAAAGGTCCTACATTTTAATTTAACAAACTGTAGGATCTTATATTTCTGGCATAGGTAAAAGAATACAACCCTTAGTGCTAGCATTTGTTTTTAAATTTGACAATTTGGTTGTGTGGATGATTCCCCTCTTCCTGGTGATAAAAGAAAGGGGGGGGGGGGGGGGGGGGGGGGGGGCTTTCGTTGCGTTGTGTCCTGTTCACTAAATCAAGAGCACGCTGTTTTGGAGATTTATTTTGCCGTCTTAGGAAATTAAAATTATGTATTGTCTCCGTAGGTTGACTTCATTTAGTTATAACTGAAAATGTGCATGAACTTCTTGTTCAACTTTTTTGAAGCTGCTGTATGGAAAATTCTCAAAGTCGGCGTGATGTCACACAAAGGTTCGGTCAGAGATAAGCACCGAGAAGTTCCGAAAATAGTTGGGGGATAGACTCTGGGTTTTTCATAGAGAATAATATGTGGAAATTGCTCTGCATCTAGAATCTAATGATTTTGATAAGAACAAAACTTGTAGAATTCATTAAAGAAACCATTGATGAATTATCTCTTAACTCCTCAATCCGCAATTTAATAACAGATTTAAAGAATGAGCTAACAAAATCTCGTCTTTTTCATAGGGCAAAGTGATAAATATAGAGACACATCCCCCTGTAAACATGGCGGAAATTTGGTCATGTGACCAGTCCAACTTCAAGAATGAAATGTCTACGGGAAATTCCCATGTTAATTTCAGCCCGCCACCATATTGTTCTCGGTATCAACAATGATATACAGTGATGCCATGGTGTCCGACGTCACGCATGTTAATCATATAATGATTTTTACTGTAGAAAATCCCTGTAGACATGGTACATTAGTAGACATTCTATTTTCCCTCATAATTTTTAACTAACGCCATTCTTTCCTAAAACATTGTTTAACCACGAGCCCAAAGATACATTTTACTAGTCTTTTGTAAAGTTTCTTAAAGAATTTTTACTAGCGCAGCAAAAATTTTGGAAGCCTCGGGCGTTGGGCTAGTGAGTTTTGGGAAAGACTATAACGCTACGCACATGTACATGTACTACCAAAAGGCGGGGGGGGGGGGGGGCATTTTCTGTTACAACTAACAGAGATTTATTGATTCCGTCTATTGTTTTATGTTGTTTATCAGTTTATAACAACAGTATTCCGTCTTTTTCATTGGTGTATGCTTGTGTTTAATTTAGGACAGTCCGACAGTATCTGACATAAAAGCATTATGTTACATAATAAAATTTTTATAGGTTACATCGGTTTTGTAGTATATTTTCCCTGAATTTAACATTGGTTTCCACGGAATTTGATGATGTCTTTATATGTTTACAACATATACCATCCCGAATAGGGAGTAACTCTGTATATAAATCATGATAATGAAAATCCTGAATATTTAGGAGAAAATTGCCAAAACAGGGTGCTCTGGATTTAGTGAACAGGACAGTAGAGTCTCAGGGGCGGATCCAGAACCCCAATTGCCAGGGGGGGGGGGGCACATACAATTTTTGATGGGAATCACTTGCGAGGCAGAAGGGCTGAGTGGGGGAGGGTATGGGAGGGGGGCAGCAATGCATCCTTCACGACTTTGTAATCTATCCCCAAGAAGATTTTGGAAAATTTATTCAAATCGGTGGTTTCTGTGGTGGTTTTGGGATATTTCTTACTAATTTCATAGATTTTTCTTAGGAAATAACAGTTTAATGCTTCCAAAAGCATGGCATAAGTGCCCCCTGGCTGAATCCGCCACTGAGTCTGTGCAGCTCACTTCAGAAATAAGAAAATCGAAGTTTTTTCTCAATTGTCGGAGTAATTTCCTATTAAAATTTATATAGGGGGATAAATCTTGAACTCTTGTACCTTATAAGGTGCAAGTTATAATAAGTGACAGATTATAGTTCTAGATGGGGAGTTTTCACAAGTGTTGTTGTTTTTTGGTTCCACTCCCAGTCTTTCCCAAAAACTTTCAGCTCACATAGGTCATTCCTACCTATGTATTAAAGAAACACATCAGTTCTGAAACAAAAACTGTCAGTCCGAAAAAAAAAAGAATACGCAAAAAAGCAATTACAGCTAAACCTGCTGATGCGGTCACCTCTATATTGAGGTCACCTGCTCATTGCGGTCAGTTTCATGCTCTCCCTATCATTTTTACTATATATTTAACCCCTTTATAACGGTCACTGTTTAACGCGGTCAACGGTCACCATGTTACGTGCATAAGTATTGAACACATCTTTAAATTACGGTCACAAGTAGCTATCGTTGGTGGTTACGTTAGACCAATTACAAAATTTTTCCAATTTACATTCTGGCCGCTAACGACGAACAAAGTGACACTGAAGGGGGCTCAGACACAGAGGCGGACGAACATGAAGAAAACGTATGTACAATTGATCACATAAATGACTATGTTATGAAAATGAAACAGTTTGCAATTAGAAGTGGACACGCGAAAATCATGTCTGCCTTGGTATGTGTTGAAGAAAGCCTGTCCGATTTAATGTTGACAAACAAGAACACTCAAACAAAACTAAATGATTTCTTCCTGTCACAAAAGTGAGAAACTTGAAGTTGATATGACTGTGTACATAGATATGACATGACTGTATGTATTCTTGTTCGTTTGCTTGAAAAAAACTTTGATTTTTGATGTGAACTTCTCTTTTAATGCCCCCGGAATCACAGATTCGGGGGCATATAGTTTTTGGCCTGTCCGTCTGTCTATCTGTTTGTCCGTTTGTCTGTTTGTCTGTTTGTCCGAACTAAAAATTTTAACATTGGGCATAACTTTTGAATGGTAAGTGATAGGGCTTTCATATTTCACATGTGTATTCCTTGTGACAATACCTTTCCACTGATACCAAAATTTTTGACCTTGTGACCTTGACCTTGACCTTTGACCTACTTTTCAAAAACTTTAACATTGGGCATAACTTTTGAATGGTAAGTGATAGGGCTTTCATATTTCACATGTGTATTCCTTGTGACAAGACCTTTCCATTTATACCAAAATTTTTGACCTCGTGACCTTGACCTTGACCTTTGACCTACTTTTCAAAAACTTTAACATTGGGCATTACTTTTGAATGGTAAGTGATAAGGCTTTCATATTTCACATGTGTATTCCTTGTGACAAGACCTTTCCATTGATACCAACATTTTTGACCTCGTGACCTTGACCTTTGACCTACTTTTCAAAAACTTCAACATTGGGCATAACTTTTGAATAGTAAGTGATAGGGCTTTCATATTTCACATGTGTATTCCTTGTGAGAAGACCATTTCATTGATAGCAAAAAGTTTTGACTTCATCACCTTGACTTTGACCTTTCACGTACTCAACAGAAAATGGCGTTTATACTAACAAAGATGCCAACGGGGGCATTCGTGTTTCACAAACACAAGCTTTATTCATAAATTTAATCAATATAATGTACAGCTATGTGATTCATTTATAAACATTGAATTAGAAATTTAAATTTATTTCTTAGTTTTCTATGAAACATGACCGTGTATCATCACTTCCTCAAAAACAAAGGTTTGACCATGTTGCAACATGGTACATGTACATGCATGTTTGAGAGTGCAAAATATTTCCTGTAAAAAAAACTGACCCTCTATAAAGAGGTCACCTGTTTATAGTGGTCACTTTCTGCTTCTCCCTTGACCGACCGTATTATACAGGTTTAGCTGTATAAGATTTATTTTTGACTGTTGCAAATTCATAAATTTTCTTCCAGTTATCACTTCCATTAATAAAACATTCAATAGCCCCTTATTATAAGTTATTTACTTCAGTTTAGCTAACATCGGCAATACAGTAGTAGCCACGGCCCGAACAACCTCTGACTACTTCTCATAAACGCTTTAAAACAAAGAAACTTTTAACATTACAATCATGAATCGTTTACAAGAGCGTGATCAATTTCTCATAAGGGACCAAAAATTCTAAAAACTTGCACCGGAACATTTGATAACATAACAAATAGACTCGCCAAAAGGCATTGATCATTCGGAGCGGAAAGCAATCTTCCAAACGTAATTTTGCCTGTCAGGACCGGTGGACGGATGTAATTGGGAAAGACTGCTGACTCTGATATCAAATTTTTGACGCGTTTTTGACATCTTTTTTTTACTTAGTCAGAAATGCACACTTTTGCACTATTTCTTTGAATAACTAAAAAAATACATGTATTTGATTTTACACACTCATTTACAGCATATTTGCATATTTGTCCTATTTATTTCAAGTTACCGAGGTACTACATGTAAAATTCTTTGAAATGTATTTTATGCTAAGATTTTAATTGTTGTTGGCTGGATTACAAAGCAATTCCTGTCTATTTGGCAGGATTGCAAAGCAATTCCGGTCAATAGATTGACGATGTCCATCTGTCTGTCTGTCCGTCCGTCCGTCTGCCGTCAACATTTTGGTTAAAGTTTCTGGTTGAGACAGAATCTAAGGAACTATATTCAGTAGAAACTTTATATTATACATGAAGCTTGCCCATCACAAGACCTTTCAATTTATGCCGTAACATTTGACCTAGTGACCTTGACCTTGGACTTTGACCTAGTTAAAGATTTTGGTTCAAGTTCCTGGTTTAACCAAAATCTATGGAACTGTATGCAGTAGAAACTTTATATTATACATGTAGGTTGCCCATGACAAGACCTCTCAATGTATGCTGATGACGAGACCTAAATTTATACGGTAACATTTGACCTTGTGACCTTGACCTTTGGACTTTGACTTAGTTAAAGATTTTGGTTAAAATTTCTGGTTAAAGCAAAATCAAAGGAACTGTATGCAGTAGAAACTTTATATTATACATGTAGGTTGCCCGTGTCGAGACCTAAATTTATTGATTTTGGTCAAAGTTTCTGGTTTAACCAAAATCTATGGAACTGTACGCAGTAGAAACTTTATATTATACATGTAGGTTGCCCATGACAAGACCTCTCAATGTATGCTGTAACATTTGACATTGTAACCTTGACCTTGAACTTTGACCTAGTTGAAGATTTTGGTTAAAATTTATGGTTTAAGCAAAATCTAAGGAACTGTATGCAGTAGAAACTTTATATTATACATGTAGGTTGCCTCTCAATAGATGCTGTAATAGTTGACCTAGTGGTGACAAAAATTTACTTTGCAATCCAGCCATACCGTCTTTAGCGGTGTTTTATTTTTTTGATTTTTCATTAATTTTTATACGCCCGTCATTTGACGGGACGTATTATGGTATGGCGAAGTCCGTCCGTCTGTCCGTCTGTCCGTCTGTCCGTCCGCCTATGGAACGCAATAACTTGAATACGCGTCAACGGATTTTTATGAAATTTATACATAGTGATCAGACTGTGGAGAGGAAGCCGCCTTTCGATTTTCAGGTTCATCCCATTTGTCGTTACAGAGTTATGGGACTTAGATTTTTAAAATACAGTGAAAATATACTAAAATATTTAAAAATTATTTAAAAATCTATTTCTGGTCGAAATGTTTTGAAATTTGGTATACTTCAAGTAGAAAGGATGTTCTTTGACATATGTAACGGGTTTTTAATTTTTTTGTCGCATAACCGAGATATTGTGTGTAATGGGAAGGGGGGGTGGGTTACATGCACATACATTTTAAGCTAAGGGCAAAATATAGGCGCATGGAACGCGATAACTTGAATATGCGTCAACGGATTTTCATGATATTCATACATTATAATTGGACTGTGGAGAGGAAGCCGCCTTTCGATTTTCAGGTTTATTCGATATGTCGTTACAGAGTTATGGGACTTAGATTTTTAAAATACAGTGAAAATATACTAAAATATTTAAAAATTATTTAAAAATCTATTTCTGGTCGAAATGTTTTGAAATTTTGTATACTTCATGTAGGAAGGATGTTCTTTGACATATGTAACGGGTTTTTTAATTTTTTTGTCGCATAACCGAGATATTGTGTGTAATAGGAAGGGGGGAGGGGTGGGTTATATGCACATACATGTTAAGCTAAGGGCAAAATATAGCCGCATGGAACGCAATAACTTGAATATGTGTCAACGGATTTTCATGATATTCATACATTTTGATTGGACTGTGGAGAGGAAGCCGCCTTTCGATTTTCAGGTTCATTCGATATGTCGTTACAGAGTTATGGGACTTAGATTTTTAAAATACAGTGAAAATATACTAAAATAGTTAAAAATTATTTAAAAATCTATTTCTGGTCGAAATGTTTTGAAATTTTGTATACTTAAGGTAGAAAGGATGCTCTTTGACATATGTAACGGGTTTTTAATTTTTTGGTCGCATAAGCGAGATATTGTGTGTAATAGGAAAGGGGGGGGGGGGTTATATGCACATACATGTTAAGCTATGGGCAAAATATAGGCGCATGGAACGCAATAACTTGAATATGCGTCAACGGATTTTCATGATATTCATACATTTTGATTGGACTGTGGAGAGGAAGCCGCCTTTCGATTTTCAGGTTCATTCGATATGTCGTTACAGAGTTATCGGACTTAGATATTTTAAAATACAGTGAAAATATACTAAAATAGTTAAAAATTATTTAAAAATCTATTTCTGGTTGAAATGTTTTGAAATTGTGTATACTTCAAGTAGAAAGGATGTTCTTTCACATATTTAAGGGGTTCTTGAATTTTTTGTCACATAATCCAGAAATTATGTGTAATGGGGGGGGGGGGGGTTATATGCACATACATGTTAAGCTAAGGGCAAAATATAGGTGCATGGAACGCAATAACTTGAATATGTGTCAACAGATTTTCATGATATTTGTACATTTTGATCAGACTTTGAAGAGGAAGCCGCCTTTCGATTTTAAGCTAGGTTCATCCAATTTGTCCTTATGGAGTTATGGGACTTAAATATTTTGGTGTTGTGAAAAAAATCCCAACGTGAGCGTAGGCTTTATTTTCTTATGTAGAAAGGAAGGGGGAGGTGATTTTCAGACATTTTCAGCTTCTTTTCCATAACCACTTTTCAGATTTTTATGAAACTTGGTAGGTATGAGTTACCCATTGTCCCTTACAAGTGCTGTTGTTTTTTGTTCCGGATCCGTCAACAGATGGCGCCACCACAGGCAAAAGTAGGTCATGGAGGTACCCTCCTTTGAGTTTGATACACTTCTTCGTCAGAATTTACCGACAAACCGGAACAGGATCAGCATCAGGATGATCTATGGTAGAGAGATGTTGTAAGAAGTGTTGTTATTTTTCGAAGTCATTAAGTTTTTAACTTTGACAAACTTCTTCTTGTTACATGTAGATATGCATAGTTGTGATAGTTTTCAGGTAAGTTATCATGGCCCTCTTGGGCCTCTTGTTTATCTCCATCTTGCTTTCAAAATTTGATTAAAAATCTGCATTTGTCTGGATGATGATGAATCATGATGATGGACATGTGAGACAAATTTGACAGCACCCCTTTATTATGTCGCCTGCACACATGAGCCACAAATATAATTTAGGGATCTTTTTGTCATTCTTTTTGTCTGTCTGTCTGGAGGTAACACTTTCACATATTTCACATGAGTAGCGTAGTTATGAAATTTTAGTGAAGGGTTGGGGTTCATCATACACTATTCTATACATGTATATGGCTATAGCTTAATTGATATGCATCATACTTCTGCAGGCATAATGAAGTTTGTTCTTTAAACTATAAATAGCAACACTCTGATTGGCTGATAATATCACCGACACTCATGGAAAAATCACTGTATACCACGGCCTAAAAATAGACCAGGATTACCCCACTAACTTCTGCAAATGGTGACATTATTTATTGAGAATCAAATATAAAAAATATAGAATAAAGCAATTATGGACTTTTAAGTCAGTATATACCGGTATGATGTACTTCAGCTTCGTCTTGGTTAATATTTTCATGATAAGTCAATATCACATCATATACACTGAGTTAAAAGTTGATAATATTTATTATCATTATTGTATAATGTGTAAAGGCATTGAATACCCAATGTAGCTCAAGGTCACTTTCAAGGTCAGGGTACATGTTATATATTTAGGGTCAAAAAGACAACATACCTGTTCTTGAACAGTGCTATTTTATGAATATTCAAAGTCCATCTAACATATATGAATATCTGGTTGAAAGAAGTTAGATTGATACAAGCATTGATGGGACAATTTTGCTAGGACATTGATGGACACACATGGACAGACAATAGTTAATGTTTCAAGGGAACTTACATGTTGTAAGAACTAACAACGACATGTGAAAACATCCTTCAGTCTTTAATTTTGTTGTTGAAGACCAAATGTTGTACAGCATAAACATTACAAAAGTGATGAGACCTTGTACAAACTTAATTATGATCAATTAAAGAAGCATGTCCGCCAGGATCACATCATTTTTGAGTGAGATTTTGCCTATTTATGGAAGGCTCGTTATGTGATTTAGGATTAAAATACAAATGTATGTTCAAAATAGGGTTGAGACAATTTTGTACAAACACTTACCGGTAGTTAAAAATTTATATTACAAAAGACTATTTTTCTGGAAAGAATTTCTAGATATTGTATGTACATGTAAACAGAGTATTATCTACCTGAGTGGACCACGTGACTGTTATTGATCTGTATTGATTTACAGTGCAGTTCAAAAGTAATATGAATTTTTGATTTAGTTAACTTGAAAAACAGCCCCCCCCCCCTTTTTCTGACAGATTTTCCAGGACTGAACATTGTGTGTATATTCACTTCATTCCAGGTAAAAAGATAAAAATAAAATCTGAACAGTACTGCTTGGGAGGGGTAGGGGATGAGGTTCACTTGTAGAAAAGATTAGACCCCTACCTACCCTTACCCCTCCATTAAACCTTTTGAGTAGCAACTCCCATCGTTAAAAGGGAAAAGGAATAAAATGAAACTGAAAATAACAAAACATTGTATTATTTTATTGTGCATTTGTCCTCATATCTGATGTACAATACATAATGAAAATGTTTTCTTGTCTGTATACTAGTACTTTTATCCTTATGTTTTTTTAATACATGTATTGAAATTTCATCTGATCTGTCTTTTGTAATTTATGAGCCAATATTTTGACATTGGATTAGAATTGTAAATGTAAACATACAGAGAAACTCTTGGGCGTTTAAACGTTTTATAATGATAATGGTAATTTAATGAAATTAAAGAAGGATATAAATTTCCCCCGCCTTATACATGTATTTACATTAAGAAGAAAGTAAGGAAAATGAACAAATAAATATTATTTAAGATAGTAGTTATTCAATAGGGTCTGGTCAGTAAAAATGACATGTAATTAAATTGTCAAGTTTAAAGGTATTGTTTGGTTTTGTGCTAGGACAGGTAGACTTCACACATCATTTAAGTAAGTTTCATATTAAATGTTTAATGTTAATTCATTAAAAACAAACTTATTACAGCCCCTATGTAGAGTACAATTTTTAGCTTGCCGGGATGAATGTTCAGAGAGCTACTGTTGAAACCATGCGTTAGCCCAAAGCTTCTATGTCCTTATTCTCAAAAACTTTAACCAGGGCTATACAAATATGTCTCTGAACTAGAAGAGGTAGAACTTTTGTACTAGTATTTCACATGCAGATTCCTCATTGCTTGTCCTTTCATTTGGTTCCATGGCTTTAAACCTAGTGACCTTGACCTTAGACTTTGAACCTTGAAACCTAAGACAGCTTTTAAGACTTTAGCTTTGGTGATATCTCTTGAAGTATAATCATTAATCTGTTTAAAACCAGGTTTTTACATGCTCCCGATTTGTTGCAACATGTCTTGAACATTCTAAATGCTGATACAAAAGGTGATAGTATCAAGAAACTTTGAAATTTTTCAAAATCTTGATTATTTCTATGCAATGATTAATTTACCCTATTATAGGGTTACGGTACATCAGGTTTTATTACATACAATACATGTATATACGATACAGGGGTATTGTAAATATTGATGTCATAATTATTAATTATACCTGTATTTTGTAATGGTCTAATTTCTATAACTATTCCAGAGGCTGCAGACATGGCCAGATACAGAATCTTACAGCTGTTACATTGGGGTCCCATCATTGCCTTGTCAGTCATTGCCATTATCACTACTGTTGGATTTCGCTGTGCCTTAATGTGGTGGCCTACGTATACAAAGGGGAGCTGGATTAACCTCACTGTCTACTTCACCTGGCTCTTTCTTATATTGTACAACTATTTCTTAGCTGCCTTTAAGGGACCAGGATTTGTGCCTATTGGTTGGAAACCAGTGAGTTGTTTGATTATGGATAATTCTAATCTAAACGCAAAAGATTGGTGGCATGACAATAGAGAAAATTGAAAAAAAATACAATGTACAGCAACATTAGAACTGAACCATGTTAGCAGAAATTCTGCAAATACATGTACTTCTGGCATGGCCCTGTACAATTAGGCAAGTCTTATAAAATTAGGGTTGATGGATTAGTAGAATCTATCACGATGTTGCAACTTAGAAAAGGGATTCTCATCTGAGGGTAAAAGATTTGCAATCCATAATGAGGCTTGCTGAGTCATTGATGTATGGTAGCAAATCTTTTGCACGAGGATGAGATTCCCCTGTCTCAGTCATGACATTGTGATTCATTATTTTTCTCGCTCAGCTCATTTAATTATCGCTAAAATGATTTTTAACCAGGATAGGGACCAAAATGTGCACATATCCACTGATGATATAATGTAATATTCTATATGGTCATAATATGTCACGTGGAGTGTAAGACAAGAAAATCTCACACTGCCACATCTATGTTTTTTCTTCAGTCTCAAGTGGTTAGTAAGTTAGAAAATTAAATCTACAGTAATAATTATATTTTAAACCATCTAATGGAAGCTAGACAGGGAAATACTAAATATACAGCATGTACTGGCAAATATGATTGTGCACCAACTCTCTCCTTGTTTGATTTGATCTTTCATTACTTAGTATACCTATTTTAGAATTTCCTTTCACAGAAAAAGGAGTCTGACTGTGAGTATCTACAGTTTTGTGAGATATGTGATGGATATAAGTCTCCCAGAGCTCATCACTGTAGGAAATGTAACAGGTATAGTAACTATAGGTAAATGTTTATTACATTCAAGTGTACATTGTATTTAAGGGTTACATTATCTTGAAAGTTGCTAATCCCAGATAGTGCAACAGGTCTAGCTACTGTTGTAGAATTTTATATGTGATAGATACAAAATGTACAAGACATTTTTAGCTCACCTTGACGAAGTTGAGTGAGCTTATGCTATACCCGCGCTCGTCTGCATCCAGTTAAGAAGTTTGGGGTAGCTCAGTATTTGGCAAAGTACTGATGCTACAGTAACCAAACTTAAACAAGTGATTCATCTTTGGATGCTGAGGTGAACCCATGCGTCGGATGCTGCATCTGATCTACATTTTTCGCTTGAGTGACTTAGTTAAGAAGTTTGGGGTAGCTCAGAGTGACTTGGTTAAGAGATTTGGGGTAGCTCAGTATCTGACAAAATGCTGATGCTACAGTCACCATACCTGCAGAAGTGATTCATCTTTGGATGCCGAGATGGACCCATGCATCAGATGCAGCATCTGACCTACTTTTTCCGCTTGAGTGATTTTGCTTTTAAAAGCCAATATTGAGCAAAGTATAAGTGCTACATGTACCAAACTTGCATATTGGATGTATCTTTGATCAAACTTTCATAAAATGACCTTGACCTACTTTTTCCGCTTGAATTATTTTGCCTTTTAAAGCCAATATTGAGCAAAGTATAAGTGCTACATGTACCAAACATGCATATTGGATGTATCTTTGATCAAACTTTCATAAAATGACCTTGACCTACTTTTTCCGCTTGAGTTATTTTGCCTTTAAAAGCCAATATTGAGCAAAGTATAAGTGCTACATGTACCAAACTTGCATATTTGATGTATCTTTGATCAAACTTTCATAAAATGACCTTGACCTACTTTTTCCGCTTGAGTTATTTTGCCTTTAAAAGCCAATATTGAGCAAAGTATAAGTGCTACATGTACCAATCTTGCAAATTGGATGTATCTTTGATCAAACTTTCATAAAATGACCTTGACTTACTTTTTCCTCTTGAATGATTTTGCCTTTAAAAGCCAATATACATGTACTTAGAAACATGTTTGAATTGAATTTTGCTGCCACGAGATGAGCTTCGTAATCTGTGATTACCTATATTTAAAAAAACTCAAAAACTCCCAAAGGTGCAATTTGTTGAAAGTATAAGTTAAACAGTTGGCAGTGATAAAAGCATGCAAGTGCAATTTGTTGGATACAAATTCTATAAGCTAGTCACTTCATGTATGAGGGATTATAGTGTGCATTAATTCTCTTGTCACAATATTGAAAGCATAAACTGTGATTTAAAAAACCCCACTTTTCTCCTTCTAATATACATGTATGTTGTTCCGTGTTCATGTATGTGCTACATTTACCACTGCTTTAGATATTTTCTGAAGTAACATACCACATCCTTTTATTTCTTTTATTTTCTAGATGTGTGATGAAGATGGATCACCATTGTCCGTGGATCAACACGTGTTGTGGACATTTTAACCATGCCAACTTTACTTGGTTCCTTTTTTTTGCTCCTCTTGGTTGTATACATGCCACATGCATTCTTGTGCCTTCTGTGTATAGAGCTATAAATTGGGTAAGCTAACTTTTTTTTAATTGTTTACACGGTGCTTCAACTGCCCATGAACTTTGGCATATTGCTGAAAGAATTTCATGATCCCTGCAAAACAAAGTTTGGGAAGAAAGATAGAGAAACGATACGCCAAAAGTGAATCGTGATATATTGCAATATTTTATTAGCTGTATTGCGATATATCATTTTTGATGTAAAATCAGGTTCCTCATCATATGTTTTTCCATAGTCCTCCTATTTTCTGATGAAATTTTACATTGTCAATGTCATTTGCTTGAAAGAAATACACACAAGTCATTTAATCCTTTTGATTGTTTTTCAATTGTGAACGATGTGGACTATGGGTTTCTTGTTTTCAATGAAACTTATTAAAATCAGAGAGATTCTATGATTTATTCATATCATCTTTAAGGGCATGATATATTGTGATACAAATTTATCAAATATCGCAATATATCGTTACATTGATATATCGTTACACCCCTAATTGCTACTATGAATGTGTGGGTGCTTGTTCTATGACGTAGGATCAAAACAGAATTCAAATTGAAAAATGTAACAATACAAAGTCTCCCACAAGTGTTATCCGTGGGGGAGAGGATGGACCCTATTTGTTTTAGATATCATTGTACACATTCTGGGGATTATTTTTTAAGAGAACTTTGTCAAAGTTAGCATGATATATGTAACAATGTTTTGTACTTTGAACTTGTACACATGTTTACATACACATTTATTTGATTTATTGATGTTTTCTATTGCAGCACTACTACATGTATTATACGAGGGAGCCTGTGGTTCACCTAGATTTTGTTGGCTTTCTTTCTGTGATGTTTGCCATAGGTCTTGCCATAGGGGTAACCATAGCTGTGGGATTGTTGTTTTGTATACAAGTAAGTCAATACAGATAAGTTTCTGTCTTGAAAGTGGAACTGAAAATTTTAGAGCTGATAGTGCTTTGTGTTGTTTTTCCTTACAAAGTTATTGTAAAGAATTCAATTATTTTAAAAGTTATGTCTCCATGAAAACATCACTGTAGATGTATTTAGTTCAGAAATTTAAAATTGCATTATCAAGATTAGAAAGTGGTATATAATATGTAATTGTTCTCTTCTATAAAAGCAACACTATTATGATAAATCTTCCTTCTGTTTTAAGTGAGTTTGTGTATCATCCATTTTTCTATTAATGAAGCATAAACAGAACCTTCTCTCAACATAATACATGTAATAAGCTTTTTCATTGTAGATGAAAAATATTATAAAAAATGAAACAGGAATAGAATCGTGGATTATAGAAAAGGTATGGTATTTTATAGTATGGGTTATTTGTTCATGTATGTCTCTTTTGTTTTCCATTCTTGATGTCAGGCTGGTCACATGACCAAAGGGATAGGACCACGAAGCCCCTAATCGGCCCTGTTTCTTAACATTTGAATTGATTGAAAAATTTTTGTGATTTGTTCTTTACTAGATTATGTGTTGAGATTTTGTAAATAATGGATTTAACAGTAGCTTTAAGCCCTTTGAAAACCCCAAAATAGACAATTTTTCGTGAAATTGCTGCAATACCAAAATGTTTCTTTGTTTCTAAATGTTTACCTAGATGGCCACATGCATCGAGAAACTTGAAAAATTAGAAATGAAAGATAATCACAATATCTTCTTGTCATAAAAGTTTTATGTTTCTCGACGCATGTAGCCACATCGAAACTATCCACTAAAGACACATTTTTTGAGCTTTTTTGACCAAGTTTTGTCAATAATGTCAAAATGACGTCACTTGATGACGTCATAAGACTTCCTATGGTGCTTAATTTGGTGATTTGTTCCTTTCATTAAAAGGGGGAAACATTCATTATATTTTATATGATATATCAAGTATTTCTCATTAAGTTTATTTTTAAGGAAAATTGCAGGGCTATTTTAGGGGCTTCGTGGCCCTACCCCTTTCTGTCATGTTTACAGGGGGATTTATCACTGTGCCCTATGAAAAAACCGTGATTTTGTTAGCTCCTTCTTCAAGTCTCCTATTATATTTTGGTTTGAGGAGCTAATTTTTTCATTCATCAGTGGTTCTCTAATTAATTATAGAAAATTTGTTCTGATTATAGATGTTGGATTCTAGATATAAAGCAATTTCCTTATAATACGCTCTATGATAAATCCCGAATTTATCACCCAGCTATTTTCAGAACTTCTCGGTGCTTATCTCTATCTGAACCTTTGTGTGACATTACACCGACATTGAGAAATTGAATGATTCTGAGTAGGTATGCGTATCTTAGAATTAAATGAATTGGAGGAATCTTGCAAAAATACATGTAATTGAAAGTAAAAAGCAAATATGTATTTTGAAAAAAACATATTTTTCTGTTGAACAAAACTACTAATCTGCCATCTACATTTAAATTACAGCTGACACTCGTTATCTCAAACTCGGTTATCTCGAAATTCCGTTTATCTCGAAGTCGAGCGGCGGTCCCATCTTTTTTCCTTCATATTCTAACCAATTTGACTTCGGATAACTCGAAATCGGTTATCTCGAAATTTCGCTTATCTCGAGGTAATTTCGAAGTCCAAAGTCATTTTCTTCGTGTATTTTATACTCGTTAAGTCAAAGTCCTAATGTTTGTATAAACAAACCAATTGACGTACCTAACAATTGTGAAATCGCATAGTAAACAAAAAATTATAGGTACCGGTAACGCAGGTTGACTGATTCGCCGTTGTTTGATCAACCGTGACATCAAAATTAATGAAGGGGGATAACAGTTAATTAGATAATATCATTGCGGAAACAATGATGTGTGCATGTTTCATTAATTAAAATTGCATTGTTTATTATGTTGAAATTTTTATGAGAAGCGACGTCTAAAAAAAATAATCCAATACAACCCCCCCCCCCCCCCCCCCCCAAAAAAAAAATTCTCAAGATTTATCGTAACTGAAATAAAAAAATTTGAGCAACAATTATTATACTGATGATCTACAAAATAATCGATACATAAAATTTCATACACTAAGAGGAAGATGATTAAACTTGATTGCATGCGAGTAAATTTAAGTGAAGAATGAAGACGTGTATACGACTTTGAAATCTAGCAGACGAAAAAATTAAATAGCGTACGAACAAATGTCTTCATTGTACTTTGATGACTTAATGATCTAAAACTCTTGAAGGAAAACGGCTTATGACAGATTGATAAGACAACCAAACTTGTATTATATCAGGGCCGATGTGATCGGCGCAGAAAGGGGGGGGGTCACACAACAAATAAAAATACCTGACGTTCTCAATGCGCTTCTTTGTAAAATTTCAGTATGAAGAATACGTTTATGGCACTTCTAGAATCTATTCTACGTTGTGAAGTTAACATTACATTGTCAGCACGAGTAGCCTTTTAAGCTCCGATATATATTGTATAAAATACAATAGCAAAACGATTCTTTTAGCCTTATAGGTGGTACAATACATTCAAAACTATACCATAAATTTGACTGATGTTTATCTCGAACTCCGCTATGTCGAAGTATTTTCAGTGGGCCCATCGACTTCAAGATAACGAGTGTCAGCTGTATACTGAGGGAATTTTTACTATAGTTTTATGTTATCTTTAGTAATGATACAAAGGCTGATTGATATGTAGTGAGTCTCAGTTTTCTGGGATGCAGAAGGTATTCTGCTGAGAGATTATCGCCAAAAAAGACAAACAATCAATGGCACATACACATGTACTATGCTTTACTTCTGACGCAGTTACAGGAAAATATTAAACTTAATGCAAAATGTCTGATAAAATTCAAATCCATCAATACGAGCTCACAACATATCAATCAGCCCTCGTACTGTGACATTAAGTGCAACTGTGCTTGTATTTGATATTTTCTTACTTCCAAATGTGTACATACATGTATAAATATCTGAGGGTTAAATTTCAATTTTCTTGTCTAGGCACAAGATAGGATAAGAGAAGAGGAAGAGGGCGATTTTGTGTATCCATATCATATGGGCTGGAGGAAAAATATGGCCGAGGTGTTTACATGGTCAGGCAGACCTAAATCTGATGGCTTTACATGGAATGTGGCACCTGGTTGTAACCAGTACACTCTCACAGTAAGTTGTCAGACTGTTCAATTTGATTTATGATGAATTATGACTCTTCATACATTTGTATTATTGTTAGGATACCCGTTTTGTGTCTTGAGAAAAAGGACTACCAGTGATTAGGAAGGACGAAAGGGTTGATGGGCCAATGGCCCCATAGTTTTCAATATCAATGGGACATTTTTTGTTGTAATGGGACATTTAAACTTTTTCATGGGACATTTTGATAAAAGACAGAGATTTACAACGTAAATGTATCAAAACAAAACATCTTTAATGCGTGATGTTAACAAAACAAGTTAATTGCATACAAACACATTATTTTTGTAGTTCCATTACAGAATATAGGATTCTCTTCTTGAGAATGCAACATATTAATTTCACCACTTCAAACTGTTCTAGTAAAGTCAACACTACTGTTTTCAACCAGATTCTACATGTACTGATACACTTACTGTTCATTTAAGTTGTTAAGCTTTTCAAGATTTGATAATTCGGGGGTAGGGTCCGACAAAGGGTCAAGGGACGGGGCGGACGTAGCGCTCTTGCCAGTCTCGGTATTCCCTTCATCAGAAGCCCCTTTTTTACCCTTGTCAGATAGCGCCGAGAACAGCGTTTGCTGTCCCTTTTCGAGACGAAGCCGCTTCTTCGGCGGCATAACAGTCTGTTTGACGAAAACCGTAGTTTGAAAATCCCCGCTATCGATATTATTGATCACCCAACAGCAAGGTAGAACAGAGCATTTACTTGATATAGCCACGAAAGTATAGAGAGACGTCCGAGGAGTTTTATTTTCACTTTCGTTTTATTTTGACACAAGGTTTGTAAACACAAAGGACGAATTTTCGTTGCGCCATTTGTATAGCTTAAGGCGCACTGTTTACAAAAACAATGGGACATTTTCATCGCCGATGCGCGTATGGCGCATGGCGCACGTCCTTCCCAATCACTAGACTACTTGAATATTGTCCTGATTTAAGGATAAGTTGTAATCTGAATGAAGACATGCTTATTCATATTTCAGATACACGTACAAATAGCACTGACTGTGTGTTGTTTCGTCCCTACCATGTAATGGCTTTATATCATAAAGAGTTTGCTTATTCCATCATTCTGACCTCCTTTGCAGATGATTATCTAAGAAATTTCAAAAGAAAATTAAATACTGTATATCAACTTATTATTTTTATAGAGGAGGTACCTACACTTGTCATTCACTTAAAGTCAATTTCTTTCCAATTTTCAAGATTGATTGTGGCTGAAAATGATGTGCTTGCACACTCAGGCCTTTCTTTCATTACTGCAAAATACATGTAATTATTTATTATCTTAATTACCTTTAAAACATGCAGTCCAGAGATATTAAGATCAAGAGGTCAAAGGTCGAGTCAAAGTGGCATTCCTTGAGAGAGAAAAAACTATGGTAACAAGTGCAGGAATTTTACAAACATTCTCTCGTTTTCTGAACTGACATGCTAAACATTTGACAATTATTTTAATCGTTAACTCGCCATAATGCCATTTTGCTGATTGAAAGTTGCTTAGTTTCCGTTGTTATTGAAATTTCAGATAGAGCAAATAGAACAGAAAGCTTTAAAAAGAGAGAGAACGATAGAGTATCATATTGTAGAAAAATATAATGGAGCAACTTTCCCAATCAGTAAGGGATGTAAAGTATGTACAAAGATTCCCTGTACTGATGAACCAAGAATAGTTGTAGCTGTCGGGGATAGGGTTCTTGTTACTCGCTGGAAGAAGTAAGTAAACTCTGCAATGAGAGATATAAATGCTATCCTTGTAGAGAAAGTCTTAAGACTGGAAGAAACTTTTTTTCTTATTTTCAGGAAAATTCAAGGAAACTTGTATTCCCCATTTGCATGTTCCTATGTTATTTTTGTAGTCTCTATTGGTCTGAGAATGATTTAAGGTTGAAACACCAGACAGTCATATAGTAATGGCATTGAAAAAGTTTTTTTCATGCTACATACTTACTAAACTATATCCTTTTCTTGCAAATTCTATAAAGGGCCGAATATTTTTCAAAGGAAAGTTTGATAAAATACTCGAACTATTCTCTTATTTTTTGGTAAAATTTTACTTGGTAATTCTAGATTCTGGCTGTATGGTACACGAGTAGAAAAAGAATCCAAGGAAGGTTTGTATTTTTCACACCTGTAACTGTTACATAATAATTATCTCAAGTCTCTTGTAACATTGTTCATGTTTGAGAAAACTTTGTCATCATTAATCCAGGTCTAATTTTCCATGAGAAAATATGTAAACTGATGTTAATGCAAAGAGTAATACAGATAAACCTGTCTTAAAGTGACCCTCTTTTTAGCGACTTCTTGCTTTACATGACCTTTTTCATTCCTCCCGAGCGATTTTCCTATCATATTAACCTGTATATAGTAACAACCTGTCTAACGTGACAACGACCGTAATTTTCCTGTCCTGTACCAAATTCCGAACTGGTATATTACGAATTTTAGTGTTGCTTATGACTCAAACTACATTAAGTTTTACATTGAATCTCCTCATTAGTGTCTTTCTTAATTTTAAAAAACTTCTGTGATACATGTATATATTTTCTAAATAAGATATTATGTGGTTTTATATGTGCAATATGATTTATTAATAGATTCTTGAATTAATATTTGCAGTAATTCATTTAATTGTATTGCTCTTATACTACATAAATTGTGTTAGTCAAAGTCAGATCAGCTTGAACCTGTATCAAGTGACCACCTGTCTTATGTGACCTCATTTCTGTCGGTCCTTGCAAAGTCACATAAGTCAAGTTTGACTGTACATGTAACACCCCCTGTATATGCCACAATTAAGGGTGCATATGAGGGGGAGGGGGATGACATATTTTCAAAAGAGGTTCAAGTCAATATGGACTATTCAAAGGAAGCATATATTTTTAGCTCACCTGAGCCATAGGCTCAAAGTGAGCTATTGTCATAGCGTGGCGTCCGTCGTCCGTCGTCGTCCGTCGTAAACTTTTCACATTTTCAACTTCTTCTCCAGAACGGCTGAAGGGATTTTGATGAAACTTGGTAGGTATGAAGTACTCATGGTCCCCTACAAGTGTTGTTGTTTTTCGTCCGGATCTGTCAACAGGTGGCGCCACCACAGCCAAAAGTAGGTCACGGGGGGTACCCTCCTTTGACAAACTTCTTCTTCAGAACCGAAGCATGTATCGACAAACCGAAAGCATCAGGATGATCTAGAGAGATGTCTTAAGAAGTGTTGTTATTTTTGGTTCCACTTCGAAGTCAAATTTTTGACGCGTTTTTGACGTCTTTTCGGACTTGGTCAGAAATGCATATTTTTGCACTATTTCTTTAAATAACTCAATAAGTGTATGATTTTACACACTCATTTACTACATATATATCATATTTAACTTACTTAATGCTTTGATATGTATTTTATGCTTAAATTTTATTTTTTTGATTTTTTATGAATTTTTTTCTTATGTAAAAAGGAAGGGGGGGGGTGATTTTCATACATTTTCTGCTTCTTTTCTATAACCACTCTTCAGATTGTCATGACAATTTGTAGGTATGAGGTACTCATGCATGGTACCCTACAAGTGAAAGAATTTTGTCAAGATATCCACTTTTGGATTTTTAAGGAATATTTTTTAAGATTGTATATAGGTATAATGTATGTTTTCCATGCCCAATGTTTCAGGTGCAACTACAGGAAAAAAACCTTCTTTGTATGATTAATCATTTTTAGATCGACCTTTCATCCATAGTTACAGCTGATAATTCAACAAGTGACACATGCTTCAATGTCTTATTGATTGACCTTTTATGTGATATGATTCAATTATTTAAATTCTTTATACTTATTTAGAATTTTATTTTTAAAGTCGGGAACAAGATTTCAAAAGCGGCCATGTTTTGCCGTGTACCCGAAGGGGATTCCCCATGTAGAAGTGTGATACCTTTAGTACTGCGATACATTTCAGGAGATACAGTGCAAACGGAATAGAGTTTTATTTAATGAAATGTGCATTATACTGGGAACACTTTCATAATGGTTAGCATTCATGTACTTGGAACACTTGCATATACTTGTTATCATGTATAAAGTTTGCTCGAATTTCCTCTGTCTTAGACTCTCTTAGATGAAGTAATTTACGGACTGATTTCTTGAAGAAACGTCTAATGAGTAATCTCTTCCTCCGGATTTTGAGAATGCATAGGACATTTAATATCTGAAATTCTTGAAATAAATAATACAGTTCAGAGTTCCTGAAATCTTCCTATGAAATGTTGGACCACAGAAAGCTGTTGTTTAAATAGAGTAAATAAATTATTATTTACAACCATAAGCCACTGTGTTCGACATCTTGTATGTATAATATTTCTAAGACGAACACAGAGGCCTGAGGTTGTGAATAATAAAACATTTTCTCTCATAAAATGACAGGTTCCTGTGATAATACATTTGGGAATTTTTATCTGTTCAAATAATAGATACATGATGAGTTTTTATCGGACAAAATAACTTTTTGTGGGCAAATCCTATGCAACCGATACATTTCATGAACTCTCTCCGCTAACAACTTGTCCGTGTAACAGACCTTTGAAGAGATAAAACAATTTGTTAACAGTAAATAACGATGTCGTAGGTCTGCTAGTTGGACAAGCTTAACAATTTCATGGGCCTTTTAATTTGTTTCAAACTACGAAACCTAGAGAAACCACTTGAGTTGTTGAACAGTGTATGCTCAAATGCGACGCTCCTTCTCGCCTGTTGAAATATGCATAGGCAAGAAGCGCCGCATTTCAGCATGTTCACTGAAAATTATTTGTTCAAGTGGCTTCACTGGGTCATGAGGTTTGATACACCATACACTGCTTTTTGGAAAACAAACTGGCCCAATTTCTGCACAACTCACTTGAATTGATAAATATTGGATTAAAACGATTTTAACTGTACGTTTCATGTATTTGGGATGAAATCAATACTATTCAAAGGCATTCTTAGATTTCAGTATACTTTAATATGAATAAAGGCAAAACCGAAAAATCTTTGTTTTTTATGCCCCTGGAATAAAAGATTCGGGAGCATATAGTTTTTGGCCTGTCCGCCTGTCTGTTTGTCTGTTTTTCCGAAAAACTTTAACATTGGGCATAACTTTTAAATGGAAGCTGGTGATAGAGGTTTCATATTTCACATGTGTATTCCTTGCGACAATACCTTTCCATTGATACCAAAATTTTTGACCTCGTGACAATAACCTTGACCTTTGACGTACTTCTCAAAAACTTTAACATTGGACATAACTTTTGAATGGTAGTGATAGAGGTTTCAAATTTTACATGTGTATTCCTTGTGACAAGATCTTTCCATTGATACCAATATTGCGCTGACCCTGACCTCTCACAACATTGTACTTAACAGAAAATGGCCTTTATACTAACAAAGATGCCGCCGGGGGCATTCTCGTTTCACAAACACAGGCTTTATAATTTCTGGCATGCTAGCTATCAATAATGAAAGGCTTTGTGTTCAATTTTAAATAAACTTAATTTATGAAATCATTTCATTGTTTTATTCTTTTTCTGCTGCACATTAATGTACAATATTATTTTATTTTTGATGTTGCATAATTGAACTATACTAGCTGGGCATATGAGGTTGGACCACTTTATCTGTCTTTTCAAATCAGTAAAAAAGTTATTGTTTTGAAATGTGGCTATTTTTTCTTTTTTGTACTTTTAAAGGTTGTCTGAAAAAAAAAAACTTCTCTGCATCCGGCAAAAATCTTTTTAGAAAGGTTGTATGACCAGTATATAATGTATAGGGGATGCAAATTATGTATCAATAATTTGCATATGATTAATTATCTTTTATTTGTCAACAATTCTTTTAAATCCATATTCTTAATAATTATATATATTTACTTCCTATTCATACATCTTTTAGAATAATGTAACTTGAGGGCAAATTATACTCAGATTTGGATAATTGTTAATACTCCTAGTGATCAAACAAGTTAATTGCTCTGCCACAGGTAAGCTGCCAGGTGACAGACAATTACCTCATGCCAGAACAAGTTTTACTCAGATCAATCAAATTAATTACATTTGACATGTTTGGACTTTAGGGTCAATTAAACATGTTGACATAATTACATAGAAATCTAGAGTATTGAAATGGATAAAAAGGAAGTCTTAACTTGGTACTTGACCACCATAAGTTTAACAGTCAGTCTAGAATTATACATCTAGGAGTACTGATGGATTTTATATAGCATACCGCATTAGAAATGACCATGATGTCTTAGTATTTGTTACTTCAGTTACATTGTGTATATAGTTTGTAAATAGTGAATAAACTTAGAAACTGTACAAGCTGTATTTGTATATGTACCTAGACATTCCTAGGTTAACAAGTGATCTGGGGATATCGGAGGTATTAATATGTAAAAGGACTTAGTGTGGAGACAATGACCTTGATAGTCCCACACACCCCGACCCTGCACGCACCCCGGTCACAGGATGGTAGAGAAAGTGGACGATCCCTGCACCTCAGCAGCCAAGAGAGGACAATTCCCCAAGCTGAACAAAATCAAGGACACAGCCACAAGGACAGGATTTGGGAAACAGTCTACCTCAAAATGGAGCCTTTCCTGCTTACAGACTTTGGTGAGTGCTACACTCTTCTTGTTTCAAAACAATTTCTGTATGCAGTGACACCATTGAATTTATTTCTGGTTTTCTGTGGAAATATTTGAAATCGGGTGTTAAGGTCTGTCATACATATCATGTACAGACATCTCATTTCTGTAAGTTTTGGTGGATTAATATTTTCCATAAAGTCTTGTAAATAAAGCTGTTGAATTTTGTTACTTTGGTCAAAAAAGACAGAGTCATCCAGATTGCAGAAATTTGTATATATACATGTATATATGTTTGTTTTATAGTAAACATTTTTGGTGAGTTTTTGTTCATTGTATATAAAAAGATCATAATTTGTTAGAATTTTGTGAGTAGCTAAAAATATATATAATCACATCAAATTTCTTAAGTTCAAATTTTTTTGCTAAGATGTTCACCATTTCATATGCGTAGATTATTGTTTTGATGAATCATGATAAATTAAATGACAAATATTGGGTCAAGTAACTTAAGATCAGGTATCAATGTTTCTGGGTTTGAGTTTCTTATCTTTTCCGGAATGGAACAGTCTGAGACATACCAGATAACCTGAGATGAATTTTAAATAAATTCGACACAAGTTCATTTTTGTCCCTATCAATTTGTCAATTTTTGTGTTTATTATGATATCAACACCTATATTTTTGTAAAACTTAAAATCTTGAATTTTCATGGAAAAACATTTCACAAATCATTGATTATTGTGATTAGGGGTCTAAACACCAAGCAAAATTCTCATAATCTAATGCAAGGCCAAATATGCTTAATTTAGTACATCTTACTATCATCCAATTTAGTATCGTTCTATGAAAGTAGATAACATGGAATCTTCATCAAGATTAAAGTATTTTTATCAAAAAAATTTTGTAAACGTTTAGGCAATTTTTTTAGCATTTCATTTGAATTCAAATTATTTATTTTGTGCATTTAGAAAAAATTCTTGAAAGTGATAATAGCTGATGGTATAATAGTGCAGTGGTACCCCATCCATAAACAATTTATAATAGTGCAGTTTTGTAGTTGATAGTCATGAATCCTCTACAAACATAAACAAAATAAAAGGCTATTGTTTCTTTTAACAAACTAAATTGGTCCTCCAAAATATTTTTGATAGACAGATCTGACATTTGGTTTCGTCAGCATTGCTACTAGTATAATGCACTAGAGTGTTTGTGAATCATGTGCTAGCTGAACACACAATATGTTCTTAAACTGCTGGCGAACAGCACAGTGCCTCTGGTATATTTTTAGTTAAATAAGTCAATCTAGTCTTTTTGATTCCCCATTTATTATAAACATTTATGTACATCTTAAAGCAGACATTTAAACTCATAGACTGAATAGATTTTGTGTGTAATTCTATTAATTAAAAATAGTAAAAAGATGCTAGTTGATTGGTAATTGATGGTGTTTGAAGGTGTCATAGCATATAAAAGTTGTCTTGTTGGGAGAATGGTGTAAGTACTCAAATGAGGAAGAAATCCCGAGTGTGTGGGACTATCAAGGTCATTGTCTCCACACTAAGTCCTTTTACATATTAATACCTCCGATATCCCCAGATCACTTGTTAACCTAGGAATGTCTAGGTACATATTCCACCATCCTGTGACCGGGGTGCGTGCAGGGTCGGGGTGTGTGGGACTATCAAGGTCATTGTCTCCACACTAAGTCCTTTTACATATTAATACCTCCGATATCCCCAGATCACTTGTTAACCTAGGAATGTCTAGGTACATATACAAATACAGCTTGTACAGTTTCTAAGTTTATTCACTATTTACAAACTATATGTTGGCTAAAATCCTGGTACTGGCACTATCAGTATTCAATGTCAGTATGTCAATTAGAGCGTGCATGGGTATCAGGTGAGCGTTGTGCCCCCTGGGGCTCTTGTTATTGAAAACTGAAGGATCATCAAATCAGTTTTATCCATGCCGACCTAATGCCAAACAATGCTTTGATTGGCCATTTGATTATGACATCATTATGTAAAGTCTGCCAACAGTTTGATATGTGAAAATTCATCAATATTTATACTCTACCAAATACTCCGTCTGTCCCCTACATGTATATTCGTCTATCCAGATTGACGGAAAGATTGACAGACTCATACATTATCCTGAAAATGGACTATCACTTGTTATGGACTTAATCCTTTTTATTGTTTAAATAGGGAAGAAAGATAGAAAAAGAGGCTGGTTTCCAAGACGATGTGCTAGAGAACAAATTACCAATGGACAAGACAATCTATTTTTACCTAAACAATCGGATGACAAAATCAAAAAGATGAAATGATGTAAACATGCATTAGGTATTTAAATGCATAGAATTCATTGTTAGATAGACCATGAAAATCATACGTGCTATTTTTGTATATGAGAAGTTTGTATTATCAATTTTTAAATGTGTAACTTAGATAAGGTGTTGTGACTTACATTACTAACTGATCTCATTGAGGTCAGATTGTTGTGATAAATCAACTGGCAAAATTTTACTTAAATGACAAATTTTTTTAAATCTAATTTTGAGTTACCTTAGAATATTTTCTTTAAAGAGAATTACTGCATTTACTAGATATTAATATCTGAGAATTATTCCATAAGTACAAAAAAAAAAAAAATTAGTCAATCCATGATTTTCTTTTCTTTTTTTATGCTAATAGGTAGAATTTAAAATATGTGCAATGGTCATATTAAAAACTTTCAAATTTGATACATTTATAGTTTGCATTCCTGTGATTAGATTACATTTGTTAGCAAGGAAAGATACTTACGTTGATACTATTTATAGATAAAAATTTATATTATTTATTGATATAAAATAGACATTAGTTTTATATCCTTCAATATGTAGTTAAGTATGATCATTTGTAGGGAAATAGGGTATCACCTTTCATATTATGTCACATTCCATGAACTATGCAATGGCAAAATATTTCGAATGCACCATTGCACAATGGTTCTCAGCTTTGAAAATCACAAAACGTTTCTCATCAAGGTATTTGTTCATGTGCATGTTTTGTCCTCATTGTATGGTGTATCTTAGTACTACCTAATCCTTACTATGTTTGAGTTCCTCATACAGAGCTTTGATAGATCTGAACAAGCTGAACTCATCACTTGACAACGTTTGTAAGAATTCTTTGCAGTTATTAACATTATTGAAGAATTTTTGACTGACAGTGACCTTTTGTCCTTCTATGGGTAACTTTATGAACAATATAAAAGTGTGTGAACAATATGAAAGTATGTGAACAATATGAAAGCGTGTGAACAATATAAAAGTGATTTCTTGTGCTTGAATTATTTTCGTATGACATTGTGAACAATATAAAAGTACATGTATTTTCTTGTGTATGAGTTCTTCTTGTATTTACAAGAAATTTACCTCAAAAAGTGATTATTGATTTATCTCAAAATTATTAATATTAATACATGTAGTTAATTATTCATCGTAAAATTTCAGATGAAGACTACAAATTTGCTAAGGTATAAGGATACTTTAGGTATAAGGAATACTGATAAATAGCTTTTCCATGCCTTGTTTGTCTTTTGTGATACTCTTTTAGGATAGGGAAATGAGATGCACTATTTTATTTTTGATATTGCTTTATGGTTAAATTGTGGAAGATCTCTTTTCTCCAGTGAAAAGTTCGGCTAAATAAGTTTGTTATAATCGTGTATTGTGTATTAACGTATCCAATGTACAAATGGAGATCTTGCTGACGTCTCATCAGTTTAAACAGTGTTAAAATTATCTCGGTAATCTTCGGCAGTGTCTCGATAGTTTCCGTGACTTAGTTAGTGGTTGGGATGTTGACCTATGATTTTGGAAACCAACTTTTATGTTGCATTATGGTATATTTAGGTAAAGATATGCGTTAATTTTAACTATATTATACACTTGATATTTATTTGTACAATGGATACCTTGAGGCAAGCACATGTACATGTACTTTAGTTACTTTGAGGACTAGTTGTCTCTTTTCTATGAAATATTTTTTCTATGTTACACTTTTTATGAAATATTCTTTGAGTATCGAATTGTAATACTAATCAGCTTGCACTGTTTAAGTTTAACTATCGTCAGTACTTGGAATGATGTTTGTAGTCTGTTTGTTATCCTTTAAGTTTTCACATTTTGACTTCTTCTCCAAAACTACCAAAATAGAATTTCACAAAACTTTAAAAATGACAGTAATTTTAAGTACATGTAGTGCATAAGGTCCTTTAGCAAAATTGTGATTTTCATGCTGATACATGTACATCAACTAGAACTTTCCAAAGCTTTATGAGAAGTAAGTATCACCCACTTGAGTCTATTGTTTTCACTATTAATAACTTAGGTTATTAATGAAATGCTATCACATGTAGGAATTCTGAATGTTCACTTAACTACAGTTGTTGTTAATTCTAAACATGTACATGTACATGTAGTATGTTTCCTCTCTTGTCCCACTTTTGTGCTTTTATAATTTTTCTTATGTAGATATACTATGTGCTTATAACATATTATGGAACATAACATAAATGCTGATAATGATAATGTGATACTGATGTTATACACAAGGTACATAACCTATATTTTGTATGAAAACGCCTTGAGTATTTTCTATTTATTTTATAGAAATAGATATACAAATAATACTTTAATATCAATTTTGATCATTAGTTTGTACTGCAGTGCAAGAATGAGTGTGTGCTACATGCATGATACAAATCTATCATCTAACAACAGAAGTATCAGACATCACACCTGAACTTAAAAATTATGACATCTAAATTGTCATGTCAAACCATGGTAAATGTACAATAGGTATAGAGAAAAACCTCATGTTCCGAATGGATAAAGTAAAATGGAAACTGACATATAATATAATTGTACATTTGTATGCATGTGATTGATTGTTTACTGCTAGTTTACTTAAGAAATATACACACCATTTGAAAATTTCTTATAATTTTCTCGAGGAACCTGAGATACAACCTCCTCTTCCCCCAAATTTTCTAAACAAAACAGGTGAGATTCTGAAACAAATTAAATTTTACAACTTTTTTCTGCTTTGAGTTCAAAATTTCAAATTATTGTCATAGCTTATTGTCCTCTACCATCCATTGTCAACTTTTCACTATTGGACTTCCATCAAAATTGCCGAACAGAATCCCACCTTGCAGGTAACAGGAACAGTGACTATTTTCTACTTGATTTATTAAACAAGAGGCCGCCAATAGATTTAATAGGCCGACTTTTCCTCTTGAACCTTTGCACAAAATTTCATCAAACCACAACATTTATTTATGTCAAAAAGACCCCAGAGAAGACTGGATGATATATGGAATTCAGGTGAGCGATATAGGCCCTTATGGACATTTTGTTTCATTAATTGAATTTGTTGATGTTTTGAATGGTTTTACAACTTGAAGATTTTTATTAACTTTCCTAAAGTTTGAGGATTAAAAAAATGAAATGTTTGATGTTGAATTATAAAATCTTATTCTTAGCTATGAAGTGATGATAATTGTACATGTATTGAGAAAATCTCCCTACCATGATACAAATGTACAAGAACCCTGTGAAAGAATGTCTTTATCCGTCTGTTTTGTCCAAATTTACTCATTTACATTTACTTGTACACATACATACACATTATGGAATATTAGGGAATTAAAGATATCTGATATGTTATGTAAATTAAGAAAGCAGTTACTAACAATTTTCATTTAGTTTGATTTTCCACTGTGCTTTGACAGAGGAGTTACATGTATGTCTGAAATGTTTTTCCTATCTAAACTTAAGAATTGAACAATTTTACTCAATGTTCATCAGAAGCAATATCCATAACAATAGTGCTAGGTCCTGTGTTGTCAAATTATGGTACAGCATTTCAAAAATTCAGGAAATATTTAATCACAAAGGCAAAATGAGGGAAATTGACATTTTAAGTCCACACAAAAAACATAAGCACATATAATGTTGTGAAAACTTTGGCCCAATCCTTTCTCAGTTGTTTTAAGTGAAATATGATTAAACTAAACAAAAAACAACTACAAAAAATTGTATACATATTTTAAAACTAATGTAAAATACAACCAAATCATACCCAGGCTCTGTATCAAGATGTGTTGTACATTTGTTTGTGATTAGTTTGTACATGTATATACATTTTGTACCAGAATATATTGCAATTTATATGCATCTACAAAAAAAAATTGAAATCCAGTAGCTATCAATATCTTGATTTATGTACATTTATTTGTGTATCACAATTTTTTAAGATTGCTCTTTGAATGAAACGTGTAGTAATTGACTTTTTCCTCATTGAATGATAGGGATTATACCGGTAACATAAAGATAGAAAAATCCAGAGAGAAAGTATTACTGGTATACTAAATAATATAAAACTCAGGAATTGTCCAAACTTAATGACTATACTACTTCAAAACTCATTAAGGTATAAGATGAATAATGAACGAAATCATGTCCAATACTTTGAAATTAAGTGTATAAATTATGTTTTCTCTCTCTATCGCTTTTGATGTAGTGCAAACTTTTGTACGTTGATGGTAGGTATCAGTAAAAGGATTTTTTATGATAGGATCATTTTTATGAGTTATCTCCCCTTGATTAAGAATACTTTAGAAATCAATTGCAAAAGATCTAAACGGTGAACTTGAGATTTCTCAGTGAAATTTGATGAATATCAATTATCAAAATTTTTTAATCCATCCATATTTGAGCCCCCATCATATTCTTGGAAAATATGGCTAAAATATTAGTTTTTCCATAGACTTCAATGTAAACTCTAAGGGCCGATGACTCTTATAGGAACTAACTTTTTTTGAAAACGCATTGGTGAAATTTAAAAAAAAAATTTTAGATTATAGCTATATCATGAGTGTAGAACTCCATACTCAATAAATGGGTGAACCAATCATCGCGCATTATACATCTAATGCCTTAACACCTTTGAATGTTAACTCCTCACATTACTTTTTCAAATAAATAGGGTCCACTTCATGTTTTGATATGGCCTGCAAAGCAAGAGACAGTTTCAAACCACTGTGCAGCGTCCACCCTTTGTTACTAACACTTTCACATCACTTTTGTGATGTCATTATGATTTGATCATACTTACTAGGATAGTCAAAAATGATGAAACTCAATTTCCAATTCCCATTAGAGATGACTTAAGAACCTGGTTTGACCATCTATTCAAACCAAATTGGGATATATTGATAATTCTAATATGACTTGAAATTTTCTCCCTATATGTACCATAGAACTCGCCTGGTGTAAAATCTCCAACAAATTTACAGTGCGCTAAGCTCCGCCCATTCACGTGCTATATTAGAATAGAAATAACAACTAGCTAGCCGTGTTTAATTGTCCAGTAATTCCACTTGTCACATGAACCAATCAAATTATCACCTCGCCGCTTTGTGGCTCGGTGATAATTTGATTGGTTCATGCGACTCGTGGAATTACTGGACAATAAACCACGGCTAGCTAGTTATTTCTTAATTATAAGTTGGGGAAGGTTCATAATGAATTTTGGGTCAAAAGGTCAGGGTCATCTTTTCATATATACGACTATTTTAAGATACAAATTGCTATGTACATGCACATTCATGTTGAGCAAACATTTTCTAGTCTATATATGTTTAAAGTTTCTTGATAAGGTAGATCAGTATGTGATTATATATTCATTGCACTGTAATGTAAAATTAGGTTAACTTAAGTAGAAGTTCATATTTATTGATTATTTACCTAGAGAAGCTGGGTTCTTCTACAAATTGTACAAAGGGGTAGGGCCACGAGACCCTAAATCGGCCCTTGATTTTTCTCTTAAAATAAATTTCATGAGGAATACTTGATATCTCTCATGAAAATACACGAATGTTAACCGTTTTTCATGAAAAGAATAATATCACCAAACATTGTGCCATTTAACTGTAATGACGTCATGAAGTGACGTCATTTTGACGTTATTGATAAAATATGACGAAAATTGCTGGGAATTTTGTCTTTTGTCGTAGAATTCAATGTGGCCGCATGCGTTAACTGAGATAAAACGTTAATGACAAAAGGATAAACTATAATGATAATCTTTCACATATAAATTTTCCATCATAGTTAATGCATGCGGCCATTGCTAATTTAATAGAAATATTGAGTTTTTGCATCAATTTCGTCGAATATGACCTATTTTGGTGTTTTCAAAGGGCTAAAAGGTGTTGATAAAAGAAAAGTTTACAAAAAGTAGATTCGTGATTCAGTAGAGAACGTTTCAAATGTCAAATAACAGTTAAAAATTCTATGAAGTACAATGTTCAAAATTAGGGCCAATATCGGGCTTCGTGGCCCTACCCCTTTCATCTAGACAAGAAAAAATCATGAGAAAAGTATATTACAGTGTATGTATTAACATTCCTTTTGTACATGTATCTGTATGTATGACTCCTGTCTATGACATACATGCTATGTGATATGATTGTTGTTTGTGTCATATCATAAAATGAAGAAATTATATTTGTTGCAAGATTATAGTGCTATGTAAAATCTTATTTAAACATAGATTTGGTACAATCAAAATGTACATTAAGTTATTATGTGAATAAAACTGATGAATCAGTACCATATTTACATTTTCAGACTTTGTCAGAAATTATTGTTGAAATTATTCAATGCTTTGAAAATTTAATCTTTATGATTTTTAGCTCACCTGAGCGAAGCTCATGTGAGCTATTATAATAGCATGCCGTCCCTCCATCATAAACTTTTCAACATTTTTAGCTCTACTGGTCTATGACCAGTCGAGCTTATGCTATCACCCGGCGTCTGTCCGTCCGTTTAACATTTCTTGTGGTTTCCAGTCCTCTGAAACTATTTGTGATGCAAAGTTAATTTTTTTTTTGCAAAATGATTGGTCTATGGTGTAGCTGTGCATCTGATATTTTGTTTGATCCCCTGACCCCCAGGGTCATAGAAAATGGGTGTGGTCATTTTCTCCTATATAGACTATGTAATCTTGTGCTCGCAACTCCTCTGACACTATAAATGATGGAGACTTAATGCTTTTTGCAATATGATTTGTCTGTGGTCTATTTGTGCACCTGTCATTTTGTTGAGCCCCTGACCCCCAGGGTCTTAGGAAATGGGTGTGGTCATTTTGTCCTATATAAGTCGATGCAATTTTGTGCTCGCAACTCCTCTGACACTATAAATGACGGAGACTTAATTCTTTTTGCAATATGATTTGTCTGTGGTCTATTTGTGCACCTGATATTTTTTTTAGCCCCTCACCCCCAGGATCTTAGAAAATGGATGTGGTCATTTTTTCCTACATAACTCTTATGTAATCTTGTGCTTGCATTACTCCTGATTTAATTCTTTTTGCAATTTGATGGCTCTGTGGTCTAATTGTGCGACTGATATTTTGTTTGAGCCCCTGACCCCCAGGGTCTTTGAAAATGGATGTGGTCATTTTCTCCGATATAACAGTATGTAATGTTTTGCCCGCAATAACTCTGACACTATAAATGATTGAGACTTAATTCTTTTTGTAATGTGATTGGCCTGTGGTCCAGTTGTGCACCTTATATTTTGTTTGAGCCCCTAACCCCGAGGGTCTTAGAAAATTGGTGTGATATTTTTTTTCAATATAATTGTGCTCTCAACTCTTCTTAAGCTATTAGTGATGGAGAGTTAATTCTTAATGCAATATGATGGCTATGTTTACATGTAGTCTTTTTGCGTCATTGATAGTTCATTTGAGCTAGTAGACCCTGATACCTAGGATCTTGGAAAATGGGTGTGACATTCTTTTTTGAAATACTCTATCTCGGATATAATGAATTCTATGAGTGATATTCTAGTTGCAGCCTAATGGATATGTATTTTTGTTGTGCTACTTATACTTTGCTAGAGCGCCTGCTCCCTATGGTCTTTGGTTAAAAAAAAATGGAAATTTATATTCTTATTGACTTGTCAATGTCAGTGAAGAAAACAAAACAACCAGGAGAGCTACAGTCTCATCAGAGACTTCTGGTTATGAAATTTCGTAGGTATGAGGTACTCATGGTCCCCTACAAAAGTTGTTGTTTTTGTCTGGAACTGTTAACAGTTGGCGCAACGTTAGGCAAAAGTAGGTCATGGGGGTTACCCTCCTTTGACAAACTTCTTCAGAACGGAAGCACGTATCGACAAATCAATAGCATCGGGATGATCTATAGACTTTTCTAAGAAGTGTTGTCATTTTTCTTCCACTCCAAAGTCAAATTTTTGACGCGTTTTTGATGTCTCAGACTTAGTCAGAAATGCACATTTTTGCACTATTTCTTTAAATAATTGAATAAATGTATGATTTTACACACTCATCTTCTGCATATTTGCATATTTAAGTTACTAAATGCTTTGATATATGTATTTTATGCTAAAATTTTGATTTTTTATGAATTTTTTTTCTGATGTAAAAAGGAAGGGGGGATTTTCATACATTTTCAGCTTCTTTCTCATAACTACTTTTTTTCATGAAACTTGGTAGGTATGAAGTGCTCAAGGTCCCCTACAATAGTTAATGTTTTTCGTCCGGATCAATTAACAGGTGACACCACCACAGGCAAAATAGGTCACGGGGGGAGTTCAGGGGCGGATCCAGAACCCCAACTGCCGGGGTTCACATACAATTTTGAATGGGATTCACTTGCGAGGCCCGAAGTGCCGAGTGGGGGAGGGTATGGGAGGGGGTTCGGGGGGCCTCCCCCGAGAAAATTTTGAAAAAAAAGAAGCAATTTGGTGGCATCTGAAGCGTATTTGAACTGAAATTTAGAAGGGATTCAGTCAGTGTCAATAAAGATAATCAGTATACTTAAAAAAATTTTCGGCATATTCTGATGCTGTATTGTTTTTGCACGGCATGCAGAAGTCAGAATGTTCAGGATTTTCTAAGAAAAGTTTTTAAAGGGCATAGAGGTCAGCCCATGAGGGGGGGGGGGGGGGGGGGTTCCAGCCGTTAATTCACGCAAAAGCTAGGTAAAAATAAGCAATTTTTGCAAATTCCATACGGGATCTAACCCCCCTCCCCTCTAACCACCACTCTAGATCCACGCTGGTTTGCTTTAAATTTTGGTAAGGTGAAGAAAATAAGTAAATGATAAATTTCCTTGAATAACAAAGAGATCACGGGTGCCCCATGCTCTGCATCGTCCTGATAGAAAGGTATAATTATTCATTGGCAATTCGATTCTGAAATAAAGAAAAATATGCATTTTTGACTGTTTGCAAAATTCTTGGAGGTGCCGGTCCAGATCTGGTAAAACAATTTTAATTGTTTAATGAACTCAAAAAAAAAAAAAAAAAAAAAAAAAAATAAAAATAAAAATAAAAATAAAAACGATTAAAAAAGGTAAAGAAAAAAATTGTCAATTTTATAGAAGGTTATATCGAAGATTTGATAAAGAAATATGTGTGTTTTATGACTTGCATAGGACTGCTAAATTCTGATTCAAACCCTCAGATGAAGAAAGTCCTATATGAACGTGATTCAATGTAGTCTGTTGACATGACAGTAATACATCCTTCCCGACTTTGTAATCTGTCCCCGAGAAAATTTTGGAAAATGTTATTCAAATCGGTGGTTTCTGGGGGTGTTTTGGGGCTATTTCTGACTATTTTCGTAGATTTTTGTTAGGAATCAACAGTTTAATGCTTCCAAAAGCATGTCATAAGTGCATCTTCTTTGGGCACTGCCGGGCTGAATCCGCCACTGGAGTTTCTTCCTTTGACAAACTTCTTCTAGTTTGGTATGCTTAGTTAACGTGGTTTTCAGGTGAGCGATAGTGGCCCTCTTGGGCCTCTTGTTCCTTTGTTAAGAGGGGCATTTCATACATTTCAGCTTCTTTGCCAGAGGCTCTAAAGGAATTTGAATGAAACTTGGTAGGAATGAAGTACCAATTCTACGAGGGCTGATTGATATGTTGTGAGCCTTGTATTGTACGATTTGAATTTTATCAGACATTTTGCATGATTTTTCTACATAATCCCCTTCAGTATCTTCTTACTTTTGCCACCGGGCGGTGTTTATGGGCCTTGATACAACTTTAAAATGAGTTAAAGAAGATTCTGACGATAATCTCAACAGCACTCACAATAGAGTACAAAATTAAGCATTTTAAAGAACTCCATATCCTGACTGGTCAGATGGCCATCCACTGCAAGTATGACGTCATCATCGGACTGAAAGTGGCACTCTCTTTCACATTGAGATTCATAAAATACAGTCAAGGAACGTAACTCTGCATGGGAGACTGTGAGAGTGGGTGTCAGAAATAGCTGCTTTCAGTTTTGGGAATAGATGAAAGTCTAATGGAGCAAGATCAGGTGAATAAGGCGAATGCTCAGTCAAAATAAAGCCACAATCATGATTGGCAGCCATGGCAGTGACAGACTTGTGAACAGGAGCATTGTCCTGATGGAACAACACACCTTTAACTTGTGAGCTCTCCGCGGCGCTTAACTGTAATATTTTCCCGTCACTGTGTCAGAAGTGAAGCATAGTATGTGCCATTGATTGTTTTTCCTTTTTAGAGATAATCTGTAACAGGACCCGATGGGGTGGGTGCCTGTCTTCAGGTCCGAAGGATTCATATATTGCAGCCTCCACCTTATATTACAGACTAACATAAAAGAAAACTATGAAAACGGGTAACATTTAGATACTTTGATTTAAGGTACATCGCGGCGTTACGGCACGGAAAATTTTGCGAGAAGACATAGCCTGAAATTTTGTCTACATGAAATATAAGATTTGATCAATCTTTGATATAATTTTCATGTAACTATTTCACGAAGTTTTTCGAGATTTAAAGCCTCAAAGACGGCATTGACGTTCTAATTCGAAAATATGCATTTTCTGAACTAAAATAATTTTAATCTAGAAAATTGACCAAGGAGGGTAAAAATGGAGAAAAAAAATATTGTTGCCATGTTGAGTATTGTATTTCTACGGATTATTGTGTCTCTAAGGGGAAATTTGCAATTTTTATCGCCATTTTGCAACTTATTATTCAAAAATCCGCACTCATTCAAAAGGCAAAACACGGCTTGCTTCATTATCATTTTCTCCATTAAGTTGTGGAGGTCCTTAAAGTCCTTCTTACACGTAAAAGTAGAGAATGAGCTGAATTCGAATATATAAAAACATGGATAGGTCTTCTCGGCAGATTTTTTGCAATTTAAGATTGAAAATTTGTTTTGCGTGGCTTCGGCGTCAATTTTACCCGCAACGTCAAAGTCACAGCGTGTTCAGATCGCATATGTCAACATGACGTCAAGGAGTATGCGGAATATTTGATTCTCTGTAACGGCCTTCTTTAAAACGTCCAGAAACCTTTTTTTTTTAAAAAGATAATTAATCAACAATTACATGGGCTGTATTCGAACTAGACCTTATATCTTAATGTAAAAATTCTCCGTACATGACATTTTTTTCTTCAAATATTTGAAAACATCATACGGAACAGACGGACGGACATGCTCATTACTATTTAATCCGATATCTTTTGGCGGGGTATACAAAAAATTCCCTCTTGTTTATATGTACATATACTTTATAATATCGGATAAGGGTTGGGGAGGGGCGGTCCATATAAGATATACATTGTGATTTTCATTTCATGCTCGTTTTCTATCATTACGTTCAGCCGCCTCGATTGTCGTGATATATATTATTAAAATGAAATTTCCATTTCTCCGAGTTCAGGAATTCCTCAAGAAGGCAGTACGGTATCTTTTGTTTCTGATAACAAAAAAAAAAGAATAAATAAATGAATAAATAAATAAAATGAACATCCAAACAAACAAACAACTTGCACATATGTAGTCTCTTTGGCAAATTTTTAACACTGACCTTGACTTCTAAGTATGACCTTTTTTTTTTTTTTTTTTTGCTTGTCAGGATTGTTACAGGTTAAAAATAAATATTCTGATCTTTAGTTACTGGAAAATAAATATTCCGGCCGGCCGTGCGTTGAAAATAAATAATCTGACCCGAAAAAATTTGCCAGCCCCCCTCCCCCCTCAGGATCAAATTGGTCGTCCCCTTACAAAACAATTCCGGTTCGCTCTGCTATCTGATATATATACAAATCTTTGTCTTACGTAATAATCGAACTTTCAGACACTCTGCATTCCTAAATTCTTAAAGTAAATCACCGCTTTGCATATAATTTAAAAAGTATTGAGAAGATTAATTTTATTTTATAAGGCAGCCCCTCCTCCTTTTCTGTCGGACAACCCCCCCCCCCCCCCTCGCTTTCCCCGATTGTGCACACTGAGAAACAAGCAAGAAGGAGAGCGAGAAAAAGACTGATCAAAAGTAAAGCCTTCAGATCCTATAGAAATTTGGAATTATATTCATTGTACCTTGTGTCAGAACAAAAGAGAAAGTGAATTAAAAGCAGATGGGAAACTTTAAATTTGATTTTTGAAAACTAATCACGACAGCTTTTGAATTTCAATATTTTTTTATCACGATAGAAATATTAAGGATAATTATACTCTTGTATAATCCTGAGATGAAACCAAATTATATACAACACCGTTTTACCTTGTATATTTCATGCAATGTCTTACATGTATATGCAATATTATGTTATCATTATCTATAGAAGTTATGTGCATTTTTTATGTCAACATACAAGTTGTGGTGAATAAAAACAATAAAAAAGTAAAGCCTTCTCCGTCCGTCTATATGGTACAATAAAGAAATTTGATAAGGATGGAGGAGGATGGATGAAAGAACATTAATTTTCAACGTAATATTTGAAGAAAAAATTGCATTCATATATCATTCCCTAGAAATAGTCAAAATGTAACCAAACATCCCTCAAAGTTTCCGGTTCTCATTGCAAGCGTGTCTAAATCCATTCACTGAATTTAGACACAATGTAAAGTTTATTTTTAAAAATTTCGGCTCGCTACGCTTACTAGAAAATTTAATAGCCATTCTCTGTAAGGACCAAAATAGTTCGGCACGGCATGTCATGGATTTTGATGATTTTCGGTATAATGGGTATATATTGAGTACTGACCATGAAAATAACACTTTTCATGCAATGTGGCCTCTGGTTGCCATGGTAACGAGGTCATTCAATTTATAGCACTTTTGGGACCATGAAATAAGCCAGCTCAGGAGACTTCGTTGCCATGGATACCACTGTAACAGCTTGTTCATCTTTATATAATCTATTCTTCCTTACTTCCATTCTTACTTATTACACTTAGTTATGTGATATTTATTACGGGAAGCTTATTGTATTAAGCCAAACTAAGTCAAAATGAAGCGAAAAATAGAGGTGAAAATAAGGGCCAATTTAGTGTGTTTTTGACCATTTTCAATCTTAAATATCACAAAAGGCACCATTAGGAGACTTGTGATTTTCATCAATGGAAATGTATGTTTATCGACAAATAAAATGAACGAAAAATTGGAGTGGGTATTTAAGAGTTTTACCTAAATTCTGTCGTCAAAGACCGTTGCCATGGCAACATTAGACCTTTTTGCTTGTTTCATATTATCTTTGAAATAGATTTTATTCCTCTTTAGAGTTACATAAGATTGTCAAAATGTATGCATGTATACATATGACTTGTATTTTTTACATAAGAACAATTAAAATGTTCAAGGTCATTGGCTTGATGTTCAAGGTCATTTATACTTTGAGACTCAAATTTTGCATAAAATATTGATTTTTTAATTTTTTTGTTACCGATTTTAGTGATTTTTTTATTTAAATATTTTCATAGGTCATATATATTATGAAAGCATATGAATATAAGAAAGACAAATCTTAGAATTTATTGAATTATAGCTATTCAATAGGAAAATATTTTTCCGTCAAAAACAAGAAAAATACAGATTTCGTCCCTTTTTTATCAACATACTCGCCAAGAATTTAGATATTCGAAGATGTGAAGAAACGTAATCAATAGTTCTAAGAAATAAGTGATACATTTATCATTTTATGGCAAATAACTGTTAAGGTCAATATTTCAAGGTTTCTAAAATATTGACACATTCATCTTATGAAAAATCAGGATTTTTCGTCAAATCTGGTCACTTAAAGTTTAATGACCTTGAAATTTCAGCGGGTGACCTTGAAATATTTTCAAGGTCATTTTTATATCAAAACGCCTTTGATAGATGTATACATGAACTTCTGTTCCAATATCATGCGTAGATAGTTTGATAGAGGTTGTGTTTAAATTAATCGTATTGAAACCTTTCAGCCAATTGTTGCCATAGCAACTAAATTTGATGCTGCTTTGCATATAAAAGGATAAATTAGCCCAATTGATTATTTATATTCATGTAGAGTTCAAAGATGATACTAATTGGATAACTACAATTTGGACTTCAAAAATTGGTGCTTTTATGAAATTTTCAACCTTGTAAAACAGTAAAAACATGCAAAAAAGGGTCTTTGAGTGCCCAAAACAGAGCCTTTAGATACCCTGTTTCGGCCCAATTTTTCATCTTGTATACAAAAGGCATCCGAGATGAATGTAAAAAACTTTACAAATATGCGTAATAATAAGGATTAAAAGAAAATATTCAAAGCAATTTAAGATTTAAAATGTACCTGTTTCCATGGTAACGAAGCCTACAGATATGCCTTGTCCTATAGATTTTCCCGATTTTTGAAACTTCAGACACGGTTACCATGGCAACGACAATCTTTTTGAAAAAACTGGGGTTGATTTACATACAAGTACTTCATATTGAACTTCCATACCAAAAATCTCAAAAATCCATGACATGCCGTGCCAACATGTTTTGAAATTCTTTTGTTCTTACAGAGAATTGCTGTTAAGTATTTAGAAAAAAAACATTATTTGCGCCCTAACGATATATGTCGCGCAACGTAACGTGACGTTACGATCAAGTAAGGTTTATGACGTCATAGCGTATATGTGCACAGAAAAAAATTCGAGGGTGAAACCTGCGTACACATTTGATTGTGATGAAAGCTTCCCCGCGAGCTACGTTAAAACAACATGTCATAAGTTTAGAATTCCAGACTCAATAAATGGGTGAACCAATGATCCCTCATTATACACCTTATGCATTAAGCAATATTTATTAAAGTAATAAGTTCAGATCTGACTTTACATATAGAAAAGGTAAGGATTGAGTAACTATTAGCTCGCTCCTGAATACTCTACGTTGCGTGAGATCGAAACGTATGGTGTTGTGATTCCTTACATTTTTTTTTTGGTATCGGTATTTTTTCATTTTCTAAATTAAACTTTAATCTATACAAAACTGATAGTCATTGCAATAGGGAAATGCCTAATAAATCAATCCATGTCGTCCAGGTATATGAAAAGTTCATAGTTTTTGCAAACACTTCAATAGTTTGTTGACGACAGAAAATCATATCTTTTGACGAACATTGAAGTGTTTGCAAAAACTATAGACTTTCAGAATTCAGATATATAAACGACATGGACTTATTAGGCATTGTCCTACTTCAATGTCTCATCAATTTTGTGCAGAATAGATGATAAAAGAATAGGAAAAACTTCTGTAAGGAATCACAACATCATACGTTTCGATCCAACACGGTGAAGTCTGTCTTGTGACATAAAATCTTTTAACTTTGACCATAGAGAGATTATGCTTTCATACTTTCTTTGTGACACGAAAGGTTAAAATATCGTTCTGTCCTTTTACATACCTTGCAAAAGCGAAAAATCATTTTTGCTTTATTATTTTGTATTCGGTACAGTTGTACGCAATCACGTCAACCTTAGGGTATATGATCTAATGACTGTCAAATGTCAAAATTCATTCGATGACCTTAACATATGGTAGCTTTTCTGAATAAAAAGTAATGACCTAGGCCATATTATGAGATAGGCTATAGGCACACCAACAAAAATGAAAATTAATGTTAAATGTGTACAATATTAGAATCAACATAAGTTTCAGTGTAATGACCTTAAGGTCATAACCTCCAGACCGTGTTTCCATATGTGATATTAACTTGAGCAGAAAACATCTGTTTATAGAAAGACGTCCATTACGAATTAGGAAAAAAATGCTTAAGGAAAAATACCGCACGAATATGTTTTTTTCATCTATAAAGTTTCAAAAATGAGCTTGCATTGAAGATATTCGAAATTCACAACTAAGATTGCTTTTTTTTTCTTAAAGGAGTATTAAAATATCTGCGGATATTGTCACTAAGGGTTACCATGAAGTTATTGTCCTTGTACATGTATGCAATTCTGAAACTTTGTATTGGACATGAAATGTGCGCGAATGATAAAGTACTTGCGAAGTTAAAATCTCCTTTGAAATTTTGTTCAGATCCATCGGAGTACGGATGCTGTACCAAACAATATGAAAACACCATCCGTATACGATATAACGATATCATATACCAGTTTCCGAGGAATCTACAGGAGAAATGCAGCCCATACATAAAGGATATGCTTTGTCATTTATGCTATCCTATGTCGGCCCATTCTTTTGAAAGTGACGCAAAATTGGAGATACCTGGACTTTGTCCAAACTTTTGCCAGAAGTTCTACAATAATTGCCACCAAATCATAAAGTATCTGGGCGAAAATGTTTACAAACTTTACCTTGACAGCCAGTCAGAGGGATCAAAATCATGGTGTGAAAAAGTACAAACGTTTGATGAAGACTATTGTTTTCCAGAAGTAATAACCAACAAAAAGTTGACGTCTGAACGGTCAGTTTTGGCGGTAAAATCAAATTCGGAGAAATGTGTTTGCTTTAAACAATTTGAAGAATATGAAGGTGAAACAACTCTTCCCGTAAAAATGCAAGAAGTAGATGACGGTTCCGGACGATTGTTTGTCGCCGAGTTGCCAGGAATCATCTCTGTGTTTCACCCTAATGGAAGCAAAGAAAAATTACCATTTCTGAACATAACCGATCGCATCTATCGACAAGGCAAAAATAGAGAGATAGGACTTATGTCGTTTATTTTCCATCCGTCTTACAAGAATAACGGTAAAATATATGTCATTTACGCCGCGAAGGGAAGGCATACAATGAAACTACACGAATTTACTATGACAACAAATAATAGTATTAAGAAAGAAAGAGAAATTCTTAAAACTATACCACCTGGCCGATGGCATAATTTAGATGACGTAAGTTGATCATTCAAATCTGGCGAATGTTTTGATTTGCGTTTAGAATTAATTAACTGGATAACTTGCTTCTGAAAAAAAAAAAAGATTTACGATAACAATGCATACAATTTTCAGTCCTTTAGCGACAAAACTGAAGGAGACAACTAGTTTCCCATCAGTTTCTCTGTATGTCAATCAATCAGCCAGTCAGCAGTCCATCCGTCGGTGTGTCATAATTAAGTTTCCGATCTTTTTCCTGCAATGGCAGGGGCGTAGCTAGGGTGTTTTCGATGTGGAAAAAAATTATCTTTATCGATGGTTTCCTGAGTGTCTTTGCGCTATTTCACTATTGTCACTTAATTATTTATTACGAAAACAGTAGTTTGCTTTAAAAAGCATGTCATACGTGCCCCTCTCCCTTCTGGGTGCTGCTGGGATTTCTCTTTCTTCCCTCTTTTTAGCTCACCTGATATTGAGATGAAAGTTGATAAATAGCTTGGTCGTAGACAGTTACTGCAAGTGGTAGAGAAATTGAGATGAAACTTGATAAATAGCTTGGTCGCAGACCTTTACTGCAATGGGTAGAGATACTGAGATGAAAGCTGATAATAGTTTGGTTGTAGACAGTTACTGCCAGTGGTTTAGAAATTGAGATGAAACTTGATAAATAGCTTGGTCGTAGACAGTTACTGCAAGTGGTATAGAAATTGAGATGAAACTTGATAAATAGCTTGGTCGTAGACAGTTACTGCAAGTGGTAGAGAAATTGAGATGAAACTTGATAAATAGCTGTCTGGTCCATGCTGTAAATTTATCAGGTTTTAAATGATGCTATTGAATTTGAAGACGTTTAACATTGGTCCGTTACTTCAATGGAGTGAAATATTGAGATGAAAATTGATAATTAGCTTGGTCGTAGACAGTTACTGCAATAGGTAGATACTTGATACATAGCTTGGTCATGAATAGTTACAGACAGAGATCAAGTTTGTTATGGTTGATATGTTTCCGAAGGAGATATGCTGCCAGAATGATGTCTTGCAAATTTCACTTTTCGCTTTTTAGCTCACCTGAGCCATAGGCTCAAGTGAGCTATTGTCATAGTGTTGCGTCCGTTGTCCGTCGTCCGTCGTCGTCGTCGTCGTCCGTCGTCCGTCGTCCGTTGTCGTAAACTTTTCACATTTTAAACTTCTTCTCCAGAACGGCTGAAGGGATTTTGATGAAACTTGGTAGGTATGAAGTACTCATGGTCCCCTACAAGTGTTGTTGTTTTTCGTCCGGATCTGTCAACAGGTGGCGCCACCACAGCCAAAAGTAGGTCACGGGGGGTACCCTCCTTTGACAAACTTCTTCTTCAGAACCGAAGCATGTATCGACAAACCGAAAGCATCAGGATGATCTAGAGAGATGTCTTAAGAAGTGTTGTTATTTTTGGTTCCACTTCGAAGTCAAATTTTTGACGCGTTTTTGACATCTTTTCGGACTTTGTCAGAAATGCACATTTTTGCACTATTTCTTTAAATAACTCAATAAGTGTATGATTTTACACACTCATCTATTACATATTTATCATATTTAACTTACTTAATGCTTTGATATGTATTTTATGCTTAAAATTTATTTTTTTGATTTTTTATGAATTTTTTTCTTATGTAGAAAGGAAGGGGGGGGGGGGGGTTGATTTTCATACATTTTCTGCTTCTTTTCTATAACCACTCTTCAGATTGTCATGACAATTTTAGGTATGAGGTACTCATGCATGGTACCCTACAAGTGAAAGAATTTCGTCAAGATATCCACTTTTGGATTTTTAAGGAATATTTTTTAAGATTGTACATAGGTATAATGTATGTTTTCCATGCCAAATGGACCCATGGGGAGTAGCTTCAAACCCCGGCGGGACCCCAATAATTTTTTTTCCCTTTTTCAGTTTTTTTTCTCTTTTTATTTTTATATTTATCGCTAGAAATGAAACTGTGAAAGAATTTTGTCAAAATATCAACTTTTAGATTTTTAATGATTTTTTAAATAAGACAAGCTATAGCTAGTTTGGCTTTGTGAACTTATTTTCATACTTCGAATTAACTCGGCCACATACGCTATCAAATATACGCTGAATTTATTTTTAAGATGTTGACTTTTTGCACAGCGACACTTAGGGATCACTTTGTCTGTTGTTCGTCTGTCCGTCCATCCGTCCCTCCGTCTGTCCGTCTGTCTGTCACACTTTGGTGTCACACCCCATAACTTTTGATTGGTAAGTGCTAGGGCTTTGATATTTCACATGTGTATTCCTTGTGACAAGATCTTTATACACATATCATAATTTTTGACCTTTTGACCTTGACCTAGATATTTGACCTACTTTTCTAAAAATCTAATATTGGCTATATCTCTTGATTGATTAGTGATAGGGCTTTGATATTTCACATGTGTATTCCTTGTGATTAGACCTTTCTACACATATAATTTTTGACCTCGTGACCTTGACCTAGATATTTGACCTACTTTTCAAAAAATCTAAGATTGGCTATATCTCTTGATTGGCAAGTGACAGGGCTTTGATATTTCACATGTGTATTTCTTGTGACAAGCCCTTTTTTCACATACTATATTTTTTAACCTTATGACCTTGACCTAGATATTTGACCTACTTTTAAAAAAAAACTAAGATTGGCTATATCTATTGATTGGCAAGTGATAGGGCTTTGATATTTCTCTTGTGTATTCCTTTTGACAATACCTTTCTACACATACCATAATTTTGACCTCATGACCTTGACCTAGATATTTGACCTACTTTTCAAAAAAATTAAGATTTGCTATATCTTTTGATTGGTAATTGATAGAGCTTTGATATTTCATATGTGTATTCCTTCTTGTGACAAGGCCTTTCTACACATATCATAACTTTTGACCTCATGACCAAGACCTAGATATTTGACCTACTTTTCAAAAAATCTTAGATTGGCTATTTCTTTTGATTGCTGAGTGATAGGCTCTGATATTTCACATGTGCATTCCATGTGACAAGACCTTTCTTCACATACCATCATTTTTAGCTCACCTCGACGAAGTTGAGTGAGCTTATGCTATAACCCTCCGCGTCCGTGTCCGTGTCCGCGTCCGTGTCCGCATCCGTGTCCGCGTCCGCGTCCGGTTAAGAAGTTTGGGGTAGCTCAGTATCTGACAAAGTACTAACGCTACAGTAACCAAACTGGCACAAGTGATTCATCTTTGGATGCTGAGGTGAACCCATGCATCGTATGCAGCATCTGACCTACATTTTCCACTTGAGTGACTTGGTTAAGAAGTTTGGGGTAGCTCAGTATCTGACAAAGTACTGATGCTACAGTAACCAAACTGGCACAAGTGATTCATTTTTGGATGCTGAGGTAAACCCATGCATCGGATGCAGCATCTGACCTACATTTTCCTCTTGAGTGACTTGGTTAAGAAGTTTGGGGTAGCTCAGTATCTGACAAAGTACTGATGCTACAGTAACCAAACTTGCACAAGTGATTCATCTTTGGATGCTGAGGTGAACCCATGCATCGGATGCAGCATCTGACCTACATTTTCCGCTTGAGTGATTTGGATAAGAAGTTTGGGGTAGCTCAGTATCTGACAAAGTACTAATGCTACAGTAACCAAACTTGCACAAGTGATTCATCTTTGGATGCCGAGATGGACCCATGCATCGGATGCAGCATCTGACCTACTTTTTCCACTTGAGTGATTTCGCTTTTAAAAGCCAATATTGAGCAGAGTATAAGTGCTACATGTACCAAACTTGCATATTGGATGTATCTTTGATCAAACTTTCATAAAATGACCTTGACCTACTTTTTCCGCTTGAGTGATTTTGCCTTTAAAAGCCAATATTGAGCAAAGTATAAGTGCTAGATGTTCCAAACTTGCATATTGGATGTATCTTTGATCAAACTTTCATAAAATGACCTTGACCTACTTTTTCCGCTTGAGTGATTTTGCCTTTAAAAGCCAATATTGAGCAAAGTATAAGTGCTAGATGTTCCAAACTTGCATATTAGATGTATCTTTGATCAAACTTTCATAAAATGACCTTGACCTACTTTTTCCGCTTGAGTGATTTTGCCTTTAAAAGCCAATATTGAGCAAAGTATAAGTGATACATGTACCAAACTTGCATATTGGATGTATCTTTGATCAAACTTTCATAAAATGACCTTGACCTACTTTTTCTGCTTGAGTGGGTTTTGCCTTTAAAAGCCAATATACATGTACTAAGAAATATGTTTGAATTGAATTTTGCTGTCACGAGGTGAGCTTCGTAATCTGTGATTACCTATGTTTTACCACGTGCACTTGCCCTATATATTTGACCTACTTTTCAACAAATCTATGATTTGCTATATCTTTTGAGTGGTAAGTGATAGGGCTTTGATATTTCACATTTGTATTCCTTATGAAAAGACCTTTCTAAACATTCCATAATTTTTAACCTGGTGACCTTGCCATTGATATTTGACCTAATTTCAATAAAAAAAAAATCCGCTATGCAGGCGACACAAGCATTCCTTGGATTGCTTTTTTTTCATACATGCATATTTCAGAACATTTTCCCTATTTAATGATTATTTTCTCTGTCTTATTTCTGTATCTATGGTAAACATAGTCGCCATATATCTAGTGTTACAGATTTGATTGGTTCAATACCTCCTTGCCCCTTTAGTAGGGGTAACTACAGGAAATAAAAAGGTGCACACTAAAAATTTTGACTGACTTGAAATGCCCGGAAGTCTGTAAAATTGGTCTTTTTTGATTGCAAATCTTTGGCACGCATAAAAATGTAAAGAAAAAAAGGGGGGGGGGGGGGGGTCATGCATGTCCTTTTTTCGCAAATTTCACTTTTTTTACAGGAACTCTGCGTCCTCATCGAAAATGTTCCGAATTTTGCATATTTTCAAACCTATCTGTAGATTGCATAAAAGACAAGATCAAGTTCGAAGTTAAATTTATCACGACTATTGATTCAATATGCTAAAAATACATTTCCAAGCACCGCATTTCAGCATATTTACCGAAAATAATTTGTCCAAGTGGCTTCACTGGGTCATGAGGTTTGATACACCGTACACTGCTGTTTGGAAAATAAATTGGCTCAATTTCTGCACAACTCACTTGAATTAATATTGTCCGCTAACAACTTGTCTGTGTTAATTGGATTAACACGATTTTGACTGTACGTTACATGTATTAAGATGAAATCAATACTATTCAAAAGCTCTCATTCATAGATTTCTGTATAATTTAATATGAATAAAGGCAAAACCGAAAAGTCTTTATTTTTTATGCTTCCGGAATCAAAGATACGGGGGCTTATAGTTTTTGGCCTGTCCGTCTGTCTGTTTGTCCGAAAAACTTTACATTGGGCATAACTTTTGATAGGAAGGCGATAGAGCTTTCATATTTCACATGTGTATTCCTTGTGACAATACTTTTCCATTGATACCAAAATATTTGACCTCGTGACCTTGACCTTGACCTTAGACCTACTTTTCAAAAACTTTAACATTGGGCATAACTTTTGAATGGTTAGTGATAGGGCTTTCATATTGTAAATGTGTGTTCTTTGTGACAAGATCTTTCCATTGATACCAACATTACTCTGACCCTGACCTCTCACATACTTAACAGAAAATGGTGTTTATACCAACAAAGATGCCACCGCGGGGCATTCGTGTTTCACAAACACAGGCTTTATTATTTTCTGGCATACTAGCTATTAATAATGAAAGGTTTGGTGTTCAATTTTAAATAAACTTAATTTATGAAATCATTTCATTGTTTTATTCTGTTTCTGTTGCACATTAATGTGGAATTTTACAAAATGATTTTATTTTTGATGTTGCATAATCGAACTATACTAGCTGGGCATATGACTTTGGATCGCATAATCCATCTTTTCAAATCAGTAAAAAAGTTGTTGTTTTGAAATGTGACTATTTTCTCTTGTTTGTACTTTTAAAGGTTGTCTGAAAAAAAAAAAACTTGTCTGCATCCGGCAAAAATCTTGTTAGAAAGGTTGTGGGCTAAAATCCTGGTACTGGCACTATCAGTATTCAATGTCAGTATGTCAATTAGAGCGTGCATGGGTATCAGGTGAGCGTTGTGCCCCCTGGGGCTCTTGTTTGTACTCCCGTCTTTAGAAGGGACGTATTATGGTACAGCGAAATATGCCCGTCCCTTGTAAACAAGATAGAGCCCAAACCAGTTGAGCTAGGAACTTCAATTTTACCACGTGGATTGAGTATAATGAAAACCCAATTGATTCATTTTTGGGTTAAAAATAAAATTTTGGGTGAAAATATTTAACAAATTCATTAAGGATCTGGGTTTTTTTGGTCAAAATGTTCTGAAATTTCATAAGCTGTAATGAGAAAGTAATTTCTGTAAAATATGTAACGGGTTTGTTTTACATGATTGTACAATTAATTTAGTTACAACGAAATTCAATTCAAAGAAAAATGCTACTCTGCGTGATACTTTGTAATAGGATTTAAAGTCATGAATTGATTATATTGATGACCAAAAAAAAAAAAAAAAAAAAAAAAAAAAAATGTACAAGCGTCGCAAACCCACACACCGTTGAGCTACTGCTTACGTAGCACAAGAGTTGCTGGTTTAAGAATTTCATTACTCAGGAATAGACATCTTATTTTGGATTCTAATGCAATTTCGCTATGGTTGTTTGCTCCTTCGTAACGGTTGTAAAACGAGAACATACTAGGCTTTGACATTGCTAGCGTCACATTTCTCTTTATATTCAAAAAAAATATAGATTGTATTAGAATGGGAATAACTAGATACTTACGTTATGTTAGTTATTCCCTGATTTAGTCTTATCATGGCCACTGACGCTATGTATTAATAGAAACGTCTTATCTTTTTAGTCCCCTACCGGCAACGCCGAAGGGGACTCTTAGTTTCCTCTCGGTCTGTCTGTCCGTCCGTCTGTCCGTCCGTCCGTCTGTCCCTCCGTCTGTCCGTCTGTCCGAATATCAGTTTTCCGGACTTTTTTCTGCAACGGATAGAGATATTCAGATGAAATTTGATACACAGCTTGGTCTTGGATAGTTACAGAGCAAGTTCGACTTTCATCACGCTTGATCCATTTTTCGAGGAGTTATGCCCCTTGATGACTTGGAAAATTCAGTTTTTGTCAGTTTTCCGGACTTTTTTCTGCAACGGATGGAGATATTCAGATGAAATTTGATACACAGCTTGGTCTTGGATAGTTACAGAGCAAGTTCGACTTTCATTACGCTTGACCCAATTTTCAAGGAGTTGTGCCCCTTGATGACTTGGAAAATTCAGTTTTTGTCAGTTTTCCGGACTTTTTCCTGCAACGGATGGAGATATTCAGATGAAATTTGATATACAGCTTGGTCTTGGATAGTTACAGAGCAAGCTTGACTTTCGTCACGCTTGACCCATTTTTCAAGTAGTTGTGCCCCTTGATGACTTGGAAAATTCAGTTTTTGTCAGTTTTCCGGACTTTTTTCTGCAACACGTGGAGATATTCAGATGAAATTTGATACACAGCTTGGTCTTGGATAGTTACAGAGCAAGTTTGACTTTCGTGAGGCTTGACCTATTTTTCAAGGAGTTATGCCCCTCTATAACTTGGAAAATTAAGTTTTTGTCAGTTTTCTGGACTTTTTTTCTGCGACGGATGAAGATATTCAGATGAAATTTGATACACAGCTTGGTCTTGGATAGTTACAGAGCAAGTTTGACTTATGTCACGCTTGACCTATTTTTCGAGGAGTTATGCCCCTTTATGACTTGGAAAATTCAGTTTTAGTCAGTTTTCCAGACTTCTTTCTGCAACAAATAGAGATATTCAGGTGAAATTTGATACTCTGCTTAGTCTTGGATAGTTACAGAGCAAGTTCTTAATTTAAACTCATATATGTTTAATTGAAGAGTAATTCATAGGCAGAGTTGCAGGACATAGATATATGCCGCCGGTAGGGGACTATATCGCTCAGCGATCATAACATTTTTATACTAATTATTATTTGAATGAAACTATTGCCTTGATTCACCTTGAACGTTTTTCAGTTGATATTTGGATATGATGGATACTTGTATGTGTTTAATGGAGATGGTGGGGTTCAAGCGGATTTCTTCAACTTGGCACAAAACACGTAGGTAGTCTTCTTTGTGCTTGATTTTCATTAAAATAAAATACCCAAAAGTTTTTAAAATAGGATTTCTTTCATACTATCACAGATAGGCCTGTCATAGTTCTCCAAAAGGAGTACTACATTTTGTTACATGACTGTTGACAAAGTGAACTTTCTACCTTGACCTTGTATATAACATTTAGATAAAAATATGTGTTTGATACTATTCGTATTTAATCCACAAGTTCCCAACAAAGAGTACTTTATCCGAGAACCATGAATTCTGAATTTCTCAGTCAGAGATACGTTTGTAACATCGTCACTGAGGAAGTTCTACGGTCGATATGGGGAACTCGTCATACAATATATGATGTCCAACTCTGCAGAATGGTGGATGATATTCTGTCATAGACCATTTGTACCGTCAAATCAAAGATTATACTTTATATCTTCCAAAATGGAAGTAACCGGATGTGACAATTCTACCGGTGTTGTATGCAAGCAGGAGATGCTGACTCTTCCTGGGTACCTGGCGCCAGTTTTACTAAAGGTCGTAAATTTTTGCGTAAACTTAAGCGTAAACTTAGGCGTAAATCAAGTTACGACATTTTTTACGTTTGCGTAGTTGCGTCTTACGAAAGGTCGTAACTTTGCACGTAGACGTAAACTTAAGCGTAGACTTACGCATAACTTACGCGTGGAACTCTTTTGGTTGGAGACTGAAAAATCCTTGACAACGATTAATAATCCTGGGAAAAATCGCGTTTTGATTGATTTCATGTTTTGAAAAATGAAGAAAACTGAACGTTTGCGGTAATAAAAGATGGAAAAGCTTATGAATCTGACGGAAAACTTTAAAGAATTTTGCAGTTCCACATTTTGCCGTTCATTCGTGCCGTTATACATGCACCCCTCCCCCAACGAACTATTGAGTAAAAAAATACTATTATACACACAAAATAGGGGTATAATTTGTTAGATACTGCATGAATTAATCAATCTAAAGATATGCAATAAACAAAAAAAAAAAAAAAAAAAGAAAAAAAAAAAAGAAAGAAAAGAACGTTTGCAAGAAGAAAAGGGGGAAAAACTGAAGAATTAGCCGTTCCACATTATTGTATTGCTGTTACACATGAACTCGCTGTCTAGAGACCCCCCTCCCCCCGAAACGATTGATAAAAAAATCATATTATACACGCACATAGGAATAAAAATAAAAGTATCTCCAGCATGACCACCCTGCACTGACCCAGCGGAACAAATCCACAAGAAAACGACAGATTTACATCAGAAATAGCTTAAAAAGTTGAATAATTCTTTCATTTACCTTTGATCAATTAGATTGATGTATAAATTCAGGGGCGGATCCAGGTAAGGGAGCGTGCGCAATTTTAATTGTTTTAGCACTTTTGGTACCTAAACTCATCGGGTTATGTCGCACAAGAAATAACAATAAGGTCGCCCTTTTGGACAATTTTGGTTGAAAAGTTGTTGTCAGAATAATCAAATTTTAGTACTTTACCCCTTACTTTGGCAAATTTAGTTGTGTGGGTGGGGGGGGGGGGGACTCTCACACCCCTCACAGGTGCTCGTTGACGTTGTTTATTTAATTCCAATTTAAGTTCAGATAATCTTTGTCAGTCAATAATGCTCCAAATCCGCCAATGAAACTGTATCGGATACAAATACAAGATTATTTATTTCTTGGGATTTGGAATGTCAGAACCATTTTGAATTTTTTACACAATATCCGTACAGATCTCCGTGTTCGTCCCTCTTATCTTATAGTATGTGCATGTTACACATGATGCGCGGATCTTGAAAAGCAAGTGGTGCATGGTGATGACGGTGGTAGTGGTGTGTAAATTTATTTATTTATCTAGCCAAATGAAAAATTCTATATTTGTCATGGGAAATGTCATTTGCACGGCCGGGGGATTCGTCTTGTTAATTGAGACGATTTTTGTAGTTATTATTTCAAGCTTAACACCCCCCCCCCCTCTGAATTAACATGCATACTAAGCATGTTTCAACGAACAAGTCGGTAAAAAAAGTACTTTAAAAGTATGTCAAACTCCGCGTTCAAGGTCGCCGGTGCCAATTCATGGAAGGAATCCACACGGAATGTGAAAGCTTTATTACGCACAATTTAAAAGTTAAAAGCTTACAGAAACTCTTGACATCTTAATTAAAATAAAATCAACGAAATACACGATAACGAGATTAAAATGAAAAAAAGTATGTTATCTGTACACGAATGGGATTTAAAGTAAAGAATAATTCTAAACATATTTAAAAAAATCTATATAAACCGCAATTTAGAGAAAAAAAAAGAGAAAAGAATCGAAAAAAGGCAAACAAAACCGTTGGTGAAACCCGTATTTTATTGATACTTCATAGATTATGTTATATTTTTTCTTCCTATTTAAGAATTGTTTCCAACTGTTTATACTAGTCTGAGTACCGTAAACTTATGGAACAAGTTATAAATAACTTATACTTTTTGTGTAGAGCAAGGAACCATATTTCGCCGGTGACCATATTTCGCCGTTTCACACTTAATTGCTTCCCCTTTGTTGTCGGCATTGTTTCTAAAATTTATTTTTCTATATCCTATCAAATATGACCGTAGTAGTCATGTTTTGATATATTGTGACATTTTCTGCACTCAGCTGTGATGAAAAATACCATAAAATGAGGAAAAACTGACAAAAACGCCAAATTTTCGACATATACATCCGAAATTTTAACGAAAACAAAACAAAGAAAATATTTCATCGGGGATAGTTTCTTAAAAGTAGTAGTGACAAATTATTTCCAAATAACAAAATCGTCATTTTGTCCGTTTTGTGTGCAAATAGGATACTTATCAACAAAAACGGCGAAATATGGTCACCCCCGAAAACATAGAAACGAAATATTTTGACGTTTTATAAGGAAACAATAAACTGGGTAAAATAAATTATTTTTGTAGTACTTCGATAGAGAATGGAGTTAAATTATATTTTAGCAATACCAAATTATTGAATTTACCTCCAAGTATGGAGAAATTCTTGGAAACATACGAAAAATGCGGCGAAATATGGTCACTTGCTCTACATGTACAAATATTTTAATCATTAATGTTATCATGCATATCATTTCTTTGATAGTCATTTCTTTTCTAGACACGTCAAGTGAGTTCTGACGATGAAATTATCTTTCTGAAAATTACAGTGTACGCAAATGCTAGAAGCAAACTTGAGCTTATGGAATTATGTATGCTTCAGTTTCGTGTACATCCACAAACATATTGTTTACATGTAGGCCTATAATATTATTATCATTTTTTTTTTCTTTTCTTTTCTTTTCTTTTTTTTTTTTTTTTGATATTCATATTTTTAGACAAAGAATAATGAAATAGAATTTAAAATGTTAAAAAAAGAAAAACAAAAAAAAAGTTAAATGAGTATATTTTAAAAAGATTATGTACGTTAAAATATGAAGAGCGAAATGGTTTTCGAACGTGTTTCATACATACGAATCGGCTTCGTTGCTATGACACCATGTAAACACACCATGAGCTATTTTTAGCAGGAAGTTTAAACTTTTCAGCATTCAAAACATCAAATACACGCTTCTTCTTTCGGAAAACTCTCTTCCATTACGTGTTTGTATGGTTTTATCCGAAAATTTAGTCCCTTCTTTTCTGTTTATGACTTACGTGTAGACTTACGTGTGGTCGAGGGCAGTCGTAGATTTACGCAAAAATTTACACGTAAACTAAGTTTGTCGTAGGTTACGACTTTTAGTAAAACAGAATAATCATGAAAAATGTCGTAACTTACGCCTAAGTCTGAACTTACGCCTAAGTTTACACTTACGACCTTTAGTAAAACTGGCGCCTGGTCTCACTCCCATATCGTGAGTTCGCTTCTTTTCATGTGGTGGAGGTTTTTGTTTGTTTGCGTTGATTCCTGTTTTATCCTGGTTTTGTATGCGTTCGGTTCATGATCTTCTGAATTATCGATTTTGTGCTGTGTATAGGGAAATGTTCTTTATCCACATTTGTCAATTCTACCAGTAGTGACCTTGACCTTGATTTTGGGCCTTGACTTGAATCTTTTATTATCATATGTACAATTCTTAACTGTAATTGAAAAAAATTTATATACATGTAGATACATATAAGGTCTGCACATGCGCAAAATGGAGAATTATTTCGTTCCCTCCAAATAATATTTCGTTTCCACAAAATAATATTTCTTTCCCTCGAAAAATCATTTCGTTCCCACGAAATATTATTTCGTTCCCTCGAAATATTACAGTGTTTCGTTTCTTCGAAATATTATTCCGTTTCCACGAAATATTATTTTGAGATTACGAAATAATATTATTTTTCACACGGCCCTTTAGGTTTCAATAAACAGTTTCGTATAATCTCTAACCTGATTTGGCCCCGGTCAATTTTTTTAATAATAAGAGCTGAGCCTTGATCTTCATACTGTATGCATGAAAATTAAAATAATGGCATATTATGAGGTATCATTAAAATCTGTAAGATATTTGCAAGATTATGGGAAATTTTCATTTTCTGAAACACGTGTTCATAGGCAATGAGCTGGGGCTCATTAAAGGAGTCTACCACAGTAAGGGGCGCCAAAAGGGACATAATGATTTTCAGTGTTTTTGGTGGTCATATTGATTTCTCCTTAACTACACGGTCAATCCCTAATTCACTTTTATATTTTATTGATATAGATACACTCTTTCTTTGATATGAATTTTATTCCCCAAATATTTACGGAACAATGTCGTTTCCGCTATAGAGGTTGCCCCGCGGTACCGTCAAATTTTTACTATTTTCCCCTTTGTCGAGCACATTTCTACATCTTATTATAAGTTATAGGTATAGTCTTGTGTAAGCATGATAAAGTGTAAGATTTATTCTTTTTAACCATATATATACTTTGATAGGTATGTATTTTATGATAGTATTATATGACGCTGGGTTAAGGGTGCGCGTCAAGGGATGACGTCATGAAAAAAACTGTTTACTGTAACCTTACAACCACTGTACAAAGGGGATAATTCCGAGCCTTTATTCTTTTTGTTATCGAAACAGTTCCGTTTTCTTTGGGAAGGCACTGCGGATTGACGTAGATAATATGTCGGAGGAGAAACCCTACGCAATTCCCCAGGATAATCCATTTATAGAAGACACAGCATTTGCCCCGGAGATATATTCCTACGGACTACGTAACCCATGGCGCTGTACTTTGGATACTGGTGATCCAGTTACAGGTAGTAAATCTGATATTGAAGAGACTGAAACTGTCATAAGCGCGTAGCTGCCAGTCCGTCAGTCAATCTTTTTACTTTGATAATTTTCCGCACAAAGTATAAGGGATTTTCCGAAAGTATGACAATTGTATTACTCAGAAAATTTTCATTTTGCGTATTTTTTATTTTGCTTTTTAAATGATCGATTAAACAAGAAAATCCTAAAGATGCGGACTCCTTTTCTGCTTCTCATACAAAAAAAGTGAACTACTAAGTTAATTAAAAATATGGAATAAATACTTAATGTCAACGAAATAATTCATCCATCTTCTTCACAGTATTTTAGTGCAGAGAAAAAAAATCTGTTCTCTAAATCAGGATGCTTAGATATTGAATATAAGCTTGACAAATTAGAATTTATAAGAAATTTATATTTAAATTTACATTTTATCGAAAGGTGAGAACAAGGGTCGAATTATGTGTGGAGATGTAGGACAAGGCGGATACGAAGAAATTAACATAATAAAGAAGGGAGGCAACTACGGATGGAAGAAAAATAAAAGGATTCGGATGCTTCAGGTCAAACGAATGCAACGATATACGTAAGATCCAGAATTATATATTTCATAAATCATAATATAGAAAGGGAGGGAACCTCCAACAAGACCCTTAATTGCAACACCAACAGCAAAACATCAAAACACTCAAAGCGAAAACACAGAGAAGACATACACAGCAAGAGAGACAAAAGGGACAAAGAACAGCAAACACGAGTGACGACCTCAAAACACCAAACACAAAAGACCGCACATAATTCAACGATACCAGTGGGCAATCGGTGCCGACTTAGGTCGGTCATCTGCCACATTAGTAGCAAATGGTGTGTTATCTGATGACGTGCGCACAACCCTCCCACTTTTCGGGTTACCCAAAGCTCTCGAAGAGTGCACAATTGCAGTGTAAAATAACCTCTTCACTGTATGATGACCACACAAACAAGACATCAATACGCAGGAGCCCAATCAACACACAGATTAATATGTAAATGGATATACAGTTGTAGAAACAAAGGGCGTACGAAATACAGTCCATGCTCTGCCGGCTGTAGCGAGCTCATGCATATTATCACCCGAGGCGTTCGACCAACAATCAGAGAGGTCAGGTGGTCGGGGCCCTGTCTTCTCTAAAGAGGTTTGGACAGGGCCCGTTATGGAGTCCCGTCGTCACAGTAAGTAGATGTTTGATGATTCTGACGTATTTTCGATGGTTATTCTGTCTACCTTTGATCCTTCTAATTTTGTCTATTATGTCACTATAAAGGCAGGTTGTGAAATACCTAAAGTAATATACTCTGATGCTTGTATATAGGTTCGCATTTAAAAAAAGAAGCTGATATAATTTTTGTAAAATTTCCAAAACGCCATAACTAGTTTATGAAAGTTGAAACCTTGAACTAAAAGTTATAGGTAACGAAAATAGAAAACACTAGTACATGTTCTAGCGTACCGGATGACTGTGATATGTAAATGCCGTATGATGGTAGTCTTGGAACATCACCGTCAAGCCGAGAAATTTACTATGTTGAATCCAAAATCATCTCTGTTGTCATGTATGTATCTCTCCGTTTTCAATTTTGATGATGGTGTTTCTGTGTTTGTAAGGTTTGCCTTGTTGAGTGTCAATTCTTGTTGATCAATTCCATTCTTATAGGTCTCAATAGGAGGATTGTCAGGATATCATCCAGGTACCTAGAATGCGATCAAGGACCATTGAAACATTTCAAATAATCTTGTATAGGAGGTTAACGACCTTGTACCATGACAAATATGAACAATGGCCATATCCTCATATACAGTACAAAATCGACAATTCAGAAAATCATAAACCGAAGGCATTCAAAATTAGGGTAAAGAAGGAACCAAAGTAAACAAACAAAAAACTCCAACACACGAAAAGAAGCGAACCCCCATTATGGGAATGAGACCGGGTGCACCAGAAGAATCAGCATCTCCTGCTTGCACGAAACACCCGTTGCTTCAGTGCGGTAAAATTGTCACATACGATTAACTCCGTTTCGAAAGATATAAGCATATTCTGTGGTTGGATGTTGTATTATTTCGTTTCCGTCTCTCCAAAGGTTTGGCCACACTTTTTTGTTATTACACTTCTGAATAGACCTTACAGGAAGTTTTGCCTCGCTCATTCTTTACAAAATATAGGTATGAGATTTAGCTGATTGCTTTTTAGCTCACCTGAGCGAAGCTCAAGTGAGCTATTGTCATAGCGCGCCGTCCGTCGTCCGTCCGTCGTCGTCGTCGTCGTCCGTCTGGCGTAAACTTTTAACATTTTCAACATCTCCTCTGCAACCGCTGCACAGAATTTCATGAAACTTTACAGGAAGGAAGTACTCAAGGTCCTCTACCAAGTTTGTGTTTTTTTGTGCCGATTGGTCAACAAATATGGCCACCGAGGGCTCTGATTGGCTGACACATTTTCGACATCTCCTCTGCAACCGCTGCACAGAATTTCATGAAACTTTACAGGAAGGAAGTACTCAAGGTCCTCTACCAAGTTTGTGTTTTTCGAGCCGATTGGTCAACAAATATTGCCGCCAAGGGCTCTGATTGGCTGACACATTTTCGACATCTCCTCTGCAACCGCTGCACAGAATTTCATGAAACTTTACAGGAAGGAAGTACTCAAGGTCCTCTACCAAGTTTGTGTTTTTCGTGCCAATTGGTCAACAAATATGGCCGCCAAGGGCTCTGATTGGCTGACACATTTTCGACATCTCCTCTGCAACCGCTACACAGAATTTCAAGAGACTTTACAGGAAGGAAGTACTCAAGGTCCTCTACCAAGTTTGTGTTTTTTGTGCCAATTGGTCAACAAATATGGCCGCCGAGGGCTCTTATTGGCTGACACATTTTCAACATCTCTGCAACCACTGCACAGAAGTTCATGAAACTTTACAGGAAGGAAGTACTCAAGGTCTTCTACCAAGTTTGTCTTTTTCGTGCCAATCGGTCAACAAATATGGCCGCCGAGGGCGCTGATTGGTTGACACATTTTGCGACATCTCCTCTGCAACCGCTGCACAGAATTTCATGAAACTTTACAGGAAGGAAGTACTCAAGAACCTCTACCAAGTTTGTGTTTTTCGTGACGAATGTTCAACAAATATGGCTGCCGAGGGCTCTTATTGGCTGACACATTTTCGACATCTCCTCTGCAACCGCTGCACAGAATTTCATGAAACTTTACATGAAGGAAGTACTCAAGGTCCTCTACCAAGTTTGTGTTTTTCGTGCCAATTGGTCAACAAATATGGCCGCCAAGGGCTCTGATTGGCTGACACATTTTCGACATCTCCTCTGCAACCGCTGCACAGAATTTCATGAAACTTTACAGGAAGGAGGTACTCAAGGTCCTCTACCAAGTTTGTGTTTTTCGTGCCAATTGGTCAACAAATATGGCCGCTGAGGGCTCTGATTGGCTGACACATTTTCGACATCTCCTCTGCAACCGCTACACAGAATTTCATGAGACTTTACAGGAAGGAAGTACTCAAGGTCCTCTACCAAGTTTGTGTTTTTTGTGCCAATTGGTCAACAAATATGGCCGCCGAGGGCTCTTATTGGCTGACACATTTTCAACATCTCTGCAACCACTGCACAGAAGTTCATGAAACTTTACAGGAAGGAAGTACTCAAGGTCTTCTACCAAGTTTGTCTTTTTCGTGCCAATCGGTCAACAAATATGGCCGCCGAGGGCGCTGATTGGTTGACACATTTTGCGACATCTCCTCTGCAACCGCTGCACAGAATTTCATGAAACTTTACAGGAAGGAAGTACTCAAGAACCTCTACCAAGTTTGTGTTTTTCGTGACGAATGTTCAACAAATATGGCTGCCGAGGGCTCTTATTGGCTGACACATTTTCGACATCTCCTCTGCAACCGCTGCTAAGAATTTCATAAAACTTTACATGAAGGAGGTACTCAAGGTCCTCTACCAAGTTTGTGTTTTTTTGTGCCGATTGGTCAACAAATATGGCCGCCGAGGACTCTGATTGGCTGACACATTTTCGACATCTCCTCTGCAACCGCTGCACAGAATTTCATGAAGCTTTACAGCAAGCAAGTACTCAAGGTCCTCTGCCAAGTTTGTGTTTTTCTTGTCGATAGGTCAACAAATATGGCTGTAAAGGGCTTCTATCTGTAGAATATTTTTGTGACTTTTTACCCTTTGTCTGCAACTCAGGTGAGCAATGTGGCCCCCCTTGGGCCTTTTGTTTTAGTGAAGCGAATGGAGCAAGCTTTAATGGTAACACATATATACGAAATAGGAGGAAAATGATCGAAAATAAGGAAGAAAAGATTCATACTGACGCTTTCAAAAACGTTCAACCAAGAAACCCCTGATTTAAGTGCGCCGCCATTTTTAAAATTTCAGTCAGTATTTATACGAAAGTATTTCTATACGAATCCCTATTATGTAGCTATGGTGTAGATTCGGGTTTTACAGAGTGTAAGAGATTAAGAACCATTTAAAAGAAAATAAATTAACGTCTAATTACAACATTGCCCGTTCATGTTAAAAAAGGGTCCCAAATACAGAGAAAGTATGTCCTTTACATGGAACCAAAATTTCAAAATTATCATGGACTCTTGTGAGGAATATGCAAGACGTTGGGCAAGAAAGAGGATGTGCAGCTCGACACCCTTTCCGAATGGATAAAATCCATCAGAGGGTTACTTTTATCTAGAATTAACCGATTAAAATCAACTGTGAACACCAGATTCGAGTCTATATTTAAAGACCCTGATGTTATCACAGAGCTTAACTACCTCCAAGAACATTATGTCATCACACCAGCGGACAAAGCCTCAAATAATTACACATTTACTTGCAAAAAGTACTATTTCGACAGTCTAGTTAAAGAGTTTGGTCTAAATTCGACACCTGGAAATCCCACTTACACCCCAACAAACCTTTCGGCCTCTGAAATAATAGATAACCACAAATCAGCTCTTGCTAATCCTTTGACTTCCACACTAACGATTTAGATTTAGATTTACCATACTTATACTGCAAACCTAATATGCATAAGAATCCGTACAAACAACGTTTCATCGCTGGTTCCTCAAGATGTTCTACCAAATCTGTACCGATCTTACTCACCAGAGTTTTATCTGAAATCAAATCTGAGCTTCAAAATATTGTTCAACAGTATATTCTTGCAGTGGTATCAACCAGATGTGGATTTTAAAGAATTCGAAGGAACTTTTAGAACATCTGAAATCCACTCATTTTAGTAAAGTCCATTCGATCAAAGCCTTTGATTTTTCGACACTTTACACTACAATTCTACATTCTAAACTGAAAGAAAGACTCGCAAAAATTATAAGTAATGCGTTTACAAGTAAGAACGGTAATCGCAAATACAAATTTATTGTTGTGAACTATGACAAAACCTATTTTGTAAAAGAAAAATCCGATTCTGAAAATAAGTACACTGAAACAGATATTATTCAGATGTTAAACTGTTTGATCGACAACATTTTTCTGGTGTTTGGAGGAAAGGTCTTTCAGCAAATTGTCGGAATTCCAACGGGGACCAATTGTGCCCCACTCCTTGCCGACATTTTCCTTTACTCGTACGAAGCTGAATTCATTCAATCATTGGTCTTTCAAGGGAAAAGATACTTAGCTTCTGACTTCAACTTCACTTACAGATACATAGACGATGTGTTGTCCATCAATAATCCAAAATTCGCGGATTATCTGAGGAGTATCTATCCTTCAGAGCTTGAAGTCAAAGAAACTACAGAGACAAATAATTCAGCATCCTATTTGGACATAATGTTGTCATACGACACTGATGGTCACATGAACACCTCACTCTATGACAAACGTGACGACTTCAATTTCACCATTACAAACTTTCCCTTTCTGAGTAGCAACATCCCTTCATCGCCAGCTTATGGTGTGTTCATATCTCAGTTGATACGCTATGCCAGAGCAAGTACCAAATATACGGATTTTGTTCTGAGAGCTAGGCGTCTTTCAGATAAGCTTCTCAGTCAGGGATATGTTTGTGACCGACTAACATCGTCACTGAGGAAGTTCTACGGTCGATATGGGGAACTCGTCATACAATATGATGTCCCACTCTCCAGAATGGTGCGTGATATTCTGTCATAGACCAAAGATTGTACTCTATGTCTTCCGAAATGGAAGTAACCGGATGTGACATTTCTACCGAATGGAAGATGCTTACTCTTCTTGGGCACCTGGTCTCACTCCCATATCGGGAGTTCGCTTCTTTTCTTATGGTGGAGGTTTTTGTTTGTTGCTTTGGTTCCTGTTTTATCCTGATGTTGTATGCCTTCGGTTTCTGATTTTCTGAATTATCGATTTTGTGCTGTATACAGGGATATGGTCATTATCCATATTTGTCATGCAATGAGATGCGAAAAATTTATTCCTGACTTTTCGTGTACGAGACCGCTAACTAACAAGAAAAGCTCAAGTGTTGGGCAGTGCTTACCTATAGAATCTACAAAATTACATGTACGATTCTTGATATTATTGTTCAATTCGCAAAAAGATCTGCCAAATTTTACTAAGCATAAGTGCAAAGATTGAAAAAAAAACCCCGAGGTTTATCATTGTTCATTTCAATTCTCTGTACGATGTTTATTTCGCGACAAAGTGCTCATTTTTACTTATCGGTGTGTATTTCGCTGTGATTTGCTCTGCGTTTCAATTGATTTCAAGAGCTAGCCTGTGCTTGTAACTAAGTAGGGTTGTGTCTATTGTCAGTATTGAATACAAAATGTAACACAGAGAACGTGAAGTATCTTGGGACGGCTTCATCTAAATAGACAAAGATTTCCTTATTTATTTATCTTATATATTTATTTAAATTTTTTATTTATCAATTAATTTATTGATATCGCCCATTCATCATTTGATAAAATATTGCCCCATCAACACACGCTAACTTATGTATACGATGTATTCGCTTCGCTTCGCTTCTATGGCTTTGCCATAATTCATATTATACTCATAAAAAAAGTAGCGCATAGTATTTGTTCATTGCACCCTTAATACACATATGAAATAATCACATTTATCATTTTAATAGACAAAATCAAACAAAATGTACATAATGGTATTTTCAGAACCTAAGCTTTCAACGAGAATCTCTTTAGTGCTTTTAAAAAAGTTAGTTAAAATGACTCAAAAACAATATACCCTCGATGTTCTTTTAGAGGCCAAATTGTGTATTTTTCTGAGATCCGTATGCGCTTGTTTTCCATATCATTTGAAAACGTTTTGATTCGATGGACAAACGGATACACCATACCAAACAGCGACAATCTCATAATGGCGGCATTACTACGCATGATGAAGTTTTATTCTATGACGTCATCCAGAGTTCGCCGCATTCCAGGAATTTACGATTCAGTTTTCTCGAGAGAAATATGTTTCATAAGGAGAAAAATCATCTAAATTTGACTTTTTGATCCTTGAACTTTACAGAGTATTACTCACTTACAAATGGGAGTAATTAAATCATGTCGCAATGTTCAAACGTATGACATCGGTCATTGTAAGCATGCATTGCATTAAAGCGGAAGTGACCCGAAGAAGTTAAAGTCCAAATTTTTTTATTGGCATTAATGGACTTTGACTTGGGCAAAATTCAAATTCCTCATAAACATGGAAAATGCATAAAAACATAAAAAAGTCGAAAATTCAAAATTTCATGTTTTTACCTAAAAAGATATTTTATGATAACAAAAAAATCGTACTTAAGCCCTAAACTGCTTGTCTTTTCTCTATACCATCATTAAAGCAAACAAATAAGGTCATATAATCAATATCTTGTGTTTATTGAATAACAATAATACATTGAAAAATTGTTATATGCGTTTCTTCTTTTGAAGAGTATATTTCAACTTTTGAATCTGTTTTCGCTAAACGTTCTGCTGCGGATTAATTATCCTGGTGCTCTGGAAAACTTTGTGGAGAAGGCTACTCTCTGATAGCAGAGTTAGGCACTTGGGGTTTTCCTGATTCTACATGCGGTATATTTCTTTCTTTCCAGCAAACGAGGAACTTCCAATACATTCTTATAATCACAAGTATGGGAAGTCTATTACCGGGGGAGAAGTTTACAGAGGGAAGTGTATACCCCATCTCCAAGGAAAATACATCTTTGCGGAATATATGTTTGGGTATGTAAAACTTTGACAATGATAACATGTGTTTTTCTTAGAGAGAGAGAGAGAGAGAGAGAGAGAGAGAGAGAGAGAGAGAAAGAGAGAGAGAGAGAAATGTGCAGAATACGTCAAAACTTGTAAGATATGAAATTCGGTTTCCTTGGGTGGTTATTAATTCCCTACCGGAAACGTCGAAGGGGGACTATTAGTTTCCTCTCGGTCTGTCTGTCAATCAGTCTGTCCGTCACTTCGTCTTTCTATTTTTTAGTTTCCGGACTTTTTTCAGCGATGTAAAGAGATGTTCAGGTGAAATTTGATACACATATTGGTTTTGAATAGTTACAGAGCAACTTGAACTTTCGTCATGCTTGACCAATTTTTCGAAGAGTTATGCCCCCTGGTGACTTGAAATTTTTTTTCCAGACTTTGTCAGTTTTCCGGACTTTTCTGCCATGGATGGTAGATATTCAGGTAAAATTTGATACATAACTTGGTTTTAACAGCAATTCTCTGTAAGAACCAAAGAATTTCAAAACATGTTGGGACGGCATGTCATGGATTTTTGAGATTTTTGGTATGGAAGTTCAATATGAAGTACTAGTATATAAATCAACCCCAGTTTTTTTCAAAAAGGTTGTCGTTGCCATGGTAACCGTGTCTGAAGTTTCATAAATCGGGAACATCTTTAGGACAAGACATATTTGTAGGCTTCGTTACCATGGAAACATGTACATTTTAAATCTTTAATTGCTTTGATTATTTTCTTTTAATCCGTATTATTATGCATATTTGTAAAGTTTTTTTTACATTCACCTCGGATGTCTTATGTATACAAGATGAAAAATTGGGCCAAAACAGGGTATCAAAAGGCTTTGTTTTCGGCACTCAAAAACCCTTTTTTGCATGTTTGTACTGTTTTACAAGGTTGAAAATTTCATAAAAGCACCAATTTTTGAAGTCAAAATTCTAGTTATCCAATTAGTATCATCTTTGAACTCTACATGAATATAAAAAATTAATTGGGCTAATTTGTCCTTTTATATGCAAAGCAGCATCAAATTTAGTTGCTATGGCAACAATCGGCTGAAAGGTTTCAATACGATGAATTTAAACACAACCTCTATCATACTATCTACGCATGATATTGGAACAGAAGTTCATGTATACATCTATCGGTGGCGTTTTGATATAAAAATGACCTTGAAAATATTTCAAGGTCACCCACTGAATTTTCAAGGTCATTAAACTTTAAGTGACCAGATTTGACGAAAAATCCTGATTTTTCATAATATGAAGGTGTCAATATTTTAGAAACCTTGAAATATTGAACTTAACAGTTATTTGCCATAAAATGATAAATGTATCACTTATTTCTTAGAACTATTGATTACGTTTCTTCACATGTTCGAATATCTAAATTCTTGGTGAGTATTTTGATAGAAAAGGGACGAAATCTATATTTTTCTTGATTTTGACGGAAAAATATTTTCCTATTGAATTGCTACAATTCAATAAATTCTAAGATTTGTCTTTCTTATATTCATGTGCTTTCATAATAAATATGACCTATGAAAATATTTAAATAAAAAAATCACTAAAATCGGTAAAAAAAAAAAATTAAAAAAAAATTAATATTTTATGCAAAATTTGAGTCTCAAAGTATAAATGACCTTGAACATCAAATCAATGACCTTGAACATTTTAATTGTTCTTATGTAAAAGATATAAGTCATATCTATACATGCATACATTTTGACAATCTTATGTAACTCTAAAGAGGAATAAAATCAATTTCAAAGATAATATGAAACAAGCAAAAAGGTCTAATGTTGCCTGGCAACGGGCTTTGACGACAGAATCTAGGTAAAACTCCTAAATACCCACTCCAATTTTTCGTTCATTTTATTTGTCAATAAACATACATTTCCTTTGATGAAAATCACTAGTCTCCTATTGGTGCCTTTTGTGATATTTAAGATTGAAAATGGTCAAAAACACACTAAATTGGCCCTTATTTTCACCTCTATTTTTCGCTTCATTTTGACTTATTTTGGCTTAATACAATAAGCTTCCTGTGATAAATATCACATATCAAGGTGTACTAAGTAAGAATGGAAGTAAGGAAAAATAGATTATATAAAGATGAACAAGCTGTTACAGTGGTATCCATGGCAACGAAGTATCCGGATCTGGCTTATTTCATGGTCCCAAAAGTGCTATAAATAGAATGACCTCGTAACCATGGCAACCAGAGGTCACATTGGCTGAAAAGTGTTACTTTCATGGTCAGTACTTAATATATACCCATTATACCGAAAATCATCAAAATCCATGACATGCCGTGCCGAACGATTTTGGTCCTTACAGAGAATGGCTATTTAAAAATAGTTACAGAGCAAGTTCAAATTTCGTCACCCTTGACCTATCTTTTGAGTTATGCCCATTGATGACTTGCAAAATTCAGTTTTTGTCAGTTTCCTGACTTTTTTTCTGCAACAAATAGAGGTGAAATTTGATACACAGCTTAGTATTTGATAGTTGCAGAGCAATGTTGACTTTCGTCATGCTTGACTTATCCCGGGCACCTGATCCCACCTCTAGCTTGCTAGGATCTGTCGATGCTCAATTTGGTGCTCTGTTGTGAGTGCTGTGGAGGATATTCTTTATCTCATTCGTGTCACGCTTATGTCCTTTGACATGTGGAGCTTGTAAAAAAGTTCCCCGTGAGGGGTTTGACAGTAAATGTTTTAAATATCTTTCCCTGACATGATCGCCATAGCACTTTCGATATAGACATTACTTCAGACAGTGCATGTTTTACGATATTATTTTCATTTTCGTGCGTGGAATATCGATACGGGTAAGGGTAGCCAAACAGGGGATGCTTCGTGGGCATGAAAGTTAAAAAGAGGCATGTTCGACAATAATTGCCACGGACTGTAACGTACACTTTAGCGAGTTATCGTTCTTGCGCAAGTAACTGGGTTTAGATTTGGTACGCTCTAAATTCTTCAGGATAAATGAATATATCTGCTATTGTGCAGATAAGTTTGATTAATATATACATTTGTATTTAATATATCTTTGTTGGTTGCTTACGAAAATATTAAGTCGCATCAAGCAAGGTCTTCAAACATAATGCGAGACAACTTATTCCAGAAATGGAATCAATCAGATGTGGCTCCTAAAAATTTCGAAGGAACTTTTAATTAAGGAAAATTTAAAAGCCACCAATTTCAATCATATTACCAGTATAAAGTCTTTCGACTTCTCAACGCTCTACACTACCATCCCACACCAAAAACTCAAGAACAGACTTGCCAATATTATTTGCAACACCTTTCTTTAAAATAAATGGTAATAGGAGATACAAATACCTCGCCATAGGGCGGGAGGATACTTATTTCGTGAAAGAACACTTCGAACAAGAAATATACCGAAGACGATATCATCCGGATGCTTGAGTTTTTGATTGACAACATTTTTGTGGTGTTTGGAGGAACCGTATTCCAGCAGATAGTCGAAATCCCCATGGGTATCAATTGCGCCCCACTGCCTGCGGACTTCCTTTTATATTCATACGAAGCTGACTTCATCCAGACCTTGCTCTCGACTGGGCGAAAGCACCTCGCATCTCAGTTCAATTTTTCCTTCAGATACATAGATGACGTGATGTCCATTAATAATTCGAACTTTAAGGACCATCTACATGAAATCTATCCTCATGAACTAGGTATCAAGGAAACAACAGAGAGTGACAGATCCGCTTCGTTCTTGGATATACTTCTATCTTTCGACGCAAATGGCCATTTGAACACCTCACTGTATGACAAGCGTGACGATTTCCACATAACGAACTTTCCTTTCATGAGTAGCATCATTCCGTCTTCTCCTGCTGATGGCGTTTTTGTTTCTCAGCTGATACGGTACATGTACGCCAGGGCATGTTCCAAATATGAAGATTTCATCATTAGAGCCAGACGGCATGCAAGTAAGCTATTTGTTCAGGGTTATATTACACAACGGCTGAAATCATCATTGAGGAAGTTCTTTGGTCGCTACGGGGATATAATAAAAGCATATCATATCCCCCTTTCCAGAATGATCAGTGACATTCTCCATTGTGATTGAATGGCTGTCGTCATCACCAAACAAGACATACTTACCTGATCTGTACATCAAAATGTACAGCGAGACAACCACCGAATTTGACAGGTTTTTATGGAGCTGTTGCGACGGGTGGGAGACACTGACTCTCCCCGGGCACCTGGTCTCACTTCGGAATGTTGTTCATTCCGGGGTTCGCAGCCGTTCCGATGGAAATTCTCACGATTTTGCCTTGCCTTCTCGACTTTGAAACTTTGATGTTTATTGGATGATATAATCAGAATATAAACACTATAACATTTCTTTGGACAAATATTAACATCCTTGTGGACACGTTATTACTGGTGACCTTAGTATAGTCAAGAACGACAAGTTGAGAGAATTGTTAAAAAAAGAGTCCCAAATACAGAGAAAGTATGTCATTTACATGGAACCAAAATGTCAAAATTATCATGGACTCTTGTGAGGAATATGCAAGACGCTGGGCAAAGGAAGAGGATGTACAGCTCGACACCCTTTTCGAATGGATAAAATCCATCAGAGGGTTACTTTTATCTAGAATTAACCGATTAAAATCAACTGTGAACACCAGATTCGTGTCTATATTTAAAGACCCTGATGTTATCATAGAGCTTACCTACCTCCAAGAACATTATGCCATCACACCAGCGGACAAAGCCTCAAATAATTACACATTTACTTACAAAAGTACTATTTCGACAGTCTAGTTAAAGAGTTGGGTTTAAATTCGACATCTGGAAATCCCACTTACACCCCAACAAACCTTTCTGCCTCTGAAATAATAGATAATCACAAATCAGCTCTTGCTTCCTTTGCCTTCTACACTAACAATTTAGATTTAGATTTGCCATACTTATACTGCATACCTAAAATGGATAAGAATCCGTACAAACAACGTTTCATCGCTGGTTCCTCAAAATGTTCTACCAAATCTGTATCGATCTTACTCACCAAAGTTTTATCTGAAATTAAATCTGGGCTTCAAAAATATTGTTCGACAGTATATTCTCGCAGTGGTATCAACCAGATGTGGATTTTAAAGAATTCGAAGGAACTTTTAGAACATCTGAAATCCACTCATTTTAGTAGAGTCCATTCGATCAAAGCCTTTGATTTTTCGTCACTTTACACTACAATTCCACATTCTAAATTGAAAGAAAGACTCGCAAAAATTATAAGTAATGCATTTACAGGTAAGAACGGTAATCTCAAATACAAATTTATTGTTGTTAACTATGACAAAACCTTCTTTGTAGAAGAAAAGTCCGATTCTGAAAATAAGTACATGTGTACACTGAAACTGATATTATTCAGATGTTAAACTTTCTGATCGACAACATTTTCGTGGTGTTTGGAGGAAAGGTCTTCCAGCAAATTGTCGGAATTCCAATGGGGACCAATTGTGCCCCACCCCTTGCCGACATTTTCCCTTACTCGTACGAAGCTGAATTCAATCTTTGGTCTCTGAAGGAAAAAGATACTTAGCTTCTGACTTCAACTTCACTTACAGATACATAGACGATGTGTTGTCCATCAATAATCCAAATATCGCGGATTACCTGAGCAGTATCTATCCTTCAGAGCTTGAAGTCAAAGAAACTACAGAGACAAATAATTCAGCATCCTATTTGGACATAATGTTGTCCTACGTCACTGATGGTCACATAAACACCTCACTCTATGACAAACGTGACGACTTCAATTTCAGCATTACAAACTTTCCTTTTCTGAGTAGCAACATTCCTTCATCAACTGCTTATGGTGTGCTCATATCTCAGTTGATACGCTATGCCAGAGCAAGTACCAAATATACGGATTTTGTTCTGAGAGCTAGGCGTCTTTCAGATAAGGGGTTCTCAGTCAGGGATATGTTTGTGACCGACTAACATCGTCACTGAGGAAGATCTACGGTCGATATGGGGAACTCGTCATACACTATGATGTCCCACTCTCCAGAATGGTGGATGCTACTCTGTCATAGACCATTTGAACCATCCAACCAAAGATTGTACTCTATGTCTTCCAAAATGGAAGTTACCGGATGTGACAGTTCTACCGAATTGAAGCGGCGGGTGTTGCATGCAAGCAGGAGATGCTTACTCTTCGTGGGCACCTGGTCTCACTCCCATATCGGGAGTTCGCTTCTTTTCATATGGTGGAGGTTTTTGTTTGTTTGCTTTGGTTCCTGTTTTATCCTGATTTTGTATGCCTTCGGTTTCTGATTTTCTGAATTATCGATTTTGTGCTGTATACAGGGATATGGTCATTATCCATATTTGTCATTGGACAAAGAAATGTTATAGTGTTTATATTTTGATTGTATCGTCCAACAAAGAGTTGACAAAGAAAGTTACATCAACAGCTTTGTAACCAAGGGAAATTTATCAATAATGCTTTAAAATTTAGAACTTCATTGTAATCTGGATTATACTTCTCATGTTATTTTCATGTACCATTGTGTTTATATATACTTTATGATATTTCTTATATTTAATGTCTGTAAGTAGTATTGCTTATGACAAATAAACTATACTGTACAGTCTTGCCTTCAGGTACAAAAAGAACGTAAAGAGATTGTTCACTCTCCGGATGATCATCAACAAATATTCAGACTCACAGAAACTATTTTCGGAGTACAAAACTCCTTCACGGATCTAGTAATTCATACATCCGTGCCATCGAGTTGGCTTGAGTATTTACACGTTGTACCGATCCACAGCAGTCACTGAAAGCCAAGAAAATATTTTTTGAACTTGTTTGAAATTTCTACGACTTCGCTCACGTCCACTAAAAACAAAGAGATAGCGACAATAATACCACACAACAGAAACACGAAGGACAACAGTATCTTTATGAACAACCTGCACATACATGTACTAGTAGTCCAATGTAAAAAAGAAATTATCGTAAATGGCACAACTCAAATGACTGCGATAGGACATTTCGCATTTGTAAAGTTTTATCAGGAATATGAAATAAAAAGTTTCATTCACATTTAAAGAATTAATGTAAAGATTAAAAAAAAAGCAAAATATCCTCTTCTCATTCACAAGTTTTTTTTTACAGGTACATCAATACCTTAGCAGAGGATGAAGACGGATCGTGGACATCCGATGACCTGAGAGTATGTAACAAGTGTCCATCGCCACTAACAAACGATATCCCAATGCATGTTTTGTCCTTCGGGCGAGATAAGAAAGGTATAGATCTGTTACTTCATTGGTCACGTTGTTTTATGTTTCGTCTTTTGTGTTTGGTATTTTGATGTCGTGTTTGATGACCCTTGTCCCTTTTGCATATGTCTATTTCGTTTTTGCAATTGGGGTGTTTTGATGTTTTGCTGTGTGTGCTGCAACCGAGTCTTGTTGGGAATCCCCTCCCTTATTCTTACACACATCTCATACCTAAGCACCGTATGATGATTTACACTGACGAAAATATAATAAGAGAATGCTTGATGTTGATAACATTTATTGGAAATTTCATGCCTTACGAAGTTTAAACTAAAAGAAATGTAAATTTTCAGCTATGCTGAGAGACAGAAGCCTGGTAGACAATAGACAAACACTGCCCCTCCAACATAAACAACAGAAAATCCTCATTCATAACACGCAACTGTTCCAACTCTAAAACTTCCCGATGAAAATTTCAAGCCAATTTATTATGCACCAGACACGTATTTCGGATATTGAATTCTCATCAGTGATGCTTCCAGCTAAAGTGGTTTTTAGACACAGCCAAAATTCATTTTAGTAGCGCCCTTTGAGTAAATTTTTAGTCCCCTACCGGCTCGCCGAAGGGGGCTTTTAGTTTCCAACCCGTTTGTCTGTCCGTCCGTCCGTCTGTCACACTTTAGTTTTCCAGAATTTTTTCCCTGTTGTTGCATATATTGAACTCAGATTTGGTATGTGAGTATATATATTAGTGTGATACAGATGAAGTTTGAGTTTGGTTCTGGTTGGCCTATTTTTACAAGACTTATGTCCCTTGGACTTAGCAAATTTCATGAATCAGTTTTCCGGACTTTTCTTCCATGGTATTGCCAATATTGAAATGATATTCTATATCTGAATACATCTTGGTGTTATACAGATCAAGTTCGAGTTTAATTTCGATTGACCCATTTGTACAGGAGTTATGGCCCCTGGACTTAGCGAATTTCATGAAATTCTCAGTTTTCCGGACTATTCTTGGCTGTCGTTGTAGATTTTAAATGTGAATACATCTTAGTGTTATACAGATGAAGTTCGAGTTTGGTTTTATAATTTTTTCGGTCATGTTTAGAATTAAGCTCCTTGCGCCTACCCTCCAACGATTTTTGGCCATATTTTCACTTAAATACGCTTCTGAATTAACCCTACACAAAATTTAGAGCAGCTCATTTTGGCAAAAGGAAATTAAAGCTCTGTATTGTAGATGGCGCCAGGAAAATTCACTTTGGCTTTATTTAAACTGTTTGACATGAAGTACTACTGACGAGGATTAAAGTATCCGAAACACGTGTCTAGTACAACTCCTGCTACGTCTTTCGGTACATTTTGGAAATAATAACTTTCACACTCTTTTGCCATGCTACATTGTTTAGATCGAGGATCGATGACGTGGGTTAAGTACCCCGAAACGAGTCTGGTGCATGCTGCAAATTTATCTGTTCTTAAATGATGCTATTGAATTTGAAGACGTTTAACATTTGTACCCCTTTGTGAGTGTTACTGCTGGTGGACCAGGAGTCCCCGAGGGCACATGTAGCCAAGTTCGATCAACTTCGGTTGATCTTTCTGTAACGCATTCCAAAATTTCTTGAATTTTCTAAAACGTGGGTCCTGTAGCATCATATCCCACCCATCCTGATACGTCTTTCGGTACATTTTTGGACATTTTAACTTTCACACACATTGTTTAGATCGAGGATCACTGACGAGAGTTGTAGTACCTGCATGCAGAGAGTGCGCGGCTCAAATTTCCCGTAGGGTCGATTCAGTAGCATATCGAAATAAAATCTATGTTCAAAATATCATTGGAGGGATGGTCCTAAAATGGTGCTCGGATCGAGTATTCCCACCCATCCTGATACGTCTTTCGGTACGTTTTTACATTTTTGGACATTATAACTTTCACACACATTGCTTAGATCGATGATCACTGACGAAGGTTAAAGTACCTGAAACGTTCATGTCTGGTGCATGCTGCAAATCTATCTGTTCTTAAATGATGCTATGGAATTTGAAAACGTTTAACATTTGCAGAGTGCGCGGCTCCAAATTTCCTGTAGGGTTGATGCAGTAGCATATTTAAATAAAATCTATGTTCAAAATATCATCGGAGGGATGGTGCTAAAATGGTGCTCGGATCGAATTTTTTTTTTGCATTTGCATTCAATTTGTCAAAAGACGAGAACTATAATAATGAACGTTTCATATCACGAAAAACAAGAATGTGTGTCAAATTGGTAATCTGGCATTAGAGATCACTCAAACGTTTGACATTAATTACATTAATAAGGCGTCTAAGGCACATGATAAAGCGTAAGGCAGACGGAAAAAAGTTAATAAATGCCCGGGGGATTCGTATTACATTGAGGCAAGAGGACATATGGAAAAGAAATATATTTTCTGAGTCAGCTTAATGATAATGATAATGTTAGACTATAGTACTTACTGTACTAAAATAGAGATATGGATTCTGGAAAACAGTGAACCGTTCCCCTTTGGACCGAGTAATGTACCAGAACCTTGACTTGAATGTGATACGATGTTATGTAATGTTAACACAAAGTTATGAAAATATCACCAGGGGGGGTCTCCAACAAGACTAGGTTGCAGTACCCACAGCACAACATCGAAACACCCTATACGAAAACATGCGTAGACAAGCACAAAAATAGACGTGAAAGGGACAAGGAACACTTAAATAGATTTAAAAACAATAAACAAACAAGACTACACGTAAACAAACGAGACCGAATGGCAATCGATGCCGACTGAAGACTATCATCTACGACGATAATGGAAATGATGTGGGTATCCTGATTACTTGCGCACAACCATCTTGCATGTCTGGTCCATATAACAAATAAATCTGTTCTTAAAAGAAAGGAGGGGATCTCCAACAACACCTAGTTGCAGCATCAACAGCAAACTCCCAAAACACCCACTGTAAAACACTAAAATGACACGCACAGAAAGAGACGCAGTAGTACAATGAACGTCAAATCACAGAAAAACATAAAACACAAATGACTACACATAAACCAACGAGACCAATGGGCAAACGGTGCCGACTTAGGACGGCCATCTGCCTCGTCAGTAGCAGACGGTGTGGTTATCCTGGATTACGTGCGCACAACCCTCCCACTATTCCGATTACCCAGAGGTCTCGAAGAACGTACAATTGTGGTGTAAAGCAACCTCCTCACTGTCAGATGACCACGCACAAACGAGACCGCAAGACGCAGGGGCCCAAGCAACACAGATGAATATGTAAATTGATATAAAAAGAGGGCATGCGTAATACGACCTGTGCTCTGCCGGCTGTAGCGAGCTAATGTATGTTATCACCCGAGGAGTCCGACTGACATTCAGAGAGGACAGGTGGTCGGGGCCCTGTCTTCTCTAAAGAGGTTTGGACAGGGCCCGTCATGGAGTCCCGTCGTCACAGTCAGTCAGCGTGCAAGTATTAAGGATGCGCTGGTACAAGACTGTAGATTGGTCAAGCACCAAGCCTAGTGTCCGTCTGGTGACATTAGGATCATATCCACGGTATAAGAGGCGTTTGATGACTCTGACGCATTTTCGATAGTAATTCTGTCTACCTTTGATCCTTCTAATTTTGTTGATCATGTCACCATAAAATGCAGGTTGCGAAATACCCAAAGTAATATACTCTGTTGCTTGTATGGGTCCGAATTTCAAAAGTAGTTGACAATAATTTTTGTAAAATTTCCAGAATGTCTTGACAAGTTTGTGAAAGCGAAAACCTTGACCTAAAAGTTTCTTTGTTATTTGTAAATTTCTATCATGAAAATCCAAAACATCAGTACATGCTCTAGCATACCGGATGAGCTGCGAAATGTAGATACCATAAGACGGTAATCTAGGAACATCACCGTCAAGCCAGGGAAAATTTACTATATTGAATCCAAAGTCATCTCTTTTGTCATACACCCTTGTATGAATCTCTCGATTAATAATTTTGAAATTCAGGTCCAAAAATGGTGTTTCTGTGCTTGTGACGTTCGCCTTGTTTAGAGTCAGTTCCTGTGGATAAATGACATTTTTATACTTTTCAAAAACAGGATTGTCGATAGTAAGGATATCATCCAGGTACCTAGAAGTACCATTGAAACATTTCACATCATCATGTTTTCTTTGTTTTTGAAGATTTTGGATAAATTCTTTTTCATACGTGAATAAAAATAAATCTGCAACAAGAGGCGCACAATTAGTACCCATAGGGATCCCTACAACCTGCTTGTAGAGATTCTCACCAAATCTTACATAAATGTTGTCCAAAAGAAAGGACAAGGCAATACAAAGGTCACTACATGTCCATGATTTATATGATTTGTATTCTGTATTGGAAAAGAAACCCTTTGATTCAGATGTACAAATATAAGTTTTACCCTCTCGGTTAAAGCACCATTTAATGAGTTTGGACAATTTATCATTAATCTTATCGTGAGGAAGCGTGGTGTACATATTTGAAAAATCGTACGAAGAAATCGAATTGGCTTGAAAATTTCTCGATTTCATTTTGTCAATCACATCCCCTGAATTTTTAATAGACCAAAATAAGTTTACATCATTCCTGTTTAGAACAGTTTCACAATATTTTGCAACGTGTTCCTTTATCACCGTGAGTGCTGACGTCAGATTTCTAGACAAAATTGTAGTTGAGCAGTTGCTAGAATTAGCAATGTATCGAAATTTGTAAGGAGACTTGTGCAATTTTGGTATGCAGTATAGTGTAGGAAGATCCAGCTTAGAAATAGGGATCTTGAATGAAGAAATTTCACTGTTGTGTTTGTTCAAAATGTTAGGAACACTTTCATTGCTTTTGATATAAGTGTTTGTAGACGAAAGTTCCGAAACCAAAGTTGATATGTAGTAACGTTTTCAAATGATTATGGTGTTGTTGGCTGCTTTGTCTGCAGGAGCGAAGACATATTTTTCGTGTAAATTGCGTAATTTGGATTTGAAATATCTTTCAGATTTAGAACTTGGATTTTCGAAAAGATGAGGATTTTTGTGGAAGTTATCTATTCGAATATCGGTAATATCCAATATGAGGTTCTTCCAGTCATTCAGAGAATGTGATTCGACCCCTTCCGATTTACACCATCTTAAATGATGCTATGGATTTGCAGACATGTAATAAATAATTGTTACCAATTTAAAGTGGTCTCTGAAAAATCACGATTTTCGTGTATAAATCCTCACTGTAAGATAACCCAAAGACAAGGCATCGTATATAAATCCTCACTGTAAGATAACCCACAGACAAGCCATCAAAACACATGGGTCCGCAGATGAATATGTAAATAGACATAAAAACTTACGCATACAAAACAGTCAGTGCTCTGCCGCCTCGAGCGAGCTTTTGCATGCCATCAACCGAGAAGTCCGACCACCTTGCAGATAGGACGGATGTTTGGGATTATGTTTTTTCTAACGCGATTTAGACAGGACATGTCATAGAGTGCCATCTTCACAGTCGGTAAAAGTGCAATTCTTTATATTGTGCTGGTACAAGTATGTTGATTTGTCAAGAATCATGCAGAATGTCCTTCTTGTGAAACAAATGTTAAACGTCTTCAAATTCAATAGCATCACTTAAGATCAGATAAATCTGCAGCATGGACCAGACATACACGTTTCGAGTACTTAACCCCCGTCAGTTATCTACAATCTATACAATGTAATATGGCCAAAGAGTGAGAGAGTTATTGTATCCCAAATTCAGAAGCTGAGGATAGTTAAAAAAATTCAAGAAAGTCTGAATTATTTTATGAATGCAGCGGAAACCTTGACCTAATGTGATCTTATTGATTTGTAAATTTCTACCGTGAAAATCCAAAACATAAGTACATATCCTAGATTCCTGATGAGTTCAGATATGTAAATACCGTATGATGGTAGTTAAACAACGTCACCTGAATGTCAGAAAATATTCACTTTGTTGAATTTAAATTGTCTCTTTTGTCAAACACATTTGTAAGAATTTTTCTGTTTGCAATTTTGATTTATCGGACCAAACAATTCTTTATTAGCAAATCCAATAAAGCCGATACGTGTCATGAACTCTGGTCATTAAGTTCTTTTCAATGAAACTGTAATTGCTCATTCTGTCTGGGCTATATCTCTTGAAGCCTTCTTACAATTGTTTTCATATTTTAGTATGTTGTTTCTCATGACTAAATGTTTCTTATCACTTTGTCCAAAGGTCACATGACCTAGGTTACTTCTTACTTTAGTAATGAAAATGTATATGCTAATCATGTCCAGGCTGACATTGTATATGTTAATCATGTCCAGGCTATATTTTTGAAGTGTGTATCCAATTACTAATTCAGTCTGTTGTTGCTCATGATTCGTAGATTTCTGGTCCCCTATATCAAATCTCATGTGACCAAAGTCAAGGTCACTCAATATGCTTATAAAGAAATTGTATATGCTAATCATGTTTAGGCTATACCTCTTAAACAATACAATGGATCACTTTCATGTTTTAGTATGATGTTGCTCAAGACTCAAAGGTTTCACATCATCTTGGCTCAAGGTCATGTAACCTAGGTCAAAGTGACGAAGATGGAGGGGGAGGGGAAACATCCGGTTTTTTTTCTGAAAAACATTTTTTTTAATCTTACAATTAATAGTTTTTTCCATGTGATATTCTCAGGTGAAGTGTATGTATTGACGACAACGAAACATGGTGTACAACAAACTTTACCTGGATATATTTACAAGATCGTTCACCCTAATACGTAAGTTATTAATTGATTCTAATCTATTCTAGGTTTCATTTTACTCAAACTTGGAATTTTACTAAACATACCTAGAACGATTCAAAACTGGGTTTGAACTTACTTAAGAATTACGATTCTATATATCAAACCCTTGCATTTATAATTCATCTATCGAATAAGTGAATGAATGTCATACACAAAGTCTAAAATTAGAATCCCAAAATCATAATCTATAGGCATACACGTCCTGTTAAATACATGAAACAAAACAAAGATAGAGAGGAGATGCTTTGCATATTTGTGTGTGTGTGTGTGTGAGAGAGAGGGAGGGTGTGTGTGTGTGTGTGAGAGAGAGGGTGTGTGTGTGTGTGTTTTAAGTTTTAGAGACCGGGTAGACTATACATAGTTCGCAACTTTTCAAATTATTCAAAGTTTATGTAACAACAGTAAGCTAAAACAATAATCAAAATAGCATTTGGAAATAGTATTAAAGTTTTGTTGAGACTTCGTTGTATTATAATTTTAAATAAAACTCCAAACAGAAACAGAAATCAAAAAAATAGAAATTGTGAACGACGATATCACGCTTTCCTAGATTCAATGAATTATCTTGAATAATCTTTTCACATAGAAATGTTTAACGTATTCAAATTCAATAGCATCATTTAAGAATCCTCAATTTAAACAATATGATATGGCCAAAGATTGTGAAAGTTATTATGTCCAAAAATGTACCGAAAGACGAAGCAGGATGATGGGATATGATGCTACAGAACCCACGTTTTAGAAATTTCAAGAAATCTTTATTACTTAAATTTTCGAATGCGTTGAAGAAACGATCAACCAAAGTTGATCGAACTTGGCTACATGTGCCCTCGGGAACTCCTGGTCTACCAGCAGTGACACTCACCATAAAACGTCCTCAAATTCAATAGCATCATTTAAGAGCAGATTAAGGAGCTGATAAGTTAAGGGCTGTATTTAACCCTAAATCTCATCAAGTATTTCTTCTACACAATGATCTAAATGCAAGAAAAACTTGATCATTACTAATATGTAATGTATTTGGAGATTCCATCATATAACTTTTATTTTGGTAAGCTTATTTCTAGGTACTTAAATTACAGTCCAAAGAGTAGGGGTAGCCATGTTGAAAAGAAGCTAATATCGATAAAAAATGTTGAAAATTGAGAACTATCTGGCTAATATGGATATCTTTAAACTTTAAAACATAGATATAGTCTAAACAAGATACTAGAAATCGATCAATGTTAAAAGACTGGTCTCGACTTTATCCATAAATTTTAAAATCTTGAATCTTAAATACGGTTGTATTTTGTATTAATTGGCTATAAAGTAGGCATTTTACCGCGAAATTCACACTATGTAGAAATAAACAGCACGTTCTTGTTTATTTCATTAAAAAATCATGTGCATTTTATGTGAACATGTTTAAAATGAATAAATGAATAACTTTCAAAGGGAAAAATGAAACTTTGCCTATATTATGGTCTAAAACACAGATTCGTAATAAAGCCCCGCACCCTCCCTTTTTCAGTTTTTCGTCTATGGGGTACGTTCCCCCTAGCTACAAAATCTCACTTTGTCAAAAGATGTGTATTAGTGATATACACCTTCTGTAAAAGTGGCGTTCTGTTTCTAGGGGGGAACAATATTTTTAAAAAACTTTTCCGTTTTCCATTGATTTCTATAGAAGAAATTTTTTTGCCCAAAAATTTAGGAAAACGATGCACGATAAATCTTTTCCAACTGCTGATTATGATAAAACCAAGAACTGGCATCAATTCAGTGAAATGTTTTTTCTTGAAGTTCCCATTTTGAAAATTTCTTTTTTTTCAGGGCAGAATTTACGCCTTATCTTATCAGCTTCTTTACAGCATGGACCAGACATGCACGTTTCGGGTACTTAACCCTCGTCAGTGATCCTCAATCTAAACAATGTAATATGGCCAAAGAGTGTGAAAATGGTTTTATACAGAAATCATCTTCCTAGGAATTAGGAATTAAATTAATATTAAAAACATGAAAATATTTAATGCTTAATTGCAACTAAATATTGGCAAATCAAAGGTGCATCAAGCATTCTTCATGCAAGTCAATTTCCCGTCTTCATTTGTATAGCAATACAAACCACATATTTCTTATCTATTAATTTTGCATTTTATATTAATTCAAAACATTATTCTATTGAGACATTGTCAAAATCAGTAAGAGTTTTCTTTTTTACAAGTTTGATAAGAGATTTTACTCTTTTTTGTGTAACTACAGATCGAGCATAGCCCGGGGGGAAGGTTGATGGCCGTAGCACCCGGCCGCGATGAGCTATAATTCTAGGCCCGGCAGCTTTCAAGGCTGGTCTGGATGATCTGATGATTGGTCATATTCTTTGTTCAATATATCAGAGTAAGGTGAAAATGATCATTTTATAGCATAATACTAAATGTATATCAATAACAGAGCGACTCCTCCAGAATCTCTCCCGGAACCCCCCCCCCCCCCTTTTTTCCGCACCATCCGCGTGGGATATACTAGAATTTTTAAATACTAGAATTTTATGGACATTTAACAATCCTATGAACATCACAACATTGTATAAATTTCAGTTTCTCCGATTTAGGACGGCCTTTATAGATCGCCGCGTCGTTTCTAATGTAATCAAAATATGCCCTAAATTTAGTCGCGGTCACATGACCAGGTAACCTTTTTGCGCCTCCTTACGTAAGAGTTTCGACATCTAGGAAACGACGTATTGACCTTTTCTACAACTCACTAAAACATTGTTAATAAAAGCATGGAAAATGTAAGATTTATGTTGTTTATTTTCCTTCAGATACGAATGGTGCCCTCATATAGAGCACGAATCAGATGATGTAGCGAAGGAGAATGAACATGAGGATCTGGTACGAGTAGAGATACCTACAAGCCCCCCAAACAATGTCGATGAAGACGATTCTGGAGTTTCGACAATAGCAAGTGACAGCATCGAAGCGATACCTATCCAGAAAGAAGAAATTCTGAGCAAAGCTGAAGGGTTATCAACAAAATTATCTAAATTAAGCGCAATTAATGATGAAACAGGGATTTCTGAACTACAAGTTGAATCGAACCATATCTTTTCGACACAAAACTCAGATTTTATCTCCTCCTCAACAACTCACATGATTATTACGTCATCCGTCTATTTGAATGAGCTAACCAGTCCTCAAGATGTGACATCCAGCATTTCCACTCTTGACCAAGAGCAATCATCAGATCACACGCTTTTAAAGTCTGTGAATTCAGTAAACCAGTTGGCAAATGATAACCCGTTGCTTGTAATTGTACCAACACCTACTTCCAAGGAGGAAATAAATGTGGAGACACAAGATAAAGGAGCACAACTGAAGCAACAGGACAGCCAAAATGATGGTGACATCAATAATAATATAGTAGGACATGCAGCAAATGGCTCATCTGGGAATGCATTCTCGATATATCCTTGGCAAAATCTAATTGTAATGGTTTTAATAATGTATTTTCTTAATATGTACTGAAATCGTGTTCAAACCATCAAAATACCCTTTATTTATACTTTTATATGCATACGTTGTTATCTTGTGCTGTGTTGAAATAATTATGTTTTTTCATACGAAGATTATTCATATTTACAGAAAACATTAGGATTACACACTTGTATGCACTGGTTCATTATTTGTATATGTGTATCGGTTGACCTGAGACAACATAATGATATAAAGCACACAGACAAACATATTCTTTCATTGATTATCATAATACAGAATAGCAAAATGCTCTTGAAAGTGAAACGTTGCTATTGAGTGCCTGTCTCTGTTGTCAATTCCCCTTTTATCACTCAACAGAACTGCTGAAAAAATACTAAATATAAGTAAGAATACTTCATTTAAAGATCCCTAGAAGTGGTTCCATTGTCCCCCTTGTTTTTCATATTGTGTTTTCGCATTTGATTGTTTCGTTTTGGGTGCTGCAACCGAATAAAATTGGAGATCACCTCCTTTCTTTTATGTCTAGAACTCATTGTTTCTACCGTGCCATAAGTAGTTTGCTAGAAAACCAGTAGCGATCATTTGAGAACGCTTTCAAAACCGAAACATAAAGAATATATTAAGCAGTATATGCAGTCATCAATAAAATACAATTGTTAAACGTCTTCAAGTTCATGAGCATCATTATAGAACAGATAAATTTGCAGCATGGACCAGGTACTAAACCTTCGTCAGTGATCCTCAATCTAAACAATGTAATATGACCAAAGAGTATGAAAGTTGTTATTTCCAAATATGAAAGGAGGGAATCTCCAACACAACTCGGTTGTAGCACCCACAGCAAAACCTCAAAACAAACAATGTAAAGAAAGCACAAAACACCAAATACAAAAACACAGAGCAGACACGCACAGAAAGAGACACAAAAGGGACAAGGAAAATGAACGCACAACACAGAATCATCAAACACAAAGGACCACAGACCAATGGGCAACCGTTGCCGACTTACGACGGCAATATGCCACGAAAATAGCAGACGGTGTGGTTATCCTGGATTACGTGCGCACAACCCTCCCACTTTTCCGATTACTCAGAGGTCTCGAGGAACGTACAATTGTGGTGTAAAACAACCTCCTCACTGTTGGATGACCACAGACAAACAAGAACGCAAAACGCAGGGGCCCAAGCAACATAGATGAATATGTAAATAGATATAAAAAGACAGCATACGTAATACAATACATGCTCTACCGGCTGTATCGAGCTGATGTATTTTATCACCTGAGGAGTCCGACTGATATTCACAGAGGACAGATGGTTGGGACCCAGTCTGTTCTAAAGAGGTTTGGACAGGGACCGTCATGGAGTCTCGTCGTCAAAGTCAGATTGCAAGTTTTTAGAATGCGCCGGTATAAGACTGTAGATTGGTCAAGTACCAAGCCTAGTGTCCGTCTGGTGACATTAGGATCATATCCACGGTATAAAAGGCGTTTAATGATTCTGACGCATTTTCGATGGTTTTTGAAAGAGAAAACGAGGTATAAACCAACGAGACCAATTGGTAACGATTGCCGACTTAGGACGGCAATCTGCCACGCAAGTAGCAGACGGGTGGTTATCCTGGACTACAGACGTTAGATGACAGCACAAACAAGACCGCAAAATGCAGGGACCCAAGCAACACAAAGATGACTACAGACAAACAAGAAGTTTTAGAAGTTTTAGATCGTACATGTACTTCTCAGATGACTACATCCGTACATGCGCTCTCTTTATCAAGCAGAACATGGACCGTTTTGGAACACATCATGATTAGCAACTATTTATTGATTAATCTAATGGGTACTTCAGTCTTAAGATAAATTGTCTTGTTCGTGTTGTAAATTTCCCATGCATTGTCGTACGATTTTTGCGAAGCAAATTCCGGCTTATGAAATGGCGATGTCCTTCCGTCTGTCCGTCTGCGTCAACAATTTGGTTTAGCTGTTGCGTTTAGGTAAGTTGTGAAAGAACTATAAGGAATACAATCTTCAAACTAGGTAAAATGATAAAGTATGGTCAGAGGGTCTGAATGCAGGTATTGTTTTTTACCTTGACCTTGAGATTTGACATTGACCTTGAAAAATGTTATTTTGTGTTTAGATTATTTATGAAAGACCTCTAAGGGGAACAATATTCGTACTTGGTATTGAGATAAAGGAGAGTGAGATCATCTGAACGCATGTATTGATTTTGACCTTGAACTCGAGGTTTGACCTTGAAAATGTAATTTTGTGTTTTTGGTCAGTTGTGAAAGAACTATATGAAGTACAATCTTCAAACTTGGTACAAAGATAAAGTATAGTGAAATGATCAGAACGCTTGTATTGTCTTTGACCTTGACCTTGAGAAATGTAATTTAGAGTTTATCTCCATTGTACAAGTACTACATGGAATTCTACATTCAAACTGTGCATAGAGATAGGAAATAATGAGGTGACTTTATTTCAGGTACTGACCTTGACATGGCCATTTAAAATTGATCTTGAAGATATAATTTTGATTTTGACTTTACCATAGTATGGTTCCAATAATATATCACATGTTAAAACGTCTTTGAATTCAAAAGCGTCATTTAAAACCTGATTAATTTACAGCATGGATCAGAAATGCACGTTTCGGGTACTAAACCCTCGTCAGTGATCCTCAGTCTAAACAATGTTATATAGCCAAAAAGTATGAAAATCATTATGTCCAAAAATGTACCAAATGACATTTCAGTAGCGCCCTCTTTAATTTTTTGAATTTAGATTTGTACATTTACATTACAGAGAGTAGGCGGCTCCAAATTTCCTGTAGGGTCGATTCAGTAGCATATTCAAATAAAATCTATGTTCAAAATAGCATTGGAGGGATGGTGCTAAAATGTTTAACTCCTTTAATTTCGATGATATTTATCGGTGAAATGGCTGGTTTCCGAAATAGCAAATATATATATATATATATGATGTCACATTCTTTAAGGTGACAGAGCTGGAAAGAAGTAATTAATACACTTGACAAACATCAGGTCACGGGAAAATTTGAAATATCCGTTAAGTCGTTCGTTTATCAAAAAAGGGGCAGGACATTTTCCACTATTTGAGACAATTCATCTTAAAACCTTTTCCTAAAGATCCGTTTTTTTTAATCACGTCGCTTAATAATCGATCACTAAGAGCCATAATCGATTATCAGAATCTAAGGATATTATCGAGCGATAATCGATAATTAGTGATAATCGGCATACCCACTATTGGACACCACCATAAATGTTAGAAATAAAAAGAAATTGTTTTCCAGTACCACTCTTTGATCGAATTTCATTTTGAGCCATTTATCGTACTGATCCAGAATGTTGTGTGAGTATCAAACGACTCTATTTACGTGAGTTCTTCAGTTTTTATGTTTATTAATCATGTTTTGGATAGACTGACCACCCCACCCTGTGTATAAAAAACTTTCCTGAAATGGAAAAGAAAATGTCTTGTATTTATAAGAAAATGTGTTTTCAAGAAAGAACTACATGATCGATATTTGGAGCTGGTGGACCAGGAGTCCCCGATGGCACATGTTGCCAAGTTCGATCAACTTCGGTCATTCGTCTGTCTCTTCAACGCATTCAAAAATTTCTGTTACAAATATTCTTGAGATTTCTAAAACGTGGGTCCTGTAGCATCAACTCCCTCCCATCTTGCTACGTATTTGGGTACATTTTTGGACATAATGATTTTCACACTCTTTTGTCATATTACATTGTTTAGATTGAGGATCACTGATCATGACGAAGTTGGAGTACCCGAAACGTGCATGTCCATGCTGCAAATTTTTCTGTTTATAAATGATGCTATTGAATTTGAAGACGTTTAACAATTGCTAGGTTTTTATAAACTAGCAGAATAAGAAAACTATTATTAGCTCACTGATGTCGACCAGGTATTGTTCAGTGAATAGTTGATGGAAGCAACTCTCCCTCCTTATTGTGATCCCCGCATGTAGCTGTATGTTAAACGTCTTCAAATTCATTTGCATCATCTAAGAGCCGATAAATTTACAGCATAGACCACACATGCACGTTTCGGGTACTTAACCCTCGTCAGTCATCCTCAATGAAAACCAGTGACGTATTTAGAGGGTGACCCAGATCCACATTTCACCCAAAGTTATTGATTCAGGATACTCTTTTTATGCTTAATCTGTTTACTTTTTGGGACATTTTCGGCTGGCTTCGCTCGCCGCACTTTATTTTTCATTAGCTGTCTATTTTTTCGTCTTCACATTGTCTTCAACTTTCTTTGTCATTGTGTTTGAACGGATTCATATGTCATAAACATATACAAAATTCAAGATGAAATTAACACTTGAATAATAAACAAATGCTTCATTTTCATGGGCTGATCTAACCAGGTTAGACAAGTGGATAGTGAGATTGCAATGCCCTAATCTTCCCAACCTTCCCCAAATGGTCAAACAAAAATATAGCATGGAAAATGAGTGAGAGATTGTATTCTTATGACAAAATGTAACCATCTATTCCAAAACTTTTACGGCTCGCTGCGCTCGCCAATATAGAATAAAATTGCATTTATATTAATGGATGACTGAATTGAAAAAGAAAAATGAAAACTTCATATTCTAAAATCTTCCGGCTCGCTATGCCCGTCAGTCTTGTACATGCAGTTGGAATGAAGCCCCCTCTCACTTCTTAATTAGATCATCAGTCTTGAGATTGACTTTTTCGTCTTCGACCTTTTTTTTTGGTCAGTTCGTCAAAGAATAATTTTCTTTGAACTGAAACCATGGCCCCCCTTTTCTTAAATCTTAGATCCGCCACTGAAAACAATGAAATATAGCCAAAATCATGAAAATTATGTCCAAAATATACCGAAAGACGTAGCAAGATGACTAGGATATAATGCTACAGAACCTAGGTTTCAGAAATTTGAGTAAATTTAGAAAACATAAATTTTGGAATGTGTTTGAAGAAACGACCAACCGAAATTGATCGAACTTGGCTACATACGCCCTCGGGGACTCCTGGTCCATCAGCAGTGACACTCACCAAGTAGTGCAAATGTTAAACATCTTCAAAGTCATTAGCATCATTTAAGAGCAGATAAATGCAGCATGGACCAGAAATGCACGTTTCGGGTATTTAACCGAAGAATCGTGATGAAATTGACGTCCCTTTTACACATCTAAAACAATAATCCACTCAAAAAGGAGAAGGATCTCTCTAATTAAAAGTGGTGTATCCATTTAGTCACTCAGAACTCCGTTCTTAAATTGCTGATCGCTGAACCTAATTAGAAATTGGATTATCATTAAAGTTTCTTCATTTATGATTTTTGTAATATGTTTGTTTTGCTTTTGTGAAAAAAATTGTATTAACACCGTTTGATTTTGAATTTTTGTAAACTTTTATCAAATAAGTTCAATGATCAAAATAACCTGAAACTTAATTTTACAGGGCTTTGCGTCGTTTACCATTACGTTTTTTTATATTTATATATATGTCGTTTCGTTACGTTTCATTTCCTTTCTTGTGCGTTTTCTAGTTTAAAGGACCCCGTAATACTCGGTTACTCAAAAGAGTCCCGGGAACCAAGTGTTTGTCAATTTATACACTTTGAATTGCCTCCATTCTTACGCAGATTTCATTAAGAATTCGGTTTTTAAAATTAATTATTTTTTTGAAAATTAGCATGTCTTTCTCAATTCAAAGTTCTTTATTGCTATCCAAACAAAGATTCAAAAGTCGTGAAGTACTTTCACAGGAATATTCTCGGATTTTAAAATGTAGTTGAGAAATTGAGTCATGTTTGAGGCTTTCCGTCATGCTTGCTCATTTCGCTATCGAACAGCGTAATATGTTACATATACAAGTATATAATACACATTAAAACAGGTCTAAAAGTTTATCATTTATTCATTCCCTTTTTCAATTTTCATCGATCTGTGTATATAGTGTATGTCTACCGTGAACAATATTGGTATGCATTCTGTGAAATAACAATAAAAATTGTATACAATTTTTATTGTTATTTCACAGAATGCATACCAAACCAAAATTGATAATTTAATTGTCTCAACATGATTTCTCGGAATCATAATGTTAATCGGTTAAGATCTTTTAAACAGCTACTTCTACACCTCTCCATTCTGCCATGAAAAACATTTTGAAACTTTATCTATATTTTATATATAATACCGAGAAAGCATTCAAAATCACGCGAGGGGTTTCTCAGCAAAGCATTAGCGTTCTGAGTCATAAATGTCGTTTATTCACCACATTAATTTATCATTGTCGCAGTTCATATAACAAGAGCTTGGGTTGTCACCACTTGGGACAACGCTTTGATGGACTCTGCAGCTATTGCAGGGCATTAAATCGATTGCATGCAACTAAACCATAAAAAGCTTTTGACGGAATCGACATTGTCAAATGTCATCAGATATTTCACTGCGACAACATAGTCATACGGGACTAGGGTTGTAGGGAAGGATTATAAACAAAGAGTAAACAAGGGCACATAAGACTTCTAGGAAGATGAAGGCAGTGGAGGAAGATCCAGACTTTATTCCTGAAGCCGGTGGTTCCCTTCAGATAGATCGGTTTCCTGGGATTAAGATTGATGTTCCCAAAGGAGCGGTTATAAGAACAACTGCTATGTCATTGCAGGTAAGGGTGTTGCGGAATCAATAGTTTCGTTATACTTGTCTCAATTCTGTTGGTCAATCAATAACTTTTTGGTGCAGTAGAACACGTATGATGAAAAAGTGTATAATCTGCCGTTCAACAGAACTGATGTGGACAAATCTCCAAATGAATTTAGTCTTGCCCTTCATATATGTAAATCAATTTTCAGTTCATTATCTAGGAAGGCCCTGAATACTGAAAAAAAGCGATTCGCAGTCAATATCTTTTCGTTAGATGTTTCTTTTTCATTTCATAACGTCTTCGTTTGGTTTGATATCATTCTTATTTCATTAAAGATATTGAATATCGATAGGATAAAGTGTATTTTTGAATATCAATTAAAACCCCCTCTAAATTCAATGTAAGGGAGAGGTCGAAAAACATACAGAATTAGCTCCTGCATCTGTGAATTCTAAAACTAACCCTTACGCGTCTTGTCTTTTTAAATATCTGTAAACTCTGATAAAATCTTTTATATACAAGACTTCGAATATGAAAGTCTTTTATTCGAAATCACTTCAATATAATAGAATATTTTTGTAGATACTCCCCGTCACAGACGACATAGCTGACAAAGTACCACCAGATATTGTATGCTCCCCTGTCGTTACATTATGTCCTACAAGAAGAATGTTAAGGAAATTCTTCAAGCTCTCTGTGCCTTTCCCAAAAGAACATGTGGATAGTACCAAAGAAATCATCAAATGCTTTATCAAAATGTCAAGAGGTAAATATTTGTTTTTAAAGATAATGATTTAATAAGTTGAAGATCTCAAAATAGGACGATGTCACAGTGATCAGAGCGGAAGACACACGTCTGGAAAGAGAAAAGAGTGATAGTACGTAAACACTACCACACCAACAATTAGACGAACACACCTAGAATAATAATATTTTTAATACTTTAATACATGATACTACTATATACTTGTATATGCACAACCAATGTAATTCCCTGAGAGGAAACCATCGAATGCAACGTGTATTCATTTCGCACAAAAACGCTTATGACGTAATAGAGCATAAGATCTAAAGAAACAGTCCGAGATGGCTGTTCTAACCTGCAAACTGAAGCCGCGGTAACCTGAAATTTAACGTCACCTTTTAACCTAGAGATTACAGATCACAATTAATTTTGCAAGTTCGTTGACCACGCAAATAGTTCTTGATTATTTCAATCCCTCGTCTTCTTACATATATTTCTACGACTCTTTTTACACTAGATGATTGGTTTTTTTACGTCAATGAGTCGCACATGAGTTGAAAAAAATATTCTAGCATGTTGAATGATACTGCATCATCCTAATCGCGGCTCTAGAATTGATAGATTGTAGAACATTAGAGCCACAGATACCCCCTTTCGGGTTTAAAAAGATATTAAAAGTCTACAAAGCGACAGAGTTTTGCATGCATCCATTTCTGAGCTTATTTTGATACTATCTAGCAAAGTTTCAAGCAAAAAATGGTGGTGTGATTCGAGTATTTAATCGTCATATTAGTATGATTTACAAAGGAATATATAGGAAAAATATTTGGGGTCTATTTCAGAAAACAAGAATGAAACAGACAACTATGGTGCATAAATGTTGAATAAATGTAATAGTTTGTGTATTGTACGGGTATGCAGCGTGCATTACATGTACGATGAATGCACTTGCTGTTGCATACCCGTAACAAAAAGCAAATCAAGACACTTATTCTCTATATGTATGAACGTGAGCCCAGATCAGAAGGCTCGCTCTCGCTGTTCATAAACGAAAGATGTCGTTTAAGCTTCGAACATCAGTTTTGACTTAATTCTCTATTAAAGTGCTACGATAGAATCACAAAACCCATCAAGCGATGGGCAGATCAGATAATGAAATGAATCGAGCCAAAAGCAAAGTTACCATCGCCAGACATTTTATCTTAGGATTATCAGCATTGACAACTCAATAAAATCCAAGTAATCGTGTTATTTGAAAAAAATATTGCAAACATATCAAACTATCAAAATGTGCATCTTCATTGAAGCTTTGCATATCTAAAAGAATCATCGTCAATCCCTATAGTATCCGTTCCATTCTGTGTATCATATTCATCCCGGAGAATACCTTCATGCATTATGCATGTAATGTTTAGAAGGGGAATTGTATTTGCTCAAGAGCTTTCTTTTAACATACGAAACATGTAAATTACGAATGTGATTCCTCGTGACTGACAAGAGTGTCCATCTTTTTTTCTTATCTTAAAGTTCTATGGCTGATTGTCCGTACCACGAGTAAAAGGTTTCAAGAAAGTTCATATTTCTTTTATTGATATCGAACTCGAGACACTACGCTGACATGGTCGCCTTTCCAAGTAGACCACTATATGCCATATATACATTGTATAGCTCAGTTAATAAAAGTCAAACAGAAAAGCCGAAATCAGATCCAAAATTCACAATCAAATGGCTGACACATTCTTGAAAATATATAGAACGGAACTTTCGTTGGAGAAAAAAAAAATAGACAAACAGACGGAGACAACGTTAAACTCTTTAAGTTCAATAGCATTATTTAAGAACAGATAAATCTGCAGCATGGACTGAATAAATTGATATATAGACGACGATGTTTCTTCTGATGATAAAAAGCCCTTATAAAACATTATTTGCATTTCCCTTTTGACAATGAGCGTTGAAATAGTAAAATCGATTTAATGTCAATTCTGAATTTTCACGTTGTCAATCCCAGATATGAATATAAATCCATAGTTACCAACTTGGATGCAAATTTTCGATAATAAATCCTACATCCAAACCTTAAGATATAACGTAAAAAGCGTTTAACATATGTTTTCAGTAGATGAGACAGTTCCAGAATGGGAGGATATCGGGAAGATTGTCCGAATGACGTCAAATCCACACTCAAAGGTGGTGCATATTAGCAGCAAGCTATGTGGAAGGTATGTGGACAAACAAAAATGCTCATACATGTGGAGGGTATGCAGATAAAAGCGACTGTTCAGATATTTTATGTGAGAGGTATGTGCAAAAGATGGTTCATCGTCAACACTTTGGACATTGTGACCTTAACTATGTTGTTTGACCTACTACGGATCACACCGTCCCCCCCCCCCCAAAAAAAGAAATTAGTGTAAAAGTTAATCATAGGGAATTAAATTTAAATATATTATATCCCTTGAAACATTAAGTTCTTTTATCTTCATTGTTAAAAGTAAACAATTAATCTCTGGTCCTTTGAGCATCATGTTTGAATTTGACAATTGCTTTTAAATCTTAAACCTCGTGCATGAATTGTAAATGATATAGTCAGAGAGATTTTGATTTTCAGTGTATTTTCCGTATTAATGGTTTTTGGATACCAGAAAATGGATGACTTAAATTAGAAAACTATCACATGAAATATTTTTTGAAGTTAATTGAATTTAATGAAGTAATAGCAACATTATGAATACCTTCGCATAACTATAATATATAACAGTTATTTTTAAACAATGAACTAGAAACATGATAATTTTGCTGCCTAGCGTGTCTTCATTTGTGTCACACTTATGTCCTTTGTCGTGTGGAGCTCGTAAAAAGTTCCTCGCGAGGGGTTTGACAGTAAGTGTTTTGAGTAACTTCCCTGACAATGTCGCCATAGCACTTTCTATATAGACATAACCTCAGACAGTGCATGTATTTTATATCTTTTTTTTCATTTTCGTGCGTGAACATCGACGGAGGGTGCGGCTAGCCAACAGGGGATGCTTAATCCTTCCGGGCACTTGGCCCCACCTCTAGCGTGCTAGGGGTCCGTCGATGCTCAATTTGGTGGTCTATTGTGAGTACTGTTGAGATTATCGTCAAAATCTTCTTATACTCATTTGAATCATTGTGGCTTTAAGTGACACTGAGGGGGATTCATTATCCAAAGCATGTCTGTCTTGTGCACCAAGTTAATGACTTTTATTCTGGAAGGCTTCCGCGTTTCCTTTTCTTTGCAAATACTATTGCCATAAGCATTTTGATAAGGAATATGGACCCTACTGATTCAGAGGGAACGATTTGGATGTAGATGTTATATACGTTCACTTTAGTATGAAAATGCAACTCATGTAAGTAAAAAAAGAAAGTCGTTATTTCTATCACCCCCCCCCCCCCCAAAAAAAAAAAGAATCGTTGTTTTTGACCAAAGGTCCATAAAATATTATGAAAAAATCTCCTCCAAAAACCCTGATGCCGAAATAACAGCGCTTATATAATGATTCTGAAAACATTGATTCAGATTATCTTTGAGCCTAACGGTTAGGATTCATGATCAAAAACATGTGTGCTCCGTGCACTAAATTTTGAAATTTAACGTAAAATAATTGATTTCTAACAGCAGGTTTGGAACACAATATCCTTATTGGCTCCACGTAAATAAACGAGCAACAAGAGACAGCATAATTAAATGTTCTAATGTCATTCAAGGTAGTAAATTTGATGCCCATGGAAAATGTTCTAATGTCATTTAAGTTAGTAAATTTGATGCCCAAGGTAAATGTTCTAATTTCATTCAAGTTAGTAATTTTTATGCCCAGTTAAATGTCCTAATGTCATTTAAGTTAGTAAATTTGACGCCCAAGGTAAATGTCCTAATGTCATTTAAGTTAGTAAATGTAATGCCCAAGGTAAATGTCGTTATGTCATTATGTCATTTTAGTTAGTAAATTTTATGCCCAAGGTGAATGTCCTAATGTCATTTTAGTCAGTAAATTTTATGCCCAAGGTAAATGTCCTAATGTCATTTAAGTCTGTACATTTGATGCCCAAATTTACTAAATGAACCTTTCTTTTCATACCAATAGTTTTGGCATTGTAAACAAATGAGTTAAAGAAGATCCTAGTCATCGGAAAACTATGTCTGGTATACAATGCCAAAACTATTGGTATGAAAAGAAAGGTCAGGTCTCAAGGAGTATACATATCATTCTAGTATATGACAACCCTCATTACTTACCATGTAAAGGTAATTTCTAAAGTGATAGGTATTCAAAAATAGGATAAAGCATTATGGACCAGTAAAAATGCATTAGCCTCCTGAAAAAGAAGTAATTATTTATTGCCATAACTTTTATACTTTTAGATATTTAATGTTTTGACAATTACAGAATGTTTCTATATAGACGGACAACCTTGAAGGTCAAAACTTAAAATATGTATGTTATAGTAAAACACAAATGTAGTTATGAAAGTCTGTCACTAGGCATTTCAAAAACATTATGCTGAAGATTACAGTTTTTGTGACATACTCTTTATTGGAACGTTCGATGTTGGCGTTCTTACGTGTCTCGATCAGTTGTCCCGTGTTGTTTATCATATTTGTTTTGTTTGATTTTCATTGGCTGTTACAACTCTGTAGATATGGTGTCTCGCTGAGGTCAGTACAGACATCCTAGTCATCCTGGAGATTTATCCAATATTTTACAGACGGATGGACGGACATACAAACCAGATTTACAGTCATTACTTATTCGAGAAAACGATTGACAATTAAGGTTAGGGTTGCGACTACAGGGAGATAACTCTATTTTCATATCACATAATATTTGAAACTGACATAAACAATGCATGGTATAAGCTCAGATTTTTACATTATTTTAGAAAAAAAATACTCCTTGAAAATTTCATTGCTGAATGGATATTTTTGGGGAAAATGAATATTTTTCAATGAAAAATTGCCGAAAATAGGAAAAAAATTGTCATTTTCGCACGAGTTATGCTACCAAAGATTCAAACATCAGAATATTTACTATTCATTATACTCTTTAAAAGTTAGATAATTAGAACTTCGAATTTCAAGTTAACCTCTATGTTTTTGGGTCAAAATGTTGATTTTTTGTATAAATTATTGTGCTATTTATAGAAACAGTCATTTTGCTCAAAAACTAATTCGGGTACATATTGATTTGACTGCTTTAGGATGAAGCAATACCATAGATATATATGTAGGAAAAAATTGTGTAGCTAGCCACCTTCTAGTTATTAATAAAAATAACGAGTTGTTGTCATGGCAACCAGCAACATAGTTTTTATAAGAAAATACTCTCCTTAGAACTGGTTATTTTATCAGCATTTCTCAAAATAGCCTTTAATTCATCCACAGGCTATAAGAATCTTATAATAAGGATATGTATGTTTTTTTGTTGAAATTTCATGCATTTCAGAGGTATGTAAAATTATGATGCGGTACTCTCAAAAAATACAAAAATGTTAAAACAGGCCAAAATGGACGTTTATAGCCAAAAAACGAGACGGACAAATTTTGATTTTTTTGTCTTAATAGGTAGAGCAGATGTTCCTCTACATATGAATCTATCCATCTTTCTTCTACCTCATTTCTATTAAAAGTCGCCACCCTGACCTTAAAACTAGGAATTACGGAGATTATATAGCAGCTGACTAAAACCAATATTGAAAAAATCGATACAGCAAGCATTTTGTCGCTGATGAAGCCATGCATGGCTGATTAAATCTTTGTATCAGAAAGCTATATATCTTTCAATAATTCATAAGGAAACATTTTACGGCGAAGTTAAGATTATACTTTCATTATAGATAATTCATAAAACCACCTCTACATGAAAATATACATTATATTAATTTATAACACGGAAGTGTTCCAACACTTTACCTTATTGCAGAAATTTTCAAACCAATTTTAGTGCACCAGACACGTGTTTCGGAAAGTATCATCAATGATACTCATTAAAAACCGAATGTATTTTAGTCGCACCCTCTGGTTTTATTTTTTTTTAATTTAAATTTGTGTATTTACTTTGCAAAGAATGCACGGCTCCAAATTTTGTATAGGGTCGACCCAGTAGCATATTTAATGAAATATGGAGAGATGGTGCTTAGCTGTTAACGTCCTTTAATTATAATATAAGAACATCATGTCGTATTCAGATACTTACTATTAAAGTTCATATCATGAGGCATTTTTTGTTGGGATCTGAAATTATTGCCTTTAGAATTGAGAATGAACAGACTTGATTGTTGTTAAAGTCTAGTCACACGTTTTGTAAAAGGCTCAATATCACTCCTTATGGGTCTTTCGTCATATTGGTCATTATTCTATTTACACTAGTAACCTTTGATATGACTTACAAGTCAGTGACTGAAACAAATACAAGTAAGCTTAACACTAACACATGAGGAAGCATTTACGAATCTTAAATCTTGATTGAATGATGGGGATCTCAAACAAGACTGTTAAAGTTGCAGCACCTACAGCAAAACACTGAAAGACCTAAATACAAAAAAAAAAAAAAACAAAAAAACAAAACAAAACACGGATTGGTCTAGAAAAACAAGAGACATCACAGCATCAAAGAAAGAAAATACCAAAGACGACATAAAACACTACACATAAACCAACGAGATCAATGGGCAACCGGTGTAGAGTAAGTGCGGCCATTTGTCACATTAGTAGGAAATGGTGTCGTTACCTGGATTAAATGTGCTTAATTCTCCCACTTGTCCAATTACCCTTCGCTTTCGAAGAGCGCACAATTGTTATGTGCAAAGACCTCCTTACTATATGATCACACAAACAAAACAGCTAAACGCAGGGGACAAAGTAACAAACAATTGAATATGTAAATGAATATTTAAAGCATAAGGGTGTACGAAAAACAGTCTGTGCTCTGCCGGCTCGAACAATCTCGTTTTTTGCATTCACCCTTGGATTCGAGTCCGACCATCTTTCAGAGAGGGCAGATGGTCAAGGCCTTGTTTCTTCTTAAGAAGTTTGGACGGGACCTGTCGTCACAGTCAGTCAGTGTACATCTCTTAAGATTAGGCTGTAGATGGATCAAGTACTTTGCAGAGTGTCTTTCGGGAGATAACATGATCAAATCCACGGTATAAAAGGCGATTTATCTTTCTGATTTATTTTCGATGGAAATAGATCTTTCCTCAATTATTAGAATAACCGTTCCGAACCTTAATTTTATGACGAAAAGTGTAAAAATAATGCATGTCATTTGCAACATTGTATTTGGTCATAATCAGATAAGGTAAATATAAATAAGTCATTTTTGTTGCATGTATCTACTTTACTCATTTATTTGCTCTCGTAGTGTTGAGCAATATGAATATAAACGCTCCGCTTGACTAAATATTAAAAATTCTTCAAAATTTCTTATTCTTTTACTAAAGTATGTACAAAAATTAAATGGGTCGAAGAAAAAGTCTTTAAGCCAATGCCTGTACTTGGTTGATATATCATTTTATTCATACAAAGATGAATTCATAGTCTTTAATCTCTCATGAGGATAGGAAAATTAGCTCTCATCGACATTGTATAATCAGTACATAATTTGCTTTTCCATTCTTAATCCCATACTTGTGGATTAAATGAAGCTCCATTTATTCCAGTAAGAAACACCAATAATTCAGCTTCTTGCTCAAGCAAACCATTCTTATGACACAAATCAATGAGTGAATGTGAAATGCAAAGTTAAATCCAGAATAAATAAATGTCCCCTTCGGTGTTGCCGGTAGGGGACTAAAATTCACAATTAATAAGCATACAAACCTTGAAAAAATGCCAAAATTTACCCAGAGAGAGAGAGAGAGAGAGAGAGAGAGAGAGAGAGAGAGAGAGAGAGAGAGAGAGAGAGAGAAAAGCTCGAACATAAAGGCGCTGCATTGACAACAGCGGAACATACTTTTATGAGAGAAAAATAGTAAAGAAGAGAATTATATTCGATGAAACATTCGTCACCTATCGTTCCCCTTGACTGGATGTTTAAGGTGTAATAATTACTTCTTCCTAGCTCTGCCACTCGAAAGAAGCTCTTTTCGCCCTATTATCAATTTGACATCATATACATTATTTAGTGTTTAGGATACTTTAGAAATTTCATTCAAAAATATCATCGAAATTAAAGGAGTTTAACATCTTAACACCATCCCTCCAATGATAGTTTTTGGTCATTGATTTCATTAAACTTCGGAGCCGCACACTCTCTGCAAAGAAAATGCACGAATTTTAATTTAAAAAATGTAACCAGAGGGCGCTACTGAATATACATTTGGCTGTGGCAAAAATCACTTTGGCATTTCATAAGTACCACTGATGATGATTTACCATTCGAAACACTTGTCTGGTGCACTTAAATTGATTTGAAATTTTCTTCTAGGGGATAAAGAGTTGGAACACTTCCGTATTACTATCATCGCCATCGTAAGACACACACTAGAGTAAGTTAAGTTCCGTACTTGCACTGGACCTTGGAAATTTATCATTAGATAAAAGTGTCCTTCGTGTTTCGATGGAGCTGTGTCATGTCATTTTTTGAGAGAAAGTTCTGTTTTGTATTTGCAAGCCTTTTAATTTTGGTTCTTGAAATCGAATCTGATTTCGGCTTTTGTGTTTGACTTTCATTCACTGATTACTAACTTAAAGGAGTTTTGTTCAGACCCTACAAATGTATCCAAAATATCAAAATATCAGTATCAAAGAAATAGTTTATTATACACTGTTCAGCTCAAAATAATGGGATGTATCATTTAAGTGAAGTTTCTGCAAGCGTTTTAACCATTCCCCCTTCGTACCTATACATGCTAAGTCGGATGATAAATTTATGATCAACACAACATTTGCAGTATCTGTCGATAATACGGGGCACCATGTATTATGCTACGAAGTTCACTAACGCAAGAGAAGAACAATAGTGTAATCTACATTAGATTCCCTTATTATACAATCTACAATAAATATCTTGCATAGATTTTGACAAGCAATACTACTTTTAGATGGTTAGAATAAAAAATTGTTTCACAATATCACTTTGTCTGCGGCTGCCAATTTATCATTCAAGGACAAAGTAGTCTTAACTTCCGACTATATAAGACCTATAACGGTTTCTTTGACGATGATTGATCGCTTTACAGTTATCTTTTCTGAATAACGGAAGTCTTTATTCTTATGGGGCGGATATTGACAGTCAATGTCGTAATTAAGGAATAAAATACGATTTTGATATACTCTTGCATGCAACAAAAAATTCTTCTTGCTGAATTCTAGTTAAACTTAAACAAGAGAAAAGCAAAGCGTCCATATATTAAGGAAGATAATTCAATCACATTTTGAATCAGAAAGCGATGTCTCTAGACTTCCTCAATGCAATTACATATCCCAATTAGTGAGATACTCCTGAATCTTTTAGACTTTTTCATATTTCGTAAAATTAACATATTAGTAAAGAACAAGATTTTCTCATCCGTGATTGGATTTCTTATAGTCATAATGTTCTTCTTGAATGTTTCTCCTGGACACTTCGTTTTTTATCATTGAATCATATCAAAGATAATGGTTCATATTTACATTCTGGAACCTGGTCTGACGTCAAGGTTGAAATGAAACATTGTAGAATGAACTGTTGTGAGATACTATTTTGACCATACAAGCAAAACGCAGGGCCCAAGCAACACACCGATGGGTATGTAAATGGGTATAAAACAGAGGGCTTTCGAAATACAGTCCGTGCTGTGCCGGCCGTATCAAGCTCATGTATGCTATCAACCATAATAGAGGACAGGTGTCCGGGGCCCTGTCTTCTCTATAGCCCGGCATGGATACCTGTCGTCATTGTCAGTCAGAGTACAATTCTTAAGAATTAACTGATACAAGTGTTAAACGTCTTTAAATTGAATAGCATCATTTAAGAACAGACAAATTGGCAGCATGGACCAGACATGCACGTTTCGGGTACTTAACTCTCTTCAGTGATCCTCAAATCTTAACAATGTAATATGCCAAAAAAAAGTATAAAAGGTACTATGTCGAAAAAGCGTACCGAAAGACGTAGCAGGATGGGTTGTATATAATGCTACAGGACCCACGTTTTAAAAATTTCAAGAAATTTTGATAACAGAAATTTTCGAATGCGTTGAAGAACGATCAACGGAAATTGATCGAACTTGGCTACATGTGCCCTCGGGGACTCCTGGTCCACAAGCAGTGACACTCACAAAGTGGTTTAAATGTTAAACGTCTTCAAATTGAATAGCATCATTTAAGAACAGACAAATTGGCAGCATGGACCAGACATGCACGTTTCGGGTACTTAACCCTCGTCAGTGATCCTCAAATCTAAATAATGTAATATGCCAAAAAAGTATGAAAGTTACTAAGTCGAAAAAGCGTACCGAAAGACGAAGCAGGATGGGTGGGATATGATGCTACAAGACTAGATTAGACATGTACCAAGGCAAGTATCCGTCTGGTGACAGAAAGACATCATATCCAAAAGTATTCGAAAGAATAGTTCATATAGAAAATTCCTTCGACACTTGATTAAGTACCACTGATGAGGATTTACTATCCGAAACACGTGTCTGGTGCATAAAAATTGGTTTGAATTTTCTTCAAGAAGGTAAAAAGTTGGAATACTTCCAATATTCTATACAAACAGACAGAAACCAACATGCATGGACGTATGTCAAATAAGTTTTAATTTTGTTTTTGATTCAAAGCGGGATAAACAGATTTTACCTTTTCCAGTTACTGGATATTTGTCCATCCAAAATCCATTGCATTTGATGTGAAGGCAGTCAATTTACTTTTTGATTCCATCAGAATTGATTGCGATGGCAAAATGAATAAAGCGGCAAAAAATCAGGTCAGTAACGTAAGACTACATGTATGTATTTTCGTTCATGTTTTCTAGTTTAGTTCTATTACTTTTTTCAACATTATACTTCCCCATCATTTTTTCTTGGGAGGATTGAGACAAGATATAGTATTAACTGAAGTACAAAGTAAAAAGACAATTTTTTTTCTTGGAGTTGATCGAAATTCATTGAATTTTTCAATGTTGCAAAGTTGGTAACTTTAAATTATTCAATTTCAGCTCAATAAAGCGATATCTACAGACTCATGTATGTCGCATTCTGAGTTGTATTTCAATGCTGCCAGGGTAGGTGATGGAAAACGATTGAAGCAAATGCTGGATCTGAAAGAGGCAAAGATTGAGGACAAGGAAGAGGTAATCATTATACATTTTGAAAGTATTGGATTTTATATTGTGAAACGATATATCCGTTGTAAAATTTGATTATTCAGATGTGAAAGGAAGGAGGGGATCTCCAACAACAATCGGTTGCAGCATCCACAGCAGAACCACTAAACACCAAATTCAAAAACAGAGAGTAGACACACAGAGAAAGAGACACAAGAGGGACAAGGGACACCAACTCACACCTTAGAAACATTAAACACGAAAGACAACACATTGACCAACAAGACCGATGGGCAACCGGTGCCGACTTAGGACGGCCATCTGCCACGCAAGTAGCAGACGGTGTGGTTATCTGGATTACGTGCGCACGTGAGTTCTTCATTTTCAGATTATATTTTCATTCCTTTAGACTTTTAAAAATACGTAAACGAGAAGAAGGAAAAGCTCCTGAACAAGACAACGTTGCAATGACTACATAAAAAGACTCATGTACATCAAGATCACAATCCACAAAATAAACTTTAAAAATGTTGGATGATATCATAAACATTCATAACAGAGATAACACTAGACAAAGGATAAATAATTCAGGATATCTATTGTAGGTGGTGCTACAGAAACAGATATGAAAGAAATTGGTATAGACTGCAAACTATGATTAACCCCCCCCCCAATGATATCTGACAATTGAATTAATCTGGGTATTCTGAATTAATTATTTGCAATAAAGAGAAAACAATAACTCGCTTTAAGAAAGCTTGAAGAAACCAGAGAACAGTGTTAGGCAGAAATTTAAAATACCAAGCATGAAGAAATCGTTTTTGTTTGCTCATATGTTCCCTCATTATTCAGCTGTTCTGAAACTGACAATGGATTACCATAAAACTAATCATAAAGATTGCATTTTGATAAGCCTGAAATTAACAAATAAAAAGTAGATTTAAGTATATCTTACTTCATAAGGAGAAGAATCTTTCCTTGGAACAAATAGTTTATGTATAACGTGATGTGCTTCATTCTGATATTTGCAATTGAAAAACAATGTCGCCAATATAGGTAAACGACTTCGAAAGTACTTTACAACAAAAATGATAGTAGCAGAATATTATAATTGTCAATATTGAGATATACAGTATGTTCTATTATAAAATTTCAGTGTTCCAAATGCACTTTTTACAAGTTATATCTCATCAGTGATGTACGAGGCCGGAAAAGAGGAAATCAAAATTATATGAAATTATGAAAACAACAGTTTAAACTTGATCTAAAATTCAGTTTTGTGACGGAGAATTCAAAAATATATTTCAAGTCAAGTGCCGAACACTGTGAAACTAGGCAAACGATATCCCGGGGACAAAACAATCCAGCCGCAGAGATACCAATTAACTTAGTGGTTGATATTGTCAATATTAAAATATATGTTCTATTATAAAATTTCATTGCACCATATGAGGATTTCAATAAGTTATGACTCATCAGTGATGCTCAACCGAAATAGAGGACATCCAGATTATATGAAATTATGAAGAGCACAAGTCTAATGTTAAACGTCTGCAAATTCAATAACATCGTTTAAAAGCAGATTTTGCATGCAAGCAGGAGATGCTTACTCTTCCTTGGCACCTGGTTTCACTCCCATATCGGGAGTTCGCTTCTTTTCATATGGTGGAAGATTTTTTTTGTTTGCTTTGGTTTCTGTTTTATCCTGATTTTGCATGCCTTCGGTTTCTGATTTTCTGAATATCGATTTTGTGCTGTATACAGGGATATGGTCATTATCCATATTTTTCATAGACTAGACATACACGTTGCGGGTACTTTACAACTTGACATAATTTATTTTACAAAAGAAGGACAAGATATCCAATAGCATTGTGCAATAAAATATTCTTTACAGTACACTGGATGGACTACCCTACACATAGCTTGTATGGAAGGACACGTAGATATTGTGAAGGAATGTATGGAAAGAGGTGCTGATTTGAATGTCAGAACTAAGGTAAGCGATTTGATAGATAGGTAAACTATCGAAATCACTATTGTTACTATCAAAGGTTGAATGATTTTATTAAGTGATCAATGCGTGGTCTTTTATTGTCAATTTTGAGCTATCTCTTTCTATTGAAGAAAGGAAACACTCCATTACATCTAGCAGCCATTTTCCAGCACAGTGAAGTTGCCAAACTGCTTTTGGACAATCAAGCAACCACTGATTTGTATTCACCGGTAAGCAAAAGATGGAAAACTATTATTCAATGATAAAATGTTACACATTCATCGTTAATTTTTGGAAAGATTCCAAACTTTTTAAAAGTTTATTTACTGACACTGAAGTGAAGAATGCTACTATAGCAAATGTGCGAATCTGACTCCATCGAGTCTGCTATAGGTGATGGTACTACTGTAGTGCCATCACGCAACCGGGAAGAGCAATAAATCCTGTATTCCATATGTAGATAAGTTTTTCTTTTTAATTTTCTTTTCTTGAAGTTTTCGTGATTCTGTATGACGTTTGATTCTATAATGTATTGGACTACGGACGGATTTTCAGTGGTTTTGTTTCATTCATTCACTTATCTAGACTCAATTGTTTTATTGCAAATTGTTTATTCGTTTGGTTTGGCCTGAAGCATAACCATTAAATATGACTAATTTTTACTAACTTACTAAAATTTGTAATATTTTAATCAGGAACAGCTACCCCATTAGTCAATCAATTACACGTGTAATCATTTTAGACGTCAATATAGTGTTTAAAGCCTCTTTCTCGAAAACGTGTTTACACATCTTTTCACATTATAGTATTGTTTTTTCTCGTTATTTTTCAAAGGCTGGATACACACCATTGCACATGTCAATAATTAATGGGAACGACGAGATCCTGACGGATATTTTACAATATGACCATACAACCAATCTATACACAGAGGTAGCTACTCCATTCAAAGGAAGATAACTCTAAAATTCGGAAAATTCAGATCTTATGTAATATACGACGTAACAAAGAAAAAAAGCAAAACATCAATTACTGATAAAGAATGATTACATTCATAAATATATAAAAAAAACAAGATATATGACTAGAAGGAAATAAATTAAGCCCTGAAAATTGCTTTCTTTTTAAGTCTGGACAGACAGCAAGGGAACTAGCCGTCCAGTACAACAGGAAAACTACAATATCAATAATGCTGGTGCATTTGTCTAACCGAGCCAAGCATAAGAATGAGGAGGTATGTTATTAAAATATTAAGGCATTCAAGAACGCTGAATTCCATTTTTTTTGTAAATATCATACAGCATACAATAATTACGTGCCTTGAATGGTTCTAATGTCACTATAAAAGAAAAATGTTTACATCCTGTTTCAAAAAAAGATGCATCCATAACAATAGGAATGTTAATTGAGTGCACACCAAACATGAGGTTTTGTCCAATTAGTAACGTTTGACATTCTCATGCTCCTTTGTACCTTTTCAGGACTTTCATTCATTTTGAAAATATATCAACTATTACATTCCAGAAAAAAGGATCACGTGTTTCGGGTAGTAAATCCTCATCAGTGATGCTTACTGGCCAAGTGATTTTCAGATATCGCTCAAATTCATTTCAGCAGCGCCCTCTGGTTTTATTCATTTGAATTGGAATTTTTTTACAGCTGAGTTTGTCGGCAAATCAAAGGCTTCATGATCGTTGCAGAGTATCCGTATACCATAAGCATATCATTAGTTATCTGCTAAAAAGAGTACTTTCGAGCGGAAGTCGACAATTAAGGGTTTACTACGATAGATTCTCGTCAAGCTGAAATAAAAGCTATTTCAGTAACGTACCGCATTTTATTTTCTAATCTTTAATGCATTGTCAAGAGTGAGCAGTTCCACAATATTTATTACACGTCTTCAAATTCATTACATCATTTAAGAACATAGTTTGCAGCATGGACCAGACATACACGTTTCGGGTACATAACCCTGTTGTCATCGATCCAAACAATGAAATATGAAAGACAATGAAAGTTATGCCCAAAAAATACCGAAAGACAAAGGATGGGTGGGAAATGATGTTTAACGACTTCAAATCAATAAGCATCATTTTAGAGCAATTTACAAAATTGACCAGACATGCACGTTTCGGGTATTTAACCCTCATCAGTGATCCTCAATCTAAACAATGTAATATGGCCAAATTTTTTGAAAATTATGTCCTAAATATACCGAAAGACGTAGCAAGACTGGCTTGGATATGATGCTACAGGACCCAGGTTTTAGAAATTTGAGAAAAAATTGTAAACAGAAATTTTCAAATGCGTTTAAAGATGTTACAGGACCCACTTTTCAGAAATTTCGAGAAAATTTTGTGAACAGAAGTAAAAATAAATAAACAATTATCATTATGCTAGATAATCATACAGAAACATTACTTGAGAAGTAGACAACTGAATGAAAGATGATCGAAATATAATGCAGAACAGTACAGTAATCGAAGTGGAAGGAACGAAATCAGACCGCTGTTATATTTCTATAATAGGAACTAAGTTCTTGACTTTATCGATATTGAAATATAAGTATGTTTTAATGTACAAAATGAAGTGTACAATATGCGCATTGACACAAGTAATGTATCATCAGTGATGCTCGACGCCGAAATAGAGGAAATCCAAATAATGATTATACGAAGGGAAAAATTCTAAACATGACCTAACATGTAAACCAAAAACCAGCTTAGGTCAGATCTATCCCTTCAGGGAGATATACCTTAGGTCAGAACGTTTAATCAACTTTGATGACGAAGAATTTAGAATACAGTGTGTATTTCAATTATATGACGAAGAATTCAGAATACAGTGTATATTTCAATTCTAGTGCTGACACACCGCTTAACAAGGGAAACGATATCCTAGACGTCTAGCCAGCAGAAAAACTAATCTCTAGTGAATGAACTTATTCATATTGAAATATATATTCTATTTAAAAAAATCAGTGCATCATATGTCAATTTTAACTAGTTATGTCTTCTCGAGGCCGAAAAAGAGGAAATACAAATACTGAATATATATGAAGAACAAAATTGTAATATAAACAAAATTCTATTTCAGGCTTTAAAAGAGCTTGTGCATGTAATCGACGAATTTGAGAAGAATGAAGCCAAGGATAACCAGTTTGCAGACGCCTTTCACTTGGCCAGCAACAGAATGGTCAAATGTGTACACGCAGAAATACAGAAAGAAATAGATAGTATAAATAAAGTATGCATCTTTCTCTGTGATTATCTAGGTTATTTTCTATGATGCTATAAAATAATGGGGGCTCAAACGACACTCGGTTGCCAGCCACATCAAAACACCTAACTAACCCTTGCAAAATTAGTGTCGACATGCACAGTAAGAGACGCAAAAGGGACAGGAACATAAAAACAACACAGAAGCATCAAACACAAAAGACCAAACATAAACCAACGACACCAATTGGCAACCGGTGACGATAATGAGATAGAGAAGATCCTGACGACAATTTCAACAGCACTTACAATTGAACACCAAATGGAGTATCGACGGACCCCTAGGGAGCTAGAGATGGGAACAGGCGCCCGGGAGGAGTAAGCATCCCCTGTTTGGCTAGCCGCAACCGCCTTCGATGTTCATGCACGAAATGAAAACAATATCTAAAAACATGCACTGTCTGAGGTAATGTCTATATAGAAAGTGCTATGGCGACCACGTCAGGGAAACTTACTGTCAAACCCCTCGCGGATAAGAAACTTTGTCTTTCTTTTTTGCGGGACTGTCTAACAATCGTCCATGTTACTGGAAAGAATTCGAAGAAGATAGTGCTATAGTAGGTGCTTTTCATTTAATTCTGTGTTTATTCTTACAGACGGAGGATGTAAGAATAAAGCCATACCTAGTTTCTGCATATACAGGAAATCTTCAAGGTGTTCACGATTTCATCCACCAAAGGGGTGTAGAAGAAGTCGTAGCAAACAAAGATGTAAGTGTCATTAATCGAATAATACTTTATGTCGAGTTGACCTAATCAGCAGACAATACAAAAAAGCAAAAACAATAATGAAAAAAGTATTTAAATGAAAACAACAAAAACAAATTACTTCCTCCAAAGGAATTTATCTCCAAACATAAGCTACTGCAACGACTATATCAGCCAGACGAATGCCGAAATTTGAAAGGAAAAGAGAAGATCTCCAAGTAGACTCGGTTACAGCACTCACAGCATAACATCAAATCACCCAAATGCGTTTCAAACACATAGTGTTTGTTAACGGGGAGAGACGTTGACTCTCCCTGGGTACCTGGTCTCACTTTGGAATTTTATTAATTCCGAGGTTCGCAACCGTTCCTATGGAAAATCTAATGATTTTGCCTTGCCTTCTCGACTTTGAGACTTAATAACTGATCGGTACTTCTATGCACAATAAGACACACTAAGGGGAAAACAAAACTAGACACGGAGTACTGACACAAAATCATCAAAGTCTACATGTGTAAACAAAACCGTGTCGATTAGGCACACCTATTTACGTTAAAATTCATAATGTTGTTATCTAGATGCATATCATTGTAAGGTGACATGCAAATATCTATCACAATGAATCGCATGGAGTTCAAGAATAAGGAAAAGATCTATTACAATACCACCTTCTAACAAGGAAACACATCGGCAATAATGCAATACACAATTGACGCAAGACAAAACAATTTAAAAATCAGCAGTGGGTAACGAGCGGTAGTAGGAATTACCGAAAAGACAGCATTTACCGAAAAAACAGTGATATTTACCGAAAAGACAGATATATTTACCAAAAAGACCATTGATATTAAGAACAGATTATTCATTTTATGTCAACAAAATATGATATTCAATCAAAATTCATAATTTAACTGCAGCAACTTAGCAACAGATACAACTGCATGTATATGTACCACAAAAAATTACCAAATACCAGGGACGTATATTATATACGTCCCTGCAAATACAAATATTTCGTATTTGCTGTAATGAAATATGCACTTTATATATAATTAATCAGTTATTCACACTTTGCCTCATAATAATTATGTTTTGAAGTAAGTTTTACATTCTCTATCAGAGGAAACTATGACTAAGTCAAACCTTAATTAATTAGCTTTTCTGGTTTTGATGATACATTTAATTGTATAAACACGTTTCCAATCCTAAAATGAGTTTAGTTTTAAAATTTAAGTGTCTTTTCGGTACAATTTTGGGTCTTTTCGGTAAATATCACAGACACATAAAACCCACACCACTGAATACTGAATGAAAGTAACAAATAACCTAATATTTTACCAAATACTTAAAAGTTATTGAATTTCGATAATCTTTACTTATTTGCCGGCTGATGGGGACTTCAACAATACTAGGAAAGAACAAATTGTTTTTGGTCTGTTTTTTTCTGAGCAGTTTTGACTGTGCATGACATGGTTCCATTTTAGAGTCGGTCATTGTGCAACTGAATAATTTACAGGGCTTTGTGGAATTTATATAGAAGAAACGAAAGGAGGGGATATTCAACAACACTCAGTTGTTGTACCCTCAGCAAAACAACAAAATACCCCATGCAAATATACAGAGGACACACCCCGAAAGAGACACAAAAGGGACAAGGAAGACCAAATCACATCATAGAAACATCAGGCACAAGGACAACACATACTTAGTTAACCGACGAGACCAATGTGCAATCGTTGCCGACTTAGGATAGTCATCTGCTACACCAGCAGCAGATGGTATCGTTATCCGGATTATATTCGCACAACACTCCACTTTTCCGATTTAACAAAGGTATCGAGGAACGCAAAATTGTAGTCGAATCCTCCTCATTGTAAGATGAACATACAAATAGACAGCATAACGTAGGGGTCCAAAGGAACACACAGATGGATATGTAAATGGATATAAAAACAGAGGCCGTGCGAAATACAGTCCGTGCTCTGCCGGCTGTAGGGAGCTCATGCATGTTATTACCCGAGGAGTCAGACCGACATTAAGAGAGGCCAGATGATCGGGCCATGTCTTCTCAAATGAGGTTTTGACAGGGCTCGTCGTGGAGTCCGGTCGTCACAGTCAGTCAAAAAGCAATTATTACAGATGCGCTGGTACGATACAAGGCTCTTAATTGGTCAAGTACCAAGTCAAGTGTCCCTCTGGTGACAACAGGATCATATCCACGGTATAAAATGCGTTTGATGATTCTAACACAATTTCGATGATAATTCTGTCTACCTTTGATCCTTCTCATTTTGTTTATTATATCACAATAAAATTCAGGTTGTGAAAATACCCATAGTAACATATGGGTCCGAATTTGAAAAGAAGCTGGCAATATTTTTTGTTAAGTTTTCAGAAAGCATTGAACTTGAATCCGTTTTAATTCGAAAGATATATTGAAACTAAAATAATTAATCAATTTTGACAGTAATTTACTGAGCTTGAATGTCGAAAATCAGTTAGCCGGGAATTTCTTTTTTTTTTAGGATTTGGTGACAGGTCTACACTGTGCATGTCTCGGTGGACACGACGATATAGTACACTTACTTCTAAAACACCACCATCCTGTAGACTGCCAAACAATGGTAAGTCCTTATTATGACTTAAGAAATGATAAGTGTGCACATTTCACTCATTTTAAATAGATTGTGATTCGATTTCATCAATGTACTTGTTGCATTACAGGCGGGATATACTCCTCTATTTTACGCCGCTAGAGCCAATTTAATTTCAATAGTAGATACATTGATGGAGCATGGTGCTGATATACACATCAAGAATAAGGTAATTTTATCACACGTGTTGTTAAATTTAAATGGTAAATATTATATTTCTTTATCTTCGTCAACTGCAAAATATGGACAAAACAATACATGCGTACATGAAGGGACAAAATTGTTTCATTTCTGCTATCAAAGATAAGCCCTCTGAACAAAAAGTTTAAAATTAGAGTACCAGACATCTATGTCTCAAACAATGAATCCTTACCAGTGGTACCTCAAGTCATAATTTAAAGAAGAAAAATAGTTATCCCCTCCAAAAAAGTAAAATCATTAATCGAAGAACAAAATCAGAAAATCAAGCAGAAATAAAACGAAGCATTTTAGCGTATTGATTATAAATAACGTGCCAAGGAAGACTGAGCATCTTCTGCTTATTTATCTTTTAATGAGTCACTATTCTTGTTACGTCTTTATTGCAGATGGGTTGTACAGCATGGCTATACGCGAAGGTCGAGAAGAATAACGAGTTAGCTAACCTTTTATCAAGTTTAAAAGCTAAAAAACTTGAACTTGCTAAGAATGAAAAACTCAAAGGCGGAAATTTCAGCTGTTCATTGTCCTAACAAATGTTCAAATTCTTCGGAGATCGTGTTTTATTCTCTCATATTATGTCTTTCATGCCTGGTATTTCTAAAGATTGTGAATATATTCTCTTCATAGAAGTGTCATCTTAGCTGACTCAACATCGTGATCTGCCATTGTTTTTGTTCCCTTACTTTAAGATACATGTACCTTCTGGTAATTTACTCTTTATTTGTGAATATTTTTTCTAAACATGTTTTATTTACTGTTGTTACATGTTAAACGTCTTCAAATCAAATTGTTTCTTTAAATTTTGATGGGGTGATGTAACTTATTGTGAAATATTTTGTACTTTTTTCAAAGATGTTCTGATATAAATTAATTTTTTGGTGTAATAAATCTGTTTTCATAAGAACTTATTGTAAAATATTTTATCATTAATTACTGTGCCGATTATTCATTAATGAATTGACACGAAATCAGATTCCAACAATCACAATCTAGTCGATTTGACAGCCTCATATAACATGTGGTCGACCTAGAAATGTCCTTTCCTATGAACTTTTTTGATGATTCTAATCTATGGGATAGTACTGAATGTGTATCTACAGGAAATCGTTTAGCAGGGAATCCCTTCCCTTTTGACTGTGAACCGGGCCGAATAAAAACTGTCACCTCAATGGTCAAAATTATTGAAAATTTAAAAATAGCACATTAAATCAATGCTTCCCTGCTGTCGGGAGAAATATAGTTTTGAGCATGATTTTGCCTTTTATATAATCAATAGATCGATTTGAAAATATATAATAATTAGCAAATTTTCAATTCGGAAAGAGGGGTCATGTAAAAAAGTGAATTTTGCAGAAAAAAAGGTATGCTTGACCCCCCTTTTTTCTTTCGTTTTTATGCGTGCCAAAGATTTCCTAAGCCAAAAAGACCAAAATTATAAGCTTTGAAGCATTTGAAGTCACCGAAATCGAGCCAAATGATTAATCATACAAAGAAGGTTTTTATTTCCTGTAGTTACACCTATAGGGGATATGGGACAAAACCAGGAATTCGGTGTTTGCTGCAGTTTATTACAAGAATTGTAATATAAAGTTGATATATGTTACTCAAACTAATAATGTATCACCTTGGTGACATTTTCGAAACGTTATCGATAAACGATCAAAATAAACGGTCATACTAATTAAAGAACAACAATGTCCTGACATGTACATTTAATGCATGCTAAATATCGAACATCAAAATGAGACGATTTCTCGAAATAGGACTTACATACTTCCATTCAATTCTCTGCAGGTATATCTGTAAGAGTTAATCTTATTAAGAGCCCCGCTGTGCATATAGACACAGATAAACACGTAAAGATCTAGTACAATCAAGTATCAGGATTCAACTTCTGTATACATTCCAACGCCATTTAAGAAAGAAGGGAGGGGATCTCCAACAAGACCCTGTTGCAGCATCAACAGCAAAAAGAAGGGAGGAGATCTCCAACAAGACCCCGTTGCAGCATCAACAGTAAAACACCAATACACCCGATGCAAAAACACAAAAGACGAGCATAGTATGAGACGAAAAAGAGACATACGATATGTAAACATCAAACACAAAAGACTACACAAAAACCGACGAGACCAATAGGCAACCGGTGCCGACTTTGGACGGCCATTTGCCACGCGAGTAGGAAATGGTGTGGTTATCCTGGATTACGCGCGCACAACCCTCTCACTTCTCCAATTACCAAAAGGTCTCGAAGAACGTACAATTGTGGTGTAAAACAACCTCCGCACTGTAAGATGACCACACACAAACAAGACCGCAAAACGTAGAGGCCCAAGCAACACAGATGGATATGTAAATGAATATAAAAAGAGGGCGTGCGTAATACAGTCCGTGCTCTGGCGTCTGTAGCGAGCTCATGTATGTAATCACCCGAGGAGTCCGACATTCAGAGAGGACAGGTGGTCGGGGCCCTGTCTTCTCTAAAGAGGTTTGGGCAGGGCCCGTCATGGAGTCCAGTCGTCACAGTCAGTTAGAGTGCAAGTCTCAAGGATGCGCTGGTACAAGACTGTAGATGACTGTAGATGTACAAGACTGTAGTTTGATTGGCTTATAACATGATCTAATTATTGGTCAACATCCTTGTTCATCTTTGAAAAAGTGCATGTTGGTATTTTGTTCATTAAAATTCATTCCATTGAAACAATTTCTCATTAAATAAGCAGGAATCTAAATATTTTACCACATATGGTCTTTTGTCTCCTAGAATAAGACAAGTATAGGTCTTTCGTGATTTTTCTTCGTGTTAATGATAGAAAACGTTTTTTTTCTCTCTCGTTCTCTCGGATTCAATCAATTTTAAGCTAAATTTGAACACATTTTTCTTAATGAAAGGAAGGCAACAGAAATAAGAAGTTTTGTATAAATAGGGCTATCACAAAAGGCCGATTTCTCCTCGGAACATGGTCAAATCATAACATAACCTGCTGGTGCGGATGTAAAATGCCTTATTTAAGATCTTTATGGTTTGGAATTACTATGAAAGTATGAATTTGAAGAATTTTGAACAGTTTTAGCTTGGCTGCCACTCTGAAAATCATGAGCAACTCTTTTTATCAGCGGAAATTCAAAATGGCCGCCAAATACCTTCCACCAATAGGTAAAATTTCTTTATTTCTTTAAACATTAAGAGTGGCGCATCTAATCAGGCGGTTTGAAGGACAACAAATCCATTTCTAATGTCATTTTCACAATTTGAGTTCATTCAGGGAAAAAAATCTAAGATGGTCGCCAAATTCTCATTTTAGAACAATGTGTATATTTCAATAACACGGTCGTGTTACACATCTTATTTGTAGTTGTAATGGTCCTAGAATACATGTTTTGCTGTTTTGGTTGTTTTCAGCTTCAAAACTATCTCTTAGATAAGAATCAACATAAAACGTTCACAGGAAAGGACATTTCAAGGCCATGAAATTTTCATATCGACTAATCTAAAGGGTTACAAATTTCGGAAGAAAATATATAACATACTTTTCTCACGAGAAAAGAAAAATCGAAAAAACAAACGGAGAAAATAACATAGCTCAATAGACAATCAAAGGAACACTTTACTAATAATACGGAAGTGTTCCAACTCTATACCTTCATGAAAAAAATTCCAAATCAATTATTCTGCACCAGACACGTGTTTCGAATATTAAATTCTCATCAGTGATGCTTCCATGCGGAGCCACTAAAATTCATCTCAGTAGCGCCCTCTATATTTTTTGTGTCGCCTGCGAAGCAAAGCGACACTTAGGGATCACTTTGTCCGTTGTCCGTCTGTCCGTCCGTCTGTCAGTCTGTCTGTCTGTCACACTTTGGGTGTCACAGCGCAAAACTTTTGATTGGTAAGTGATAGGGCTTTGATATTTCACATGCGTATTCCTTGTGACAAGACCTTTCTACACATACAATAATTTTTGACCAAGTGACCTTGACCTACATATTACCTACTTTTAAAAAAATTAAGAATGGATATATCTTTTGATTGGTAAGTGTTAGGACTTTGAGATTTCACATGTACAATCCTTGTGGCAAGACCTCTCTACAGATACCATACCATAATTTTGACCTTGTGACCTTGACCTAGATATTTGACCTACTTTTGAAAAAAAAGATAAGATTCGCTATATCTTTTGATTGGTAAGTGATAGGGCTTTGGTATTTCACATGTGTATTCATTGTTACAAGACCATCCTACACATACAATAATTTTTGAACTAGTAACCTTAACCTGCATATTTAACCTACTTTTCAAAAAAATTAAGAATGGATATATCTTTTGATTGGTAATTGTTTGGACTTTGAGATTTCACATGTGCAATCTTTGTGGCAAGACCTTTCTACACATACCATAATTTTGACCTTGTGACCTTGACCTAGATATTTGACCTACTTTTGAAAAAAAAAGATAAGATTCGCTATATCTTTTGATTGGTAAGTGTTAGGACTTTGATATTTCACATGTGTATTCCTTGTGACAAGACCTTCCTACACATATAATAATTTCTGACCTATCGACCTTGACCTACATATTTGACCTACTTATCAAAAAAAAAAATAAGAATGGATACATCTTTTGATTGGTAAGTGATAGCGCTTTGGTATTTCACATGTGTATTCCTTGTGACAAGACCTTTCTACACAGACCATAATATTTTACCTTTTGACCTTGACCTAGATATTTGACCTACTTTTCAAGAAAAGTAATATTGGCTATATCTTTTGATTGGTAAGTGATAGGGCTTTGATATTTGACATGTATTTTCCTTGTGACACTGCCATTCTACACAACCATACTTTTTTACCTTTTGTCCTTGACCTAGCTATTTGACATTCTTTTCTAAGGTTGTATATATCTTTTAATTGGCAGGTGATAGATCTTTAATATTTCATATGATGAGACCTTTTTGTTACCAATTTTTACGTAGTGACCTTGACCTAGATGATTGACACTCTTTTCTGAAATTTGGAGAATGACGATATCTTTTAATTTGTTATTAAGAGATCTGATATTTCAAATGAATTTCATTTGACAAGACTTTTCTGATATTGATACCAATAATTTTGATCCACTTTCTAGAATAATAGTCTCACTTCCATATCGGGAGTTCGCTTCTTTTCATATGGTGGAGGTTTTTGTTTGTTTGCTTTGGTTCCTGTTTTGTCCTGATTTTGTATGCCTTCGGTTTCTGATTTTCTGAATTATCGATTTTGTGCTTTATACAGGGATATGGTCATTATCCATATTTGTCATCAAACCGCTTCGCAGGCGACACAAGCATTCCTTTGATTGCTATTTTTGAATTTAGGTTTGTACATTTACTTTACAGAGAGTGCGCGGCTCCAAATTTCCTGTAGGGTCGATTCAGTAGCATATCCAAATGAACTATATGTTCAAAATAGAATTGGAGGGACGGTGCTAGGATGTTAACCTCCTTTAAATTCGGTGATAGTTTTGAATGGAATGACAAGTTTTCGAAAAAGCAAAATAATATCTATGATGTCAAATTCTATCAGGCGACAGAGCTGGAGAGAAGTAATTTCAAAATCGACTTCTAAACATCAGGTCACGGGGAACGACTTTAATTGCTCCACATTGCAACAAGGAATAAGTGTTATAATAATAATACGGAAGTGTTCCAACTCTATACCTTCATGAAGAAAATTCCAAACAATTTTTTCTGCACCAGACACGTGTTTCGAACATTAAATTCTCATCAGTGCTTTTTAATTAATTCTTAATTAGCTTTTAACGGCACCATCTACACTAAATTCCGTACTTGCACTGGAATTTGGAGATTGTTCATCAGATAAAGTTGTCCTTCATGCATTCAAATATCATATGAATTATGCCACATATACAATACAAACATCTGAGCAAATAGGGCCAAAAAGCTTATTGGCCCCGGTATCAGAATTTGGAATAAGAAAAATATAAGAAAAGTACAACTTTTTTATGAAATTCATGTAAGAGCAGTTGCGATAACGATTCCTACCTAAATCTACTGCTGCAATATTATAGCAGAAATAGGAAGAGTTTCAGTACCATTGACAATCGATCGTTAATTGTATTGATAAATTATGAAGTATTCTAATATGCTGATATTCTCTGTATGCAGTTAGATAGGAAAAGCCTAAGTATATACAAATAGATTACTAATTCGATTAATTTATTCGTCAAATTCGACTTCTCTATTTATCCATTTAATCTTGCATAAATTGGTTTCTATCTCAACTAGCCTTATTCAAAAATAAATAGTCTAAGAGTGAGAAATTTTGTAGATCACCTTAGCTCAATGTATACGTGTGAACAAATGGTAAAAGACACCACCAAAAGCATTAACTCTGCTTCACATTTAGAAACCATTTTATGCTTTGATAAAAACGGTCTCCTGAATAGTTCAATATATGGCTAACTAGACAACTTCAGCTTCAAACTTACAAATGTCCCATTCCTTCGTCCCATGCCTATGATGTATTCCTATCGCAAATTGATACTCTGTTCCAGAGTAAGCTCAAACTACGACGGCTTCGGTCTGAGGGTAGGGAGACTAACTGAAAAACTACTGAACCAAGGGCACATTTCTGATCGACTGACTTTGTGGATGCTATATTTAAAATATCATTATAAATTTAATAAAATCCCTTTATTCACCATGAAGATGTTGTAGGCCAGAACCATCCAAATCACCGTATTGAACAAATTTACCGATAATGATTTTCTTTTCTGCGTGGTTTAAGTTACAGGTGTTGCTAGCAAAAAGGAGATGCGTATTTTATCCGTGCACCTGATCCGTTCTGCATTGGGAATTCTCTATTGCTTCTTTGCAGCAAACTGTTTTCGGTGTATAATCATCCGGATTGCATGCGCATAATTCTTCCACTCGTCCGAATACACATAGGTCTCTCACTACAAAAGAAAGGAAGGGATCTCCAACAACACTAGGTTGCAGCACCCACAGCAAAATCCCAAAACACCCATGCAAAAAACACAGAACAGATACCCACAGAAAGAGACGCAAAAGGGACAAGGAACACCAACTCACAACATAGAAACATGAAACATAAAAGACTATACATAAACCAACGAGACCAATGGGCAACCGGTGCCGACTTAGGACGGCCATCTGCCACGTAAATAGCAGACGGTGTTGTTATCCTGGATTACGTGCGCACAACCCTCCCACTATTCCGATTTCCCAGAGGTCTCGAAGAACGCACAATTATGGTGTAAAACAACCTCCTCACTGTTAGATGACCACACACAAACAAGATCGTTAAACACAGGGGTCCAAGCAACACAGATGAATATGTAAATGGATATAAAAAGAGGACGTGCGTAATACAGTCCGTGCTCTGCCGGCTGTAGCGAGCTTATATATGTTATCACCCGAGGAGTCCGACTGACATTCAGAGAGGACAGGTGGTCGGGGCCCTGTCTTCTCTAAGGAGGTTTGGACAGGGCCCGTCATGGAGTACCGTCGTCACAGTCAGTCAGAGTTCAAGTCTTAAGAATGCGCTCGTACAAGATTGTATATTGGTCAAGTACCAAGCTTAGTGTCCGTCTGGTGACATTAGGATCATATCCACGGTATAAAAGGCGTTTGATGACTCTGACACATTTTCGATACATATGCTGTCTACCTTTGATCATTCTTATTTTGTTAATTATGTCACCATAAAATGCTGGTTGTGAAATACCTTTAGTAATATACTCCGTTGCTTGTATGGGTCCGAATTTCAAAAGAAGTTGATCATATTTTTTTTTTAAATTTCCAGAAATTAAGTCTTTACTAGTTTGTGAAAGCGAAAACCTTGACCTAAAAGTTTCTTTGTAATTTGTAGATTTCTATTATGAAAATCCAAAACATCAGTACATGCGCTAGCATACCGGATGAGCTGTGAAATGTAGATGCCGTATGACGGTAATCTATAAACATCACCGTCAAGCCAGGGGAAATTTACTATGTTGAATCCAAAATCATCTCGTTTGTCATATACACTTGTATGAGTTTCTCCATTGACATTTTTGATATTTAGGTCCAAAAATGGTGTTTCTGTGTCTGTAAAGTTTGCCTTGTTTAAAGTCAAGTCTTGTGGATAAATAACATCTTTATACTTTTCAAAAACAGGATTATCGATAGTAAGAATATCATCCAGGTACCTAGAAGTACCAATGAAGCATTTCACATCATCATGTTTTCTTTGCTTTTGAAGATTTTGAATAAATTCTTTTTCGTATGTGTATAAAAATAAATCTGCAACAAGAGGCACACAATTTGTACCCATAGGAATCCCTACAACCTGCTTGTAGAGATTCTCACCAAATCTTACATAAATGTTGTCCAAGAGGAAGGACAAGGCACTACACAGGTCGCTACATGTCCATGATTTGTATGATTAGTATTCTGTAGCGGAAAAGAAACCCTTTGATTCAGATGTACAAATATAAGTCTTCCCCTCTCGATTATAGCACCATTTAATGAGTTTAAACAATTTATCATTGATCTTGTCGTGAGGAAGCGTGGTGTTCATATTTGAAAAATCGTATGAAGAAATCGTATTGGCTTGAAAATTTCTAGATTTCATTTTGTCAATCACATCCCCGGAATTTTTTATAGACCAAAATAAATTTACATCATTCCTGTTAAGAACAGTTTCACAATATTTTGCAACGTGTTCCTTTACCGCCGTGAGGGCTGACGTCAGATGTCTAGACAAACTTGTAGTTGAGCAGTTGCTAGAATTAGCAATGTATCTAAATTTGTAAGGAAATTTGTGCAGTTTTGGTGTGCAGTATATTGTAGGAAGATCCAATTTAGAAATAGGGATGTTGAATGAAGAAATTTCACTGTTATGTTTGCTCAAAATGTTAGGGACACTTTCATTGCTTTTAATATAAGTATTTGTAGACGAAAGTTCCGAAACTAAAGTTGATATATAGTAAAGTTTTCATATGATTATGGTGTTGTTGGCTGCTTTATCTGCAGGAGCGAAGAAAAATTTTCATGTAAATTACGTAATTTGGATTTAAAATATCTTTCAGATCTAGAACTTGGATTTTCAAAAAGATGAGGATTTTTGTGGAAGTTGTCTATTCGAATGTCAGTAATGTCCAAAATGAGGTTTTTCCAGTCATTCAGAGAATGCGATTCGACTCCTTCCGATTTACGCCATCGTTTGGTATAGTTATCTAAGGCTTCCTTTAGTACATCGCGACATTTAATAAAATCTATCTTTGATGGGATTTTATACTTAGGTCCTTTTTTTGAGAAGACCACGGATCTGCCTGTCTTGGATAATTGAAAAGTCACCTGTAATAATATGACCAGCTGGTTTATATAGATATTCAGATGTTGCACATTCTCAAGAAGCAGGACATGATTCAAGTATTTTAGGATCTGATGTAACTTTGTTGTAGTTAAAAACGAAATTCGAATAGGTCTCTTATATTTGTAACAAATAAGAGGAGGTTCTTTATTTTCAAAATATTGAGGAATAGCACTTTGAACACGATGATCCCGAAAAATATTAGAGATGTTAAGAAGATCGAATCCTTTGTTAATAAATGAAATTTTTATGAATCGTTTTTTATGTGGATGTTTTTAACAACTGGATAAAGTTTATTCTGTGCGAATGCAACAATGATATTAAGTCTGAATCAATCAGTATTACTTAAGAATGCAACCAGTGCTTCGTCCAAGATAGATTTCAATTGAACTGCTGGAACTGATGAGAGAGCATGAAGCAGTTCATGTCTGCCGCCGTTGCGTGCAATGATCAGAAGATCGTTGAGGGTACGGTGTAATCTAGATCTTATTCTGAGTTTTCGGTTTCGTCGTCTTCCGTGAGACCTATGCTTCCGTTTAGTGTTTGGGCGGATTGAAAATACATTAATATTAGTTACAAAGCAAAGAATACAAAGCATTCTCCCAATAAGTTTACGTCAGAAACAAGACAGTTAAAGGCAGGGGACCATAGTGACATAAAAACTATGTTAATAGATGTCAGAAGAAGTGGACATACGAAAATCAATCCGTGCCCTGCTAAGTGAAGCGAGCTCATGTTCAGTCACCTAAGACGTTAGTGATTGCGAATTTCAATGGGCCATTTCAAAAGATAGTACACAGACTTCAACGAGTCATTCATCAAATTAATGTAACTATGGTGCATGGCCCCCGTCCTTCCCAATCACTGGAAATCTATTTTACTTTTAGATTGGATAAAATATCAGTGTCTAGTTCTCTTTGATAAGATTTGGAGTGTGTCGTCATGTTTTGTCGGTGTACAATGTACCAGAGATGGTTGGTACAAAACTGTGGCTGGGTCCAGTACCATATGCATGATATTATTTAGGTGACTTGAACATGTTGAAGGTAATATTTTCAGTACAGCAGGTGACTGACGGTCATTTCAGAGTTTCAGTTGAATCTGCCTTTGATCTTCCTTATTTTGTTTATCAAACTACTGTAAATTAGATTGCCGTGATACTGTAAACACAGATGTACTTACAGGGTTTGGCAGTAAGAGTTTTGAATATTTTCCCTGACATGGTCGCCATAGTGCTTTCTATATAGACATAACCTCAGACAGTGCATGTATTTTCTGTATCGTTTTCACTTTCGTGCATGAACATCGACGGCGGGTGTGGCTAGCCAACAAGGGATGCTTACTCATCCCGGGCACCTGGTCCCACCTCTAGCTTGCTAGGGGTCCATCAAAGCTCAATGTGGTGCTCCATTGTGAGTGATGTTGAGATTATCGTCAGAATCTTCTTTAACTCATTATTTTAGCGGGATTTATATTTTGGCGAAATTCGCGCTATTAATACTGCTCTACTTTAAGATTACGCTAAATCATGTAAATTCCAATAACATATGAAGGAAAATTAGTCTAATGGACTTATCATGATATAGTAAATATGTTGAATTGCCATTTTTTGCCAAGATTCACAAATATTTTATATACGCTGAAATAAGTACAATTACAGTACATTTGTGATGCGGATATCGTTCCAAATTTTGAAAAGAGTTCAGAACAATTTCTGTAAAACTATACATTTTACAAGTTTATGATACAAAAATCTTGAATTAAATTATGTTTAGTGATTTATTTATTGATACACTTGAAGTCCGAAATATCAATGCAGGCTACCTACGATGACGGTCCATGGATGTGTATCGTTCAGTCAAAATAGATAAAGATAGAATTGTATGCTAAAACCAGATATGCTTTTCCTTCAAGGAGGTACCCCATGGTGGTAGAATAACTTTTTTTTTTAATTTTGTGACGGAGAATTTACGAAGAAAAACGCTTTCAAATGTGAAACTATGCGAAACATATATTCGGAGACTAACAATCCACCAGCCAAGATACCAACTGAGTAGTTGATGTCAATGTGGGAAATATTACCGACATCTCAACTGCAAATATTTTAAGTTACTTAAGGTATCAGATGTACAATAGTGCATTTTCCATGCCTGGTAAGGTACTATAAACTATATATTTTCTGAAAGGTTATAATGCCCATTGGTCAAAAATAATAATTTTGGGGTCAGAAAAATAAAGGGGAATAACTGGTGAAGCATTTAAATTGGCTATTTTCTCTATATAACCTATGCAAAATGAAAATGTTGTACACGAGTTTTTCCCCTTTGATTTTTAAGACTCGGGAGTCTTATATCTGTACTCAGGGCATCATTACCTTTCAGAAAATATATAGTTTATAGTACCTTACCAGGCATAAAATTTACCATACTTTACAATGGAGATAATTAAAACGCTATGTAAAATGACTCTATTGTACAATGGATACCTTAAGTGGCGCCTCCTGCATTGCTTATTTGTCTTTATTTGTTCCCCTTATTTCTTTGTTTTGTCGTCACACGCCTGATTTCATCTCCATATATTTACATTACAAGTATCTTCCCCGTGTTAAACGCCCATTAGGCAACTAGAATTATATTCCAATAACTTTGGTTGCTATTGTGACATCACTTTCAAGTTTTACATGTGGGAAGAATTTACCTTTGACGCTGTTACAGGCAAAATATACGATGTGCATGTAAATAAAAATGACCGATAATTAGAATGAATGTCCAAATATGAAATGACTGTCTTACTTTTAGTATTCATGGGTGGATAATCCTGGTTGGCACACGTGAAAATTTACACGTGACCAACCAAAATAATACACTCATGAACACCATAAGCAAGACAGTCATTTCTTATGTTTGGGCATTCATTTAGATTGCTCTTTAACAGAATGTTTTGTTATTTTTGTTTTCTGTTTTGCTTTTAGTCCATGATGGTTTTTTGTTTATATTTTGTGCTTAATTATTGCGCATATGTGATTTCTGTGGTTATTCTGCTTTTTGTTGAAGATCTTTCCCTATTTTTTATTTTTTTCATGATAGATATAATCAAATTCTTACCTATAGGATGGTGCCTATATTCTAGCAACCGCATCGCCATCGCATAATTTACTCCGGTACCATACTTTCGGGTTTTTTTTCTATTCGTGGTATGTATGTTTGCAATAAACATGTTTACTTTTAGCAAACATTAGGTCGGTTGTCGTTCGGTCTTATCGGTAATGTTTTGTTATTTTGTCGTATCATTGGCAAGATTTATAGGCGATTTGAGGGCATCGAATGATTATTTTTTTACGATTTAAAGAGTTGTGCAAGGATGTCCAGAGATTCTTTGCTAACCTGAGATGAATTACGGCCATTGTTCTGCTTATATTGCAAAACCATTTCAGATGATTTATACTTCGTCTGAAATTCGGAATTTCTGACACTTCATCATAAATCAATAAAGAGAAATTGACATTACGTCAATTATCACATTAATTATGGAAATTTCGGGAAAGAAAACAGATAAAAAACAAAAAACCTAAGGATCGCCTCCGAACTATTTTATCATAATTCGTTTTGTAACGTCTTGGGCTTAATATTCTTTGGACGACTTAAACGAAAAATGATGTCCCAAAGACCAATAAACAAAACGAATATAACTCGAAATTAGCTGTTATTATTCAAGCGATATTGAATTATCAAGTTAATATAGAAGTATGATAAAGAACAAACTGGAACACAATTTAATAATCTTGAATAACTCCAGTCGTATTTCATTCCCCGCCGTCTTTATTGGCACAGCTAACAAAATTATTTTCTGGTTTATATTTTATATAATGTCTAATCGCCTTCGAGACTATAGAAAATCAGATTTTAAAACAATAATTTGTGTAATATACATAGTCCAGAAACGTTGGTTCGTTTGATTGACGGAAAAGTGCCACGGGTCAATAAATATAATTCATAAAACAACGGAAATGTCACTTTGGAACAATGCAGACAAATGAAATAAAAGTAGAATTGACTAGGTTAGGATAGATCTTTCCTTATTCGATATCATTTATGTCCAAACAACACGCCATTTCTGGAATGCATCTCTTGAAGTGCTGATGTTCAATCCCTGATTTTGGGACAAGTTACTGAATGTTACGATATAACACAAATTTAAGTAGTACATAGCATATATATTGCGTAGGAGTACGTCACTATCATCTCACTTTTCGTTTTTGCAATTACCCATTCCAATTTTTTTTAATAATTCGATTTCTTATTTTTCTACAGAGGAGGGGATGATTATATATAAAAAATGATATGGTAGGTACAATAGAGTATGGTTTGCCTATGTACGTGGTTGGTCTGATGAAGCTGACAATTATCATGCCCTCTTAAAAAAGACCGGGGCCAATTGTTTTCTCCTTCATATTTGAATATTTGTCTGTAAGATACTTTCATCTTACAGAACATTTTTAACGGTAAGTACGTTTGTGGCAGGGATATCATATATTCCATAAGTGCATTCCCTATAACATGGTACCATGGTTTGACAGTATGACCTTGATCATAAGGATCATCCCCAAGAGAACATGGTGTTTCACATACACACCTTGTTCATGGGCGGATCTAGAAATTTCTTTCCGGGGGTGGTGGTGTTCCAGCCCATAAAATTATGTCTAAGAAGACAAATAGCAAGCAAATACATTCTTCTTACATAGTATCATTAGAATAAAATCAACATTTTGCTTTAGTGACACAGTCCTTACGAAGTGCGGAGCCGGAAGAGCGAAGTCCGCGAACATGAAAAATGTCCAATATTGGTCATTTCCTCATACTTTCTCCAAGTATTTGAGTTTGGTTATACATGTATGTGACATACTTACCTCTGTTTTGCTGTGATTACACATAAGGAACCAAGTATTATACCTTGACCTATGTACTCTTTGCAGTCAGTTTTGTAATAGGTCATATTAATATTAAAATCAGAAATCATTTCTTAACTTTTGCTGTGAGCATTCCATTTGTGTCTGTTTAACATATCATTATCTCATACACTTTTGAAGTCAAGTTCGAGATCTTGAAGTCAAGCTCGAGATCTTAATCTGATCTTTGCTGTGAACATTGCAATAGATTGGTATAGGAGATCATAATTTGATTTTTATCTGTGAGCATTGTAGTTGAGTAATGGAAGAAAAACTTTTTGTCAGCTATGGGCATTTTGATTATTTATTCTTACTTCATCTCTGGTACACCTTATTGCAGAGATTGAAATCTCCTTCACATGTGAGCATAACAGAGGAGTTATAGATATTCAGATCCCCGACTGTGAGTTTTGAAAAAGTGGAGTTTAGGATCCATATCTTCTTTTGCTGTTAGAATAACAATGCATCCTTTAGTTGTAAGCATAACAATGAAATCGTATATTCTTAGACTACCGTCATCCGGCATTTACTAGTGCTTTGGATTTTCACAGTAGAAATTACCAAGAAACTTTCAGGTCAATGTTTCCTCTTTCATAAACTAGTAAAGACGTTTTGGAAATTTTACAAAAAATACTGTCGCCGACAGCTTCTTTTGAAATTTTAAAATCCGGACCGTTACAAGCAACAGAGTATATTATTTTGGGTATCTCACAACCTGCTTTTTATGGTGACATTATAAACAAAATTAGAAGGATCACAGGCAGACAGAATTACCATCGGAATTGCGTCAAAATCATCAAACGCCTTTTATACCGTGGATATGATCCTTACGTCACCAGACGGACACTCGGCTACTTAACCAATCTACATTCTTGTACCAGCGCATTCTTAAGACTTGCATTCTGACTGACTGTGACGACGGGACTCCATGACAGACACTGTCTAAACCTCGTTCGAGAAGACAAGGCCTCGACCATCAGTCCTCTCTAATTGTCGGTCGGACTCCCCGGGTGATAACATGCATGAACTCGCTACAACCAGCAGGGCTCGGACTGTATTCAATACGCCCTCTGTTTTTATATCCATTACATATTCATCCGTGTGCTGCTTGGGCCCCTGCGTTTTTCTGTCTTGTTTGCGTGGTCATCTTACAGTGAGCAGGTTATTTTACACTTCAATTGTGCGCTCTTCGGGGCCTTTGGGTAACCGGAAAAGTGGGAGGGTTGTGAGCATGTAATCCTAGAATCACACCCTTTGATACTAACAGATGACCGTCCTAAGTCGGGCACCGATTGCCCGTTTGTCTCGTTGGTATATGCGTGGTCTTTCGTGTATCATGGTATTTGCTGTTCCTTGTCCGTTTTGTGTCTCTTGCTGTGAATATCTTCTCTGTGTTTTCGCTTGGGGTGTTTTGCTTTTGGTGGTGTAACCATGTCTTGTTGGAGATCCCCTCCTTTCCTTTATCCTTATCTCCTTTTGCTGTAAGCATATTAATGGAATCATATATCTTTATATCCTTTAGCTGTGAGAATAATAATGGAATCGCACATCTTTATCTCCTTTAGCTGTGAGCATTACACTCTTATATATTTACCTCCTTTACATGTGAGTATCATAATGGAATCGTACATCTTTATCTCCTTTAGCTGTAAGCATTACACTGTTATATATTTATCTCCTTTATATGTGAGTATAATAATGGAGTCGTATATCTTTATCTCCTTTAGCTGTGAGAATAATAATGGAATCGTACGTATTTATCTTCTTTAGCTGTGAGTAAAATAATGGACTCGTACATCTTTATCTCCTTTGGCTGTGAGTATAATAATGGAATCGTATATCTTGATCTCCTTTAAGCGGTGGTCACAACCCGACTTACGTGCTGTCTGCGTGCAAAAACGTAGGCAAACTTTAGGTATCCGTACGGTGTCCGTGCGTTATCATTACGTGTCCCGTACGTCCCCCTTGCGGATTTGGATACACGCAGACAGGACGTAGCAGTATTAGTGCATACAGAACTTTCGCTGCGTGCTGTCTAAGAATTCAACAAGAAGTATGACACGCACATTGCACGGCGCAAGGAAGTGAGGACTCCGTGCGTTAGCAGTACGTGTCAATTCGACATCCTTACAATAACGTAGCAGAGATACGGAGAAAGTACGTGGTAAGCAAGTTGCACGCAAGTCGAAAGTACGTGCAGCACACTTACTTTTTTGCGCTATACATATGATGCATGTAACCATCCATATAACCGTGCGTGCGACGTGCGTGACGCACTCCTTCCGTACTCTTGTCACTTCCTTCCTCGCGTCTTCAGAAAAAACGAAGCGCACGTAGCCGCCACAAACACGCACGTCCTAATAGCACGCACGGCGGGTTGTGACCAGGGCTAAAAGCTGTGAGCATTGCACTCTTATATATTTATCTCCTCTATATGTAAGTATAATAATGGACTCGTATATATCTTTAGCTCCTTCAACAATGGGTATAATAATGGAATAGTATATCTCTATCTCCTTTAGTTGTGAGCATCACACTGGAGTCAAATATCTTTATCTTCTTTAGCTGTGAGTAAAATACAGAATCATATAGCTCTATCTACTTTAGCTAGGAGCATAATAATATAATCATATATCTCTATCACCTGTAGCTTTTAGTATGATAATTGAATCGTATATCTCTATCTCCTTTAGCTGTGAACATTACAATAGAGTCGCATATCTTTATCTCATTTAGCTGTAGGCATATCAACTGAATCAAATATTCTTATCTCCTGTAGCAATCTTTATTTCCTTCAGATGAGAGCATTTAAACTTTCCCTTCTTTAGTTGTGAGCTTTAAGGAGACATAGATCTCAACCTCCTTCAGCTATTAACTTTTGAAATAGAGTCATTTTAATAGGGACCATTACCTTTGCTTTCTTATAACAAGTTACGTGGATTGATTTATTTTGAGGCATTAGGAATATAGTAAAATATCGTCGAAAATTTAGAAATTATTATTTACTAATACATATATTTCATTTTTATCTCATTCATTTGATCTAGCGACCTCGACTAATTTGGTGGTATTTCATATTTTTCCGCATGCAAAGCAACCGGGTGTAGCGTATTATATCCCTAAAACCTTAAACTCCTTTATGGCTGTCAACTTATGAAGTGGAGTCATATTTCTTTCTGGCAGCAAATTTGGAGCACTTTTTTTCTTAAGATGTGGGCATTAGATTTTAGTTTTATATGAGAGAATTTTCTAGTTCTTTATGGTTAAAAAATATGCTTGTCGGTGATGAGTTTTGAACTTCTGAGAAATCTGTACAGATGTAACTCAACATTTCATTCTCATAACACAAGGCATCATAGTGTTTTTTTTCTACAGCCAAGAAAATAATGAAAAAAAAAAATCGGTAACTTCATTTCCTTGCGGCAATTGACAAAAATCATAATTCTAGATACAATACTTAGCATAAATCTAAGAAACCATTGGACAGTCGTGTTTTTTTTAAAAGGACAGTCATTTGCTGGTGGACCAAGAGTCCCCGAGGGCACATGTAGCCAAGTTCGATCAACTTCGGTTGATCGTCTGTCTCTTCAACGCATTTGAAATTTTCTGTTACAAAATTTCTTGAAATTTCTAAAACATGGGTCCTGTAGCATCATATCCCACATCCATTCTGCTACGTCTTTTGGCACATTTTTGGACAAAATAATTTTCATACTTTTTGGCCATATTACATTGTTTAGACTGAGGATCACTGACGAGGGTTTAGTACCCGAAACGTGCATGTCTGGTCCATGCTGTAAATTTATCAGCTTTAAATGATGCTATTGAATTTAAAGACGTTTAACATTTATCATGTGAGCAATTATCCGTATTGCTGAATGTACTGTTATCATTTTGCTGATAAATAAACAAATATAAGGTTGAAATCATAAAAAGCCTAGCAAGCGACATGCAATATTATTTCTTGAGTAACATTAAGAAGGTTGACCGGACAACCACACCATTTTGATCATGTCTGTTTTATTAAAACCTGACGGGCCTCGATCAGGACTTTTCTGACATAATGGATAGTTTTCGGCTTTTCTCCCTTACATAGACAGTGACATTTCGACAATAAAGTTGAATCCGATGATTCTTCGATCCCTATTAATGTGTCTTTGACGCTGGATACCCACACCATTTATAAACAATATATGGATGTCCGTCCTTTGTTCTCCTCCTCCTCATATTTGTTTCATGGTTGATGTTGCCAAAAATGTATGAAACATGATAAAAACAATAGAGGATCTTTTTGTAAAAGGAAAATCTTTTATTAAGTCTGGCAATTCAAAACAGTAACCGACAATTGTTGAAGCTACAGACAATCGTTAGGGTGGTATTAGTTCTAAACAGGTATATCACATACTGTGAGAGATCGTAGGACTTATATGAAATTAGTTCAGAATTCAATCACTGATTCCTTATGCCATCATACGTCAATTTTCCAGTGACATATACGACCATGAAGAAAAGGAAACGGGGTTTGAGAAATAAGCATCGATGTCCAGAGTATGGCCGAAATCATGAATAATTAACTTTAAAGTTTGATGGTCAGAGATTGTGGTAGCAATTATGCTGACTAACTTCATTAGTTCTAGGAAAGTCGTACATTATGCCGGGAAATGAGATAATCTCAATTACTTTACTACAACTTTAATAAATTACGCAGACAATTCTGGACCGCTGGTCGGCCAATTAACCAATTGTTTCGGCGAAATGTGACAAATTTCTCTTCCACTGCGCCAAATTATGGTGTATATTTGGTTAAAGTAGGAAACTAAATGAGAAATAGTGTTTTACTATTAAATTAATATCGGGCGTCTTGTTGTAATAAGTGAATTATCGCAGGTCTTAGCGCGTGGTAGATAGACTGTGGACCCCTGGGAACTATCACGTGTCACAATTTACACTGCCCGTGACGTTAACCAGACCTAATTTTAATAAGTATATATTAAATAAGTGAATTTTGTTGTCGTTTTATTAAATAAACCCCGGTTTCATCTGTCGTTGGTACAGCCTTCGAGAAAAGTATGCTTCTCTTTGGGTTTTATTTCTCAGTGATTCTTCAATGATTTGATCACTCTGATGCAAAGTATTATGTATATAGCTTGCAACAACTTATGTTAAAAAACTAAAATTTCGAAGATTTCTTCTTGATAATTTTCCAGTTATTTCGAGGCTAATATAATTCATTAAATTTAAGCACGATAGTTCCAATTTATCCAAATATATATCAAGTATTTCATTCTATCTATTTTGTATTGCTATTTTACTATTGACTTTATCCATGCTTACGGACAGTTGGTAATGTTACCAATGAAAACGAACAAAAGGCAGCTGTTGTCCGTTTTACAAAAGTACTTACGAACATCTTTAGGAATTTTCATAAATTTCATCATCAAATAAAAGCTTAATATATTTTTCACTTTAGATTATGTTGTCCTTTCTCATAGTATTTCTACATACTAAACAAAACATCGCGGGGTTTTTTGTTTAAAAGAGGTACTCTGCGATCAAGAGTTACGAAAATTCCGTAAATTTTTCATAAGTATTTTTGTATAACAGGCACCTGATGTTTTACTATTAAAATTTAAGGATACGGGAAGAAAACCCATTAGCTTTTATTAAGTTGAAGCACATTAATAATTGTGTAAGGATTATTGTTCAATATGCCAAAGCAGAATTCAGTGCATGAAATTATCACAAATTGACATCGCAACGTATTTTTTTTCTATAGCTGAACCACTTTATCAAATATCTCTCTCTCTCTTTACATATTCAATCATTTCTGGAGCATGTTCAGCTATCATTCAAAGCTAACTTTATTCTTGAATAATGTAGTATAATGTTCGTGTTAAGTAAGTAAAAACTATAAAATCAAGCATCATAGAATGTCAACATCTAGCCTCTACATTCAAATTTCTCGAAATATGCATTTTCGGTTTGATCTGGAATATCACATTTTTACTATAAATCTTTGAAGACCAGTAAATAATTTTGAAGGAATAAAAAGATCAAATAAAAAGGACAAATATACACAAAGGCTTTTGTTTCGCAATTCTTTATTTTGAAAATAATGAATTTACAATACTTGTATGTACTCTTGAAATGTCCAATTAATAGCGTACCGAGACGGATGTCGGACAGTTAGATTATTTTACTGAGAAGTAAGATGATCCACAGAAAATCTTATCTGTTACATGTAACTGTGTCGTGTATTCCATGACATGCGCTTTGAGATGAAAAAGAACGTTCATGGTATGACTATACATATTAAAACCACGAAACTGACAGGTATAAATTAAAGGACTTTTGGTCAAAGAAATAAAAGTTCAAAAGGAACCGAAAGCTTCCAATCTTTTCTAGATCCCAGTGTTCTGTGATCTTATACAGCCTCGTTACCAGTGCTGAAAGTTAACGTACATTTGGGATTGTCAATCCAATGCCAGGCAGCTATTCGCCGTTTTAAATGTGATTTTCTACTTCTCGACGTCTAATTTAGTCAATTTGCAATTTGAAGTAGGTTTGTAACTAAAATGGTATTTTCCAATTTGGTTTCGCTTGGCTTTCCTAATTCAATATGTGCACTGAGCGAATAACGTGGTTAGTCGTTTTCTTTGGACGGGTCCGTTTCTCTCGCAATAAGGAGAATTGAATGATGCTCCGGTCTAAAATCCTTCGTTTTTACTGAAATCAGTCCCTTTTGGGATAGAAGAGCTAATTTCCCTTATTACCATATTTAAAGGTATTAATTATGAACCCATTTTCGCAGTCGAATAACGAACTATTTGGTAGGAACTATTTTCTGAATGAGTAGTCTAATTGGCGAAATTATCTGGCCAATTAGATAATCTGAATCGATTTGAATACTAAACCGGCTGGATATGTCATCAATTGCAAATAATATTGTTATTCGCAATTCGAGAAATCATTACACAAATGTTGATTGAATGTGTAAATAAAATAACGTTGCCTGATGGACTCTTAAGCTAATATCAAAGTTTATTGCAACATAATCAGTGACTGTATTTTCGCACAGCCGATGTCATCGCACGAAATAGCCATTAGGCGAGAAAAAGAAACAAACATTGTAATAAGACATTAAGCGTCTGATTTCTATGGGTAAAGAGATCAACACAGAATTTACTCATACACGAGAAAATGACAATTATATTTTTAATTCAACACTTGATAGTAGATGAGGGTCACATGAAAATGAAAAATAAAATCAGACAAAATATGTATGATTTTTCCAGATAATATCTAAATGTTCCAGAAAAGGTGATCAAGATGAAAAAAAAATTCATCTTTTTCTGCATGACAAACGGAGATGATCTTAGAATCATCAGGAAATGAATCTTCTACAGGAAAACAGAATCACTTTGGGCATTCAAGGTAGCGACCTAGGCGCTGATTGGTCGGAATGGGGAGGTGACGTCATCGCTTCGAGGTGTTCACGCGCGCGTCGTCTCAGTTCAGCTACACTAGATGTGCGTTGGTCAGAGGGGAGAACAACTGGAGGGACACCCGGTCTACTCGGACAACATCCACAAAATGGCAAGCAACCTTAAAGTACATAAATCTAAAATTACTTTATTTCTAAAAATCATTTAGCACGAAATTACCTGGCTTAAAAAAAGGGTTTGAAAGTAAAAAAAAAAAAAAAAAAAAAAAAAAAACAGGCGGACAATACGGTCCTCGCTTCTCACCAAAATCTAAGAAACGATATGTCATTTCAATGTAGAATGAAGAAATAAAACAACGTGCTTTTAGCATCTCTATAATAGATATATAGATATTTTCGGTACGCCATGTACGTTTAAAGTGCATGTATAATGCGAAATCTTGACATAGTAATTTGCTGTCTTGTTACATGTATGATGGAGTTGATCTTCTTTTCTTAAATGCAACGATCAAGATCTGTCAATCTCCCCAATGTCTATCCCCCCTGCCATCATCATATTAAGTTATGATATATACTCTGCCAAAAAGTCGCTGTTACTTTTCTTTCACTAGGTTTCAAATGTACGGATTGTTTTATACTTACTTTTAAATGCTGGATGTGTCATCTGAGAGAGAAAATGTCGAGGAGCTCCGAAGATATTTTCAAGGTAACTTTTGTAAGACGATCTAAAAAGAGAGAATAAAGTTTAATGTTAATATGGTCGTGTATTTCCTCCCATTTTGATGTGCAAGGGTAGTCTAACAATTAGACCTTTACATGTATGCAATGCAATGAAAATGACGATGATGACAATGACAATGATGACAAAAGAGAGCAAAGGAGTTTCTACTAGTATTCAGTCTCTGTACTTGATATAACATTGCAGAGAGTACAAGAGCAGTAAAATGTACCCTATACATTGGAGAGTATGCGATTTTTTAACATGTGGAGTATGTCAAACTCAATGGAAATTTGACCAAATTTAATTTTCAAATCAATGCTGCAGGGGTGCTCTAAGGTGACTTCTCTCTTAAAATTTACGCGTTGCATGGAACAACATTTATTAGTTTTCTGATATCGTGAAGTCGAAGCGAGAAATCAACTATAATGGCAAGAAATCAAGAAGAAAATATTTACTGAAGACCCATTTGATTGTAAAGTGACAATCTCAATTTCCATGTTCTTACCTTTAGAGCATAGTACAATCAGCGGTCTGCATGAAAATGTGCCTATTCGAAACAAAACCTTCAGGGCTTGCATTTCTATCGCAGCTTTATATGGCATGCATAGCACCATTGCTTTATCAAACAAATACATCAAATTAAAGCAAGGTGTTTAACAACATCCCCGGCCAAAAGCATCATTTAAGAATTTGACTATACTAACCCTTCCATAAAAGGCATCATGCTATGTCTGTTGACGGCGTTGCTGTTTAAAGCCAGGAGGGTCTGTACAAATGACGGTTGGAAATATGGCGGCTTGTTCAGCATCATGCTATCCTGTGAGTGATTTGCCATGTTCATCAACATTGACGACGATGGACACATTCCCGGAAAAGAATTGGAAAAGGTGTTCGATACGGCAGTGGTACTGATGGCACCGTTATCAGTCTTAGCAATAGTGTTTTCTCTTTTTTCAACGGTCAAGTTTTCTTCATTTTCTCTTGATTGTTCAATATCCGGTGAAGCAATTTCTTGCTTTTGTTCGAATTTCAGCTCTTTACTTTCGTGTTCTGAAGTAGTTTCACTGTGCTCAATGACCGATATCTTGTTACAACTCGTGGTTACAATGTCATTCAAGTTGGGATCACTAATTTCAGAATCACTCTCAACCTCTTTTCTCTCTGTGTCGCCATGCTTTTCAAATATACTATCGTCACAACTATTACTTTCATCAGTATGTGTGGAAATGACGTCAATGAAAGTTCTTGATTGAAGGTCGGTATCGTTTGACGGGTCAGAGCTCGTGACTTTCTCTGACTCTGGATCGTGATTGTCACGTGACTTTGATTCTATGTCGTAGTTTGTTTCCTCGTCGCTGTCGGCATTACTGCTAGTTCCTGGTTTTTGTTGTTGAGTGAATCGTTCACTTTTTCTCCATTTCGCACGTCTGTTTTGAAACCATACCTACAGTATTAAAGAAGATGAAAGTTGAAAAATATAACCAGAGGGCGCTACTAAAATGAATTTTGGCTGTGTCTAAATATCACCTTGGATGGAAGCAGCACTGATGAGGATTTAATATCCGAAACACGTGTCTAGTGCATAATAAATTCGTTTGAATTTTCTTCTGGAAGGTAAAGAGTTGCAACACTTCTGTATTCTTATTGAAAGGATAATATTAGTTATTAGGCTTGTTACTGACCTTACACGGAAATCTGTCGGGTTGATAAAGCCCATAGAAGGCGAGGCGCTTGCGCCGAGCCTTCTATGGGCTTTATCAACCCGACAGATTTCCGTGTAAGGTCAGTAACAAACCTAATAACTGATTTGTTTTGTCGAGGACCATTTTGACATGGTGATTCCTACTGTCCTCCTGCTTTACCAAGCAATAGTGCTGTAAAGTTTTACCCAGTTTTGCTAATTGTCGGCCATTGCCTTACAAATTTTTGAAACTGACTTTCCACAAGAATTTGTCGGGCAGTCACATGACCAAATTCAAGCATTCCCATTGGGTCAAACTAGTCCGAGGCAAAACAAAGATGATTATGGCGAGTTGATAGATTATCTATATATATACATGTTAATACAATTGCTTAAAAATTACATTATCATTAAAGCACGAAATGTTATATGTTAGTAATTTCAGAGCATCATATGCGCAATGCAACAAATAATGTATAATCAGTGCTGCAAGACGCCGAAATAAAGGAAATACAAATACTGAATAATGAATATATGAGGTGTGAAATTCTAAACATGACTTAAAATGCATGTCAAAGAACCAACTAAGGACAGAGCTATGCAATGAGGGAGATCTCCTACTCCTAGTTTTAGAATGATCTGTCAAATGCAGAGGCACTTTAAAACTACACGAGCGATATCCTCGGGGAAATATAATCCACCAGCTGCGATACCAATGTTCTATGCGAAAAAGGAAGGAAATCAAATAAGTAATATTTTACTAGCTTTCCAATTTAAAAAAAACCACCACCGCAAATGTTTAATGGGCTACCATCTAATCATAGAGGTATGTTTGAGGAAGTTCTTCTCAAATAAGACCCATATTTCCTCATCATTGCTAGATATAGTATTAAGATTTGTTATTTTCAGTGTCATACACACTCTTGAACAATTTCTTGGGGTGGGGAGAAATTTGATTTATTCTATCATGACCCAATTGTTCATACCTGAACGCGGGCTTCTGTCAAATTGATCCTCATGGCAAGGTCCTCCCTCGTAAAGACGTCAGGGTAATGTGTTTGTGCGAACGCTTTCTCCAACTCTTCCAACTGTAATGTAAAATGAAAATATGGCATGGTGAACAATCTGAAAACAAGATATTGCAATTATTTCCAAGAATTATGGATAGCTTCGTAGTACGTTAATCGACCAAAATATATAAAATATGAATACTTGATATCTTATCATCATGGTGATTTTTATCATATCATCATTATCATGTCATTATATTTTCTATTGTTATACAGAGAGCAATTCTACACTAGTATTTATAAAAATATCATCGATCTACATTAGAGTTTGTTCAAATGGAGTTTCAGTTTCCATATTTCTTGTAGAATTGTTATATCCTGTCCAAATCTCTACGCCCAGCCTAAAACGGAAGGAAATGCAGCGAACAGCATTTCTTTGAACAAAATGTCTTGTAATTTCCAAAATGTGGGTCCTGTAGCATCATATCCCATCCATCCTGCTACGTCTTTCGGTACATTTTTGGAAAAAATAACTTTCACATCCTTTAGCCATATTACATTGTTTAGATTAAGGATCACTGACGAGGGTTAAGTACCCGAAACGTGCATGTCTGCTCCATGCTGCAAATGTATCTGTTCTAAATGATACTATTGAATTTGAAGACGTTTAACATAAGGGTAACATGTTGAAAATGACAGATATTTGAAAGGAGAGTTGGAAATCCACAGTAATACATGTACATATCTATCATCTCTTGTAATTATGTTGATGCACCATATGCGCAATTTAACAAATAATGTCTCATCAGTGATGCTCGAGATCGTACCAGAGGAAATCTAAATTGTGAATACATGTACATGTGACTAAAAGGGCGAAATTCAGAACATGATCAAAATCCATGCCAAAAGCAAGCTAAAGACATAGACAAGTCTTCAGAGGGATAGCCTATTGTTTTAGATTACATCGTCAAATTAGTGACAGAGAATTTACAAAATATATCTCAAGTTAGTTTATAAACAATGTGAAACAAGACGTACGATATCCTTGTAGAATAACAGTCCATAATAAGTTATTTATACCTGTTGTAAAGTGAAAGTTGTTCTGTTTCGCCTTTGCTTTCTTCTCGCAAAACTGTCATCTTGGAATTCTCCGGCTAGCCCATACCCAGCGTCTACAAAATATGGAGAATATATTCAACAAACAGCACCGATAAAATATATTAGTGCACCACATGCGCAATTCAACAAATAATGTCTTAGTGACGAGAGAGGCCGTAAGAGAGGAAATCCATATAGTAAATATACCAAAACCGAAATTCTAAACAGATACTATAGTTCATGGCAAGGAAACAGTCTAAGGACAGAGCTATGCCATCAAAGAGATATTTCATAGCTTCAGAATGTTTATCAAATTGAGTATAAGAAAATTTTTAATTATATTTGAAAGTCAACGCAGATGCAAGTGAAACTAGGCGAATGATATTCTCGGGGACTAACAGTTCACCAGCAGAGATAGTACCTGGTCTCACTCCCATTTTTGTACTTTGTATTGAGATATGGTCATTATATATATTTGTCATACAAACCTATTGGTTGAAATGATCAATATAGAAATAGATATTAGAGATGTTTAGAAACCGTTACGTGTACGGGTACATGTACGTGTACACACAATAACTGTGTATGACGTCATTATTTATTGCGTATGGGAAATCACTACAAGTTGTAAAAAACGTGTAAATCATGAGCTACACGTACGTACAAACGTGTAGATATTTTTGTTTATATACAAGATGTATTTCATAAATACTTATAACGAGTATATCTTATAACTTTTAGTTCAACATTCTATCTATATATCAGTTATATTAGTCTCGTATGTTTTTGAATATGTATAATTTACTTCATCGCTTAAGACATACGTACACGTACTCATGGTTTTCTAAATCTGTGCTATTTTTGCATATAGATGTACTTGTAGATTACACATACACGTACCCATAAACGTTAGCATTCTAAACCTCTCTATTATTTCTCTCGTAATAAATGAGTGCACCATTTGCGCATTTTAAGAAATAATGTCTCATCAGTTATGATCGTGTCCGAAAGAGATCCAAATAGATAATATATGAAGAGCGAAATCATATAGATGACATTAAAGGTATGCGAAAGAACCAGATACGGGCAGAGCTATGCAATGATGGAGAGATTCCTTAGGTTTAGAATAATTATCAAATTTAGAATTAGAAAATTTTTCAAATATATTTGAAAGTCAGTGCAGAAGTACAGTGAAACTAGGCAAATGATATCCTCGATCAAAGTTCGGATGTTTCATTAAGACTGTAATATTCTTTGTCTCCCGTAAATTCTGAGCTTTTTTTTCATTTAATAATTTCAATGTACTGGTGTCAGAACAGTTTCCGGACAGTAACAGTTTTCGGACAGTCGCCCTTTTAAAGTACTTTGAAGGAAATTATTTTCAAAATTTTGTGACAATTTTGTAGATTTTTAAATGCAGAATTCAAATCACGAATCATTTGAACAAAATTTTGCATCGAAGTTGCTTTTATCACACCCCCTTTTTACCCCGTTCTGTCCCGTTTAATACCACGCACCGGGGGAAGTCGCCGAGAACCATACTATTTTAATCTACGTGATTTACAAAGTTTCGGTTCTATTTTCAAAATTATTTTTACACAGTTATTTGTAGAAAAGATTGAAGAAAATAATATCCAAAGATAATCCAGTTTGGGCTGAAATTGATCGAGACTGACAAATTTGAAATCAGGTGTCCGGAAACTGTTCCAGTGATTTGCAAAAATTGGCCAAAATATAGGGTCATAAAATCGGTCTAGAAACCATATTTTTTGGGAGATTTAATATTTTCTTTCAACATGAGTATCTGTGGGAAGGACATAGCATTATTTGAGAGAAATTTGAATGTTTTCCATTGATGAACGGAAGAGTTATCCCCGAAAAACCTTCAAAATCGTCCGGAAACTGTTCCAACACCAGTATAGTACAAAAGGATTGAACATTTCAATTCTCAGGAGCAATATGGGATTTATAACGGAAGACTATATAGCGCCAAATAGCATTATCTAATTTTGATTTATTTTTCATGGATAGTCGAATTATTCTTGTAGTCATTGTAATATTTCCATATTATTGTAAGTCTCAATAAAGGACATCATAGCCACGCGCTTAAACAGCAGTACTAAAAAATAACATGAGACACGACATGAAAACATTTGAGCTCTCATTTCTTTGAAAATATTTATGTAAATGCAAAGTAATCAGTAATAGTAACTTCTAATGCCTATTCAACAAAGTGATCATTTCACTCACGTGATTTGAAACTATAATTTAAATGACAACAATATGCTTGAATGCTGTTAAGAGATCCACCCGCAGTATCATGATGTCGAGGTACAATGATAATGGCCACATTTATGGGAATATTCCATGTAGGGTTCCTCCCTCTTCCATCATGTGATGGGAAACACAATACATGGGACCGGAACAATGACTATTTGCTTAACTAATAATTCAATTAACGCCAATTGATCAGTGTAGTAATTAATTTCCATGAAAGCGTTGTTGTAAATAGATGAGGATGCCGTGGTATTTACTAATCCTGATACCCGATCCTTTTTCTCGTTTGTATTCAGTAAAGTGATAGCCTTCTGGGTATTGTTTAAGACAATGCTATATTAAGTTCCTATCTCACTACAGTCGCTAATGTTCAATGAGCGATGTACTTTACACAAAGTTTTCATGGGTATTAGAGCATTAAAGTATTTTTTAGCTTTTGGAATCTTTTAAATGCTTCTCTGTGGATTAATTTTACCGAAACAAAACAATGCCAGGAAGCAATTACATTTATAGTGTTTATTTCATTTTCGCACTTATGATATTTTTCCTATATCATATAACAAGTATAGCTTTATTTGAACCTGATCTCCAGAAAATTTTAATACCATTAATACTGCGTCATTACATTAATTGTCTCTTTGTAAGTATAAAGTTTCAAAGGTAATCTAATTCAATATTAGCACTGACGTTCAGCAAACTGAATGCCAGAGGGATACCATATTACTGTAGGTAAATATTATTAAGCCGGCATCTTATTTCCCCATTTGCACGCGCTTGCGTGCCAAGAGAAATTAGTCTCACTTGGTTCTTATGGCTAAAGGCTAATAAGTGAGAGCAAAACACACATCGCAATTACTCTCTGATTGAATAAAGTAGGATAGTAAGCGTCGTGTTTTGATCAAAAATCGCATAATAGCCAAATTACATTATGGCAGTGTACAAATCGCTAATTCAAGACATTAGTAGACATCAAAACTAAATTTCTTGTGATGCGTTTCCGACTGTTTTTCCATATAAAGATCACCAGTTCTTCCCCCTGTGGTACTAAATTCTCATCAAAATTGTAATTGCACACAACTATCAACGTTATCAGGAAATATTATCACCGTGTTGCAGTGCTTTTGTAGTATGAAGACATTCGGAAATGGATAGGTCATGGAACCATGGGTGAGAAATAAACATCTCACCGACTAGACTCCCCAAAAGAACGTTTAATTATTTATGTTAGGTTTGATCTGCCGTCGCTAGTAAAGGCACTCTGATCTGATCTTTGGATGTCATTTCTTTGTTTTTATGAAATTGAAAATCAAACAGAGATTGGAAGGTGAGGGCAGTTCTCAGCAGCAATTTCTTCTTTCAAGTACAAAAAACATAATTATTTGGAGCAAACACAAAGGACCTATTTCCTTTATAGTGTCACAATGCTCAAGATTTTTCAAAATAAAAAATGGGGATGTAGGGGGAGAAAACAATTTAAAAAGGTGATGAGAACATTTTTGATGACATTAAAGGGTCAATACAGATAATGTTCCAGAGGGGGGGGGGATAGAATTTGAGTTTAGAGGGGTCATGAAAAAGAGAAGGAGTCTTCGTGTCACTCAGCCCCTCCCCTCCTAGGTCCAGGGTGAAGTTTACCCCCCTCCCCCAACGGAAGAAATACATGATAGAGAATGTATCTGGCGAGCGAAGCGTGCCAGTGAATTACTTTCGGGGGGGGGGGGGGAAGGGTGGTAGACACCTCAAATCCATCCCATCCCCTTTGCTGTAAGGGTATGTTGGCTTTCTTTACATACATCAGAAAAGGACCTGTAAAACAATGTTTCAAGTGAGGTTGAGGTGTGAAAGAGGTTACATTTCTTCATAATACTGGCTATTTTTGCACTAAATGGTCATGCCTAGCTTTGAAATTTTATTACAAAAACGATGTATGAATTATAGTTTGAGTTATAGTAGCAAGCCAGCGAAAATCTTCTAAACTACGACATAAAACTGTCAGAAATTGAGTCTACACATAGACGATTGAACCCAATAAGTACCTTATTTTGATGATTTTGAGGGGGGGGGGGGGGGGCGCCCCCTCGCCCCTTTAAATCCGCCAATATTGAAATATATAAATTCTACTATAAAAGTTAGTGCATCATTTGCTCATCATACATGTATGCGGAATATTCTGTCTTCTTATTAGTGAGATCTGTTGTTGAATACCTAGCCGTCTTACCATTTGCTCATCATACATGTATGCGGAATATTCTGTCTTCTTATTAGTGAGATCTGTTGTTGAATACCTAGCCGTCTTACCATTTGCTTCTCATACATGTATGCGGAATATTCTGTCTTCTTATAAGTGAGATCTGTTGTTGAATACCTAGCCGTCTTGAGTGAGTTTGTTGAAGCTTTTGGTAGTCCTTATTTGGTTTTCTGTTGTACTTCTTGGTGACTAGTCTCGTTGAGGGGCTTCTTATTGTCATTTGGTTTTGGTGGATAGAAGTCAAAATTTGTTTCTTGTTGTTCTTTTAGGTGACCAAGTCTTGTTGTACGAAGCGGGGTCCGTATTGTATTTCGTATCAGATAGGCTTCTTGTTGTAATGTTTGGTAAAGCCACTTCTTTGTTTTTATTCTGTTTTGCGTTCTTTTGAAATTGAAAAAGCTACCAGCCAGTCAAGGAGAAAAACAAAGATACAATTTCATGTTTTATGGTTATGTGAAATCTGACAAAACTTATTTCATTTGATTGTAAATAGATTTTAGTAAACAAAAGTATGATAGATACGGCAATGTCTCTACGCATTCAAACATTTCTGTTATCAAAAGTTTTTGAAATTTCTAAAACGAGGGTTCTGTAGCATCATATCCCACCGATCCTGCTACGTCTTTTGGTACATTTTGGACATTATAACTTCCGTACTATTTGGCCATATTACATTGTTTATATTGAGGATCACTGACGAGAATTAAGTACCCGCAACGTGCATGTATGGTCTATGTTGCCACTTAATCCGTTCTTAGTAGTCACTGCTGGTGGATCCCGGGGGCACATATAGCCAAGTTCGATCAACTTCGGTTCATCGTTTCTTCAACGCATTCAATTTCTGTTATCAAAATTTTTTTAAATTTCTAAAACGTGGGTCTTGTAACATCATATCCCACCTATCCTGCAACGTCTTTCTGTACATTTTTGGACACTCCTTGGCCATATTATATTGTTTAGATTAAGGATCATTGACGAGGGTACCTGAAACGTGCATATCTGGTCCATGCTGCAAAATTTCTCTGTTCTTAAATGATGCTATTGAATTTGAAGACGTTTAATATCTTAATCATTGCGGTACGTTTACGCTTTTACATAAGAAAACAATAAATTCAACATTTTCCCTTTAATTTTAGTAGAAAACACATTTAATTTGCAAAAGATTTTATTTTTTGATTCTTTTTTGTGAATTGTGTAATCAGTGACATTTTCAGTGGTAGAAACGGTTACTACATTGATAATTCTTTTTAAAAGATGATCGAACTTACCGAGTTTATCTAGCACAGAATAAGTACCGGTATTTCTAGATTAATTGAAAATAATGTGAATTAATGTTTTGAAAATCATATTTGTAAAAGATTTTTTGTTTTGACGAAAAAAAAAAAAAGATTATGCAGGTGACAAGGAGCTTTCTGGACACCACTAATACGTAAAATCTATCCTTTTACTCTCAGTCCAAATGAATGGCTTTTTGGGAGCAGCCAATCCTCTTAGACAGTTTCATCCTATCACATCATGATGGAAAAAGATGACTTTTCGTATTGATTAAACGCTAATGTAATAATCACCTCAATTATATAAAATCTTCTTCAAAAGAATAGGCGCAAAATCATGTAATTGGAAAATGGAATTAATAAAGTGATTAGGTGGACTTATGTCACTTACTCGGAAAAGTGCCGGAGTTCAAAGAAAGCTCCAGAAAGAAAGTGCGAATTTCTCTGATTCCCGACGTTCAATCATTTTAATTCCTGGTACTTCTGGAAAGAATCTGAAGTCAATAGGTTCATTTATGTCGTCAAAGAAAGCATTTGTAACGTTTCTAGTCTTATCGTATTTATCTGTCAAACGAATGATCTTATGATACATGTACCTGGTAAAATAAATTGAATTGTAACAGTCTTTGGTGCAGATTCAAGGGGCTTTAAATACAGTCAATATGTGAAAACCGTCAATATGTGCAAACGATCGACACACGTAAACTATCGATAAATGCAAACGATCGACATACGCAAACCGCCATAATACGCAATTACTACTCTATTGAGATATCAAAAAAAAAAAAAAAAAAAAAAACAATAAAAAAAAAAAAAAAAAAAAAAAAAAACCCATTAATTTATTTTAACTGTCGATATGTGAAGTTGTTGAGGATTTGATCATTTTCATTTATAACTCGAAAATTGGGACTTATTTTTTAAAGATTTTATTCTAGCAATTTGACTCTGTAGAATCAAAATGAAACTTTTGGTTCGAGTTGTATACAAGATCGAACGTCATTGCAGTTAACAAAGTGTGTTCGTGAAGACCAATGTTGCACCAACAAAGTTATTCGTAAATAATCAGGAATCACGGGAAACTGTAAAGTTCACATTCACTGCATGTATGATTCAGATTTATAAAAAAAATCATTTGTTTCTTTTTTTTTATAGTTTTGAATATTCATCGTGATAATAGTTTATTTAGAGTACTTTACAATTTTGCCTCTAAGATAAACATATGATAAAAGTTCATTGACAAACGGGCACAATAAAGTTTGAGATAAGAAAAATTAAATAAAAAATGTATAGATAAAAATCTAAAACATCGACGATGTGTTTGTGTCAGATGTGCTTCCAACAATTATTTTACAGTTGTTTTAATCGAATCTTTACTAAGTAAATGCAGACGTTTTCATATATTCGATTTGACGTGGTCCTAGGTTACTTCGTTTATATGAATAATAAGAGTAGGAAAGTACATCTTGTCATATGATATGGAAAGACATAATTGAGGATAAATTAGTTCATCAGTGTTTACAGTGTTTCGGTACTTGACGTGAAACTCCGTCATCAAATTCATTAAAATGTTTTAAAAGTAAGGGGCATCCCCCTCACGGCGTAGCTCTGTCCTTATGTGATTCTAAGGTCATCATTAGAAATTTACTCTTTTTATATTCATTATTTCATTGTTTAGATTTCCTCTATTTTGGCCTCAAACATCACTGACGATACATTATTTGTTGAAATGCACATAGGGTGCACTGAAATTATTACAATAGAACATATATTTCAATATTGAAAACCACTGTAAGCATAATCTCTAACAAAAGTTAAGATGTTCCACAGTTTTGATTCTTCTTTCAAACCTCTCTTTTTAAACAAGTTTGAGTTGAAATATTGTCATAGGATATGAAACAAATAGAGTAAAATGAACTCGAGTTGAGAAGGTATATTATTATAAATTAGGACAATAACCTATTTTATCAAAAGAGAAGTTTGGTGATCATAGATTTAGATCTAACCTCACTGATGACTCTCTATAATAATCTTAGACAAACGTCAATAAGATGAACTATGTAGGACTTTAGAGATATTGCTTTTTATCGCAAGTTACATAAGGTTCATGTAAAATAGGATAGAACATTCGATTTAATCGACTTATTCTTTTTTCAAATTCATAAGATAATTTTACTTTTTCCAACATTCTTTTATGCAGCCAACATTAATGTCCCCTTTTTATCAAATAAAGTGTTATATTATCAATAATTTTTTTCTATTATTCAAATTTATTACTTCAATTCTCACCGATAGAATATCCCCTTAAATGTAGAAGGAACGGAGATTCTATAGGATTTGAAGTTAAAAGTTTTATTTCCGACAATAAATTAATCTTTTAACAAGAAACATAATCAATCCTGTTTTCTATTTCTCCCAGATATACCTCTAAGGTGCTAGTAAAACCGCCGGGAAATTTCCGCGATAAGAAATTCGTTTATAATTGACTTAAATCTCTAGAATTTTACACCATTTAAATAACTAACTTAATTAAACTGCATATTCATTCTTTCTTCCTCTAACAATTTACACCGTTAGTACCCGCTGGGGATTCGAAAGATAATTTCAAAGTTGAACATGTAGAGATAATGAGAAATAAATTGAAAGAAGAATGCTTCTGAGTGTTTCTTACCAAATAAATGTTGCTCAAAAACAAAATAGAAATGACTCAAAACCGACTTCGAATTCGAATTAAAGTGCGATAGATCCGTTTACTTTCTCCGATGAGAACTGAAATTGTGTGTGTACATATTCAATAGCATCAAGTACATGTGTACAGGAAAGATTTACTCCTCCCGTTTAAAACGAGCAAAATTGTAAAGAAGAATGATGTTTGTCAAAAGCAAAAATAGATAGATATATATACTACAAGAAAAAGAAAGAAGAAGAAAAAGAAAAATTAGTGCAATAATTTTTATATTTTGCCTGATTTTAAGGAGATTAGTTTTGTTAATCCCGTGTCTTTTTTTAAAAGATAATAATTGCATGTTTAGAAGAGTCTAATAATACATTTAATGCAAAAATGTATATTGTATGGAAAGACTCGAGCAACAAGCACTGAAACTTAAAATAGAAAATTAATTAGTTTCTTTAAATCCTTATTCGCAAAAATTTCCCCGCTATATTTTCTATTTTCTAAACACAATTATTTTTTTTAAATACTGCAAAATTGTGGAGGAAGGGAAATTCATGACCTTTAGTGTATGTGTTTTAATTTTCAATGTGTGAATTTAAAAGAAATAAATAAATAAAAAAGAGAAACCCTGTAATTTTGAATTTTCTAATTTGCGAGCATATGACTTGAAGCAAGGTAATCATCCAAGAAAATATGATTTCAAAATTTCTTAATTGAATCCGCCAATTCAATTTTAACATATAAATCATGCGAAATAATATTATATTAGTTTACCAGCAATAATCTAATAAAAAGGAAGACGCGGTCTCTTATGAGGATGAGGAGAGATCATTTAGTACGGTACAAGCCGAATTGTACTAAATAAAATGAATATTATACGCGATGTATTAAATTTGTAATATTGCGCCTTTTTAAACTTGAACATAAACCAGAAAATTGTTTTATATTAAGTGATTGAATTTTTATATAAAATTAATTTTATAATTACAATTTGGGCATTGTTTGACAGATTAACGTTGGTTACGGACATAGCTCAAATTGCAGGTTTCGTTATTTTGTTACCTAGTATGTTTGATTTTTTATTATTTTTTTTCAAGTACCATATTAAGAGATGGACCTTTTTGATAAATTAACTGAAACTGTACATCACACATTTTCCTACTTTCACTTTCGCATAAACCTCAAGACTAGGACAAATTAAGACGTCTGAAAGAGGCAGAAGTAGCTGTAACCCAACCTTTGCTAAATTAAGTATAATTGATCTGATTAAAATGTTAACAATAAAGAAGAATGAATATCATGAATATCACACATAACGTGCCCTGAAACTTGGGATTTAATTCGTTTAATTCCATTATCATGATTGTGTTGATTAATGATGCATGAAGATGCTGAGTTAATATTTGCTTTTGCTTATCAATGGAACGCCATTGCCTCAAATACGGATTCCTGAATAGAACAATGGACAAGAGATTACAAATCTAATATTTCTAGAATTAATAATGCAATAAAGATAATTACAAGACCGCGGAAATGTAAGAAAGACAAATCTCTTTGCCTGTAATGTATGAGAAACATGCAGTTCACCAGGTATGCCCTTTATAGAACATTTTTTTTATTACAGTAGATGAAAAGGTGACAGTGTCATAGACAGTTCTGGGCGTACGTCTTTATTTTTGTATGGAGAATGCAGAACAGTATGAAATTTGACCTAAGGAAAATTTTAGCGTTGTCTTGAATTAGTCCGAACTTCCTCTGATGTCCCTCGAATTTCTCTTGAAATTGGAATAGTAGAGTGCCAGTAAGTTTGAAGTTAAACATACGAAGGGATTTTTTTCATCTATATGTATGGTTTTCTGAGATACTTATTCTTTTAGATCAGGTTCGTTTTATTGTTCGTTAGAAAAAAAAATGAATGATCGAAGCATCGTTCATGAATTTCATAAATATCACTCATTTAGATTTAGAAGCAGGAGTTGTGGTTTTTAAATGTGTTAGACTGCAATTTTTCTCGAATATTTACATACCGAAAGTCAATAGTGTAAAAAGAAAGACAACTTATAGTGTACGGTACAATTTTCCAAGTGTCTTTTATTTCGCCTCTATTAAGTAACTATACTTTTAAATAATAATTTTTTTGTGGCCATTGAAATTGGTAGACAAGTTCTTATTAACAACCTTTAATCAAACTGAAAGTTGGAGTTAAGAAAATTAAAATGAATCTTATTTGACTTACATGGATGATGATGTTGGTAGGCAAGGTCCATTCCAAACTGTCTGGCAGCGGGGTGTAGGGCCGGGGGACAATGGAAACAAAACATCTCTATTGATAAGCTGGCTTATTCTGTGAAAAAAGAAAGATAACAGATAAAAAGGTTTGCGTCTCAATTCATCTTAATTTAAATTGAAAAAAAGTATCTCTTTCTTTATTAGAAAATGGTTCTTAAAATGAGGATGGATTATATTTTAAGAAAATACCAAGTGATACTAATATGAAAAAAAAAAAAATCAATCGTAGGAATAAAATTAAAAAATGAAATCAGGAAATAGTATTGAAGGATCGCTAACAATGTATATTCAGGAGACGAATATTCAGAAGTCAGTTTTTCATAAATTGTCTTACCTAGTGTGGAGTATTGTGTATTCGGCTTCTTTCTGACGTGCGATACTTGTGCTATCCTCAGTGGCCGGTAGTCGTGTGTCACTCTTATCTCTATGGCGTCTTTGATATTATGAACTCTAATGAAATTTGCCGGGACATCTCTCTTAGCTACACTGATAGTCGTCGTTAAAACACAGAGTGCTTTATCATAATTTGTAATTTTAGAGAATTTAGACTCATTCCGATTTGCAACCACTTCCAATAATTTAGTTTTCAGCATGTAATCCACAATTAATCAAACAAATAAGACAGTGAAGTCCTGCCCACCATAATCTGACGCCAAAAGATGGCAATAAGATATTATTATCTGTGACTGCCTAGAAAGCAGGGCTTCAGTATCATTGGCCAATATCGCAAGTCGCTTCAGCAGTCCGACCTCGCGCACAATGGAAACCTGATAGCGTACCTTACAACGGGTCTAATCTAATAAGCCATCGATTTCAAAAAGCTTGATAATATGAAAAGGCACTTAAAGCCAAATATTAAGCACAAAAGATGTCAGAAAGCAAAAATATTATGTTTGTTTCTGTCAGAATATTGTGAAACATTACCAACTTTGCCTATCTCAGTTCCGGCAAGTGGAAGTAAGGTTGAAAACACTCATACATTTCTAACTTAATTAACCGAGGGGACATAATACACAAAATAGCCATTATGTAAAATTAGACCATCATTATAGAAAAGAAATTCCGGCTTCAGTACATGTAATTAATAGTGGAATCGCATGTGATATTCTTTGGCTAAGCTAAGCTCTCGCTTTAAGTTCTAAAGCAACCGGAAGCAATCAGACCCTATCGGAAATGTCAGTGTGTTTTTAATGTTTGTTTCTTAGGAAGTCATAGCTTTCATTAATAGAAGAAGACGCTAAAATTTTCCATATATCTAATTTGTCAATTTGTGAACAGCACTTTGAACACAATAAAATAATTGAGCAATGAAATTAAAACAAATCTGTCAACGACGTCATTAACAGGTTTATAAGCCTTTACTTTGATTACTTCATTATCGGTCGTTTACCCATTGATTTACAGATTAAACTTTGCTTTAGCTGGAATTTTAAAACTGATTCAGATGAGTTGTCAAACACTGAAAACAAAAAGTCATAGTTGATAAGTATTTAATGACGTCAGCTTCGTTTCCGGATTCTAAAGTGTAAAAAGATCGAATGTTTTGAAAAACGAATACAACTTCTTCAACGTGAGCTCGGACTAAAATTGCTTGCACTTTAAATGAAACATCAGACTCGGAATATTCTGATAATATTATTAAATTTAGCAGGTGTTTTGGCGAAGATAGAAGTGAAAACTCATGTAAATCGTTACAAACATAACAGAGGTACATAAAACAAATGCACCATTTATTTTATTCGTTTTCTATTTTATTCATTTACAAATTTTATAATTTGATAGACCGTAACAACGTTAATGTATTTCCATGACAAGTGTTAGAATCTTGGTCTTTGTTGTAAGTTGTGATAAAGGCAGATGGCAATGTGCCTTGTATGGTTGATTAGCTCGGTAATTTGTTTATGATACAGTAAAACTTAAGTTTCTTCCTTTCATGCCAGGTGTTTAATTCAAGGAAATGATTGTGTATTTAAAATTTCACATTGTACTTTTGCGTGTACCTGATGGAGATTCATTCATAATTTTTTTACAGTCATGAAGGGAGTAAACTCAGTTATTGAAAAAATTAAATATAACGTCTGTTATTAGGTGCTAAATGCCTCGGTCTTTGTGGAGTAGTTAACGCGATTCTGAAATGTTGATTTCTATACTCATATGAGTTTTTGTGTCGCCTGCGAAGCATAGCGACACTTAGGGATCACTTTGTCCGTTGTCCGTCTGTCCGTCTGTCCGTCCGTCCGTCAGTCAGTCCGTCTGTCTGTCTGTCACATTTTGGGTGTCACAGCCCATAACTTTTGAATGGTAAGTGATAGGGCTTTGATATTTCACATGTGTATTCCTTGTGACAAGACCTTTCTACACATACCATAATTTTTGACCTAGTGACCTTGACCTACATATTTGACCTACTTTTCAAAAATAATAAGATTGCTTATATCTTTTGATTGGTAAGGGATAGGGCTTTGATATTTCACACATGTATTCCTTGTGACTAGACCTTTATAAACATACCATAATTTTTGACCTTGTGACCTTGACCTAGATATTTGACCTACTTTTCAAAAAAAGTTAGAATTTGCTATATCTTTTCAATGGTGAGTGATAGGGCTTTGATATTTCACATGTGTATTGGTTGTAACAAGACCTTTCTACACACACCATAATTTTGACCTAGTGACCTTGACCTATATATTTGACCTACTTTCACAAAAAATTAAGATTTTATATATCTTTTGATTGGTAAGGGATAAAGCTTTGAAATTTCACTTGTGTATTCCTGATAACAAGACCTTTCTGCACATACCATGATTTTTGACCTTGTGACCTTGACATAGATATTTGACCTATTTTTCAAAAAAGTTGGGATTCGCTATATCTTTTGATAGGTTAGTGATAGGTATTTGATATTTCACATGTGTATTGTTTGTGACAAGACTTTTCTATGTGACAAGACTTTTCTTAACATACCATAATTTTTTACCTAGTGACCTTGACCTTCATATTTGACCTTTTTTCTAAGGATTGCCTATATCTTTTGATTGCTAAGTGATATAAGGCTTTAATACTTCACACATATATTTCTTATGATGTGACCTTTGTTTTGTTACCAAAGTATTTAGGTAGTGACCTTGACCTAGTTGATTGACACTATTTTCTGAAAATTTGAGATTGATCGTATCTTTCAGTTGGTAAATAAGAGGTCTGATATTTCACATATGAATTTCATTAGACAAGACTTCTATAGTGATACCAGTAATTTTAAACCTTCTAGAATAGGCCGCTTCGCAGGCGACACAAGCATTCCTTGGATTGCTATTTTTTTGGTATAGAGATATCAATGAAAGGAGAATAAATAGAACCAATATGCACATCATAAGTATAACGCAAAAACAACAACAATAAAAGTTAAGATTTTCACCAGACCATGCAACGCTTCGGACCTCACATAGGATAAAAGGTATCACCCGCCATAAATGAAGAGTCTATGCCAGAAAAAGATATACTAGTATATGTGAAAGATAACATGTCTAGTCCATGCTGCAAATTCATCTGTTCTTAAATGATGCTATGAATCTGAAGACGTAACATTTGTACAACTTGGTGAGTGTCACTGCCGGTGGACCAGGAGTCCCAGAGGGCACATGAAGCCAAGTCCGATCAATGTCGGTTGATCGTTTCTTCAAATGCATTTGAAAAATTTCTGTTCACAAAATTTTCTCGAAATATCTGCAAAGTGGGTTCTGTAGCATCATATCCCAACTATCCATCTACGTCTTTCGGTATTGTTTGGACATAACTTTCACAGTCTTTGGCCATATTTCGTTGTTTGGATTGAAGATCACCGACGAGGGTTAAGTACCCGAAACATATTTCCTAATGATGTTTTCATATAAGACTGAGTTTATGGTCCACACCACTTGAATATTACTAAACGCTGTGGAATTTCAAATCTATTGCAATGCATTGAAGGAACGAAACAAAATCAAAGGATCAGTTGGGAACTTAGTAGTCGGCACCGGTTTCCCATTGTTCTCGTTGGTTATGTATATTCTTTTGTATTTAATGTTTTGATTCTGTCCTTGGTGTTTGATCTTCCTTGTCCCTTGGGTGTCTCTTGTTGTGCTTGTCCACTCTGTGTTTTCGTGTATTTGTTTGTTTCATGTATTTTTTTTTTCTGTAGGTACTGCCGCCGGGTCCTGCTGGAGATTCCCTCCTTTCTTTTAGGAAATGCTACATTCGACAAAAAGGAACCAATTTAACAGTATAGACCCTTTCACATTATCTGCGGTACTGAATTTGAAGGCCAGTTCCGGGGGATAAACAATAGATTGCGCATGCACCAGTGACGTAATTCGATTGTTCCAAGATGTTTTCCGCGGAACAAACGAAACATGATTCCGCGCTAAACGTCCTAGAACAATCAAATGACGTCACTGGTGCATGCGCAATCTATTCGATGTCCCCCGGAACTGGCATTTAAATTTAGTACCGCAGATAATGTGAAAGGGTCTATAGCATCATCTGATATTTTAGTTCAAGACATTCGGACAATTGAATCAATGGGCTGACTCTTATCAAAAACAACCAACACAAAACAACCAAAAAAGGAGATCTACTGAATTTGGTTATTTTTCTATCATTTAATTTCCATTGCTATTCTAAAGAAACGAAGATTCTGATTGGCCGAGAAATTGTGTTGATACCTGCATCAACCGAAACCGGAAGTACACGCTTAGCAACGTCATAAGCAACGTCATAAGCAACGTCGTTGACAACACAATGTCAAAACCGCAAATAAATACGTGACGAAATGAAATGATAAGGAATCAATGTAATATTTTTTTTGGTTGACCGAGGTATCAACGCCAAAAATAGAGGGAAGACTCGTGCATCTTGCGCTACGCGCACGATGCAGTTTTCCCTCAATTTTTGGAGCATATAGTGTACTGATGAGACATTATTAGTTGAAAAGAGCATATAGTGAACTGATGAGACATTATTAGTTGAAAAGAGCATATAGTGTACTGATGAGACATTATTGTTTGAAGGAGCATATAGTGTACCGATGAGACATTATTACTTGAAAAGAGCATATAGTGTACTTATGAGACATTATTAGTTGAAAAGAGCATGTAGTGTACTGATGAGACATTATTAGTTGAAAAGAGCATATAGTGTACTGATGAGACATTATTGTTTGAAGGAGCATATAGTGTACCGATGAGACATTATTACTTGAAAAGAGCATATAGTGTACTTATGAGACATTATTAGTTGAAAAGAGCATATAGTGAACTGATGAGACATTATTAGTTGAAAAGAGCATGTAGTGTACTGATGAGACATTATTAGTTGAAAAGAGCATATAGTGTACTAATGAAACATTATTAGTTGAAAAGAGCATATAGTGTACCGATGAGATATAATTAGTGTACTGATGAGACATTGTTTGTTGGAAGAAGCATATTGTGTACTGATGAGACATTATTAGTTGAAAAGAGCATATAGTGTACCGATGAGATATAATTAGTGTACTGATGAGACATTGTTTGTTGGAAGAAGCATATAGTGTACCGATGAGACATCATTGTTTGAAGGAGCATATAGTGTACTTATGAGACATTATTACTTGAAAAGAGCATATAGTGTACTGATGAGAGATAATTAGTGTACTTATGAGACATTATTACCTGAAAAGAGCATATAGTGCACTGATGAGGCAAGAGCATATAGTGTACTGATGAGACATTATTTGTTGAAAAAAGCATATAGTGTATACAGAAATAATCATTTTCAATATTCATTCTTCATACGCACTTACGTTAATCCATTTCTATTATTGTTTTACAAACTAAATGTAATGTGCACCACAGTATAGAATAGATTAGTTGGACTCTGTAATACATGTATTGTATAAGACTAAAATGAAAAAAAGATCTTTTTTTAGATCATCGAGATCTTGAAAAATCGATCATTTTGAGTCCAATGATTATAGTTCTTGCGAAAAAATAAAATGAAATGAAATAAACAAATTAATTAAAAAATAAAATAGAATAAAATTGAAAGTGCAATAAATAGATAAATTCCCCTTGTAAACATCAGAGAGAAAAACAAAGTTGGGAGGGGGATTCCTGAAAAATAATTATAATTTGCAATACCTGAACAAATGCAGAACTGATGTAGGTAGAATTATTACTTCAGTTCAAGTCTTCTATAATTTTTTCCACATAGCTCATTTCATTGAAATGTGGCCATTTTTCAAAAAATAATCATTGGTTTTTAGGGTAATGACCATTAAATTGAACACGAAGGACAAACAATAAAGTACAGTAACTGATTCAGTAATAGGGAATTAGGAACTTCTATAACGGAGAAAATTAACAATTATTCGATAATTGTGTTCAAGCACTTGTCTGGTCTTTGCATAATAACCAGAAAATATCTGCCAAAGATGAAGTATTTTTCTAATTAGAAGATTTCACCATTTTGAGAAGTTTGCTTCACAATTAGCTATAATTCCCTCGGATCTATTGAGACTGCAAGAACCCTCGATGAGTTAATTCTCATCAATTCACGAGTCGTTTCTGCCTCTGATTCGACTTATAACTTAATCATGGGCTGGGATTTGATAGATTTTCATTTTGTTAAAGATGAAAACTTCTTTTGATGGATAAGACTGAAGTAGCATCGATGCCCGATCTTGGCCATTATCCCCTGTCTAATGCCATAAACTAGAATACACTGTAACAGATCCACATTGTAAAGAGCTCAAAGCAATCTGCTTAGGGAAAACAAGTCCCCTTGTGTCATGTGCAAATATGGTTTCATCTATTTAGAGGATTATTTTTTGTTTTTCATGGCGAATAGAGGATTAATTCCGCCATTTGCAAGATCCTATTACATCCAGGGCTTGCTTTTAAATTTCTTGTTAAAACAAGATGTTATCATCATTCTTAAGTCAGAACTTAATTAAGAGAATCAAATCAGATCTTGACTTGATTATAAAGTCTTTTAAAGCAAAACAAGAAAGAGCCAGACAAGAAATACCTATATGGATCTCGCTCGTGGGATGACAGTTAGTAGTCATTACCGCTTTCCAAGAAATCGACCGGCTCGTGGACTCCTGGAATTACAAAAAAAATCATCTAAATTTTGGTACGACGAAAGTACATCAGTTTGCCCACAGGACACAAAAATTATATATTGAATCCCATCATTGCTGTACTTCACTATGGAGATAGTTCATTAGATAGTGTTGTCTCTCGTGTGTCTATAGTGCTATGTCATTGTCTCCGTCTGTTTGTCCGCTTTATCTTTCACTTTTGGTGATTTCCTCCCTATCTTTGTATTGTTTTATGTACCTTTCTTGAATGTGTACGCCTATTGATTGTGATGTTTTAGATTCTGATTTTGGGTTTTGTGTATGACACAAAGGAGGGGATCTCCAACAACGCCAGGTTGCAGCACCCACAGCAAAACAGCAAAACACCCAATGCAAAAACACAGAGCAGACAAGCACAGAAAGAGACACAAAAGGGACAAGGAAAGTCAACGCACAACACAGAAACAGCAAACACAAAGGACTACACATAAACCAACGAGACCAATGGGCAATCGGTGCTGACTTAGGACGGCCATCTGCCACGGAAATAGCAGAAGGTGTGGTTATCCTGGATTACGTGCGCACAACCTTGGCTTTTATTCACTAATTGGATCATCGTTAGAGAAAAAGAAAAAGGAGGGAGTCCGTCAAACACTAAATCACAGAATTCAAAAATCAAAATCAATTAGCACACGAAAAGAGAAAAAAGAATACCAAACAAAACAACTGATTAAGTTCAGATTTTTTTTTATAAAACTCAGGCAGGGTGCGATTCATGATAATAAAACCCACGGATTTTACAATTGAATTGTTATAGTTACTGTGAGAAACTCACAAAAACACCTTTATAACTTAAATCTACTGTTACAAACTCGAGATATTTTTTTCTATAGAAGATATAATAAATATCAGAATTTGGACAATTTTCGATTGCAAAAAAAAAAAAACCAACCCCCCCCCCCCCCCAAAAAAAAACCCAAACTAACAAACAAACAAAAACAAAAAGAATAAATTCTTCATAATTCATTGAAATTGAAATGCTTTTATCTCAAGTTTGCAACTAGCTATTGAAAAATAAAATTGTTCTCAAGTATATATGGACCTAGCTGATGAACTTAATGTATTAATTTCCGCGAGTTTTAATTTTGCATGAATCGGTATTTCCTGAAATTGACTGATTCTTACGCGGAACTGTACTTTTAAAATTCCACGAAAGAACAAGTGGGATGAAATCATTTGCATGTGGAGAGTAAGCATAATTAATATAAATCTTAGATTAAGATCAATTAACGTTACAGGAGTTCCCCTCAGTAAGTCAGTCTCATAGTCGAGAAGGCAGGCAAAATCATTAGATTTTCCAAAGGAACGGTTGCGAACCTCGGAATGAACAAAATTCCGAAGTGAGACCAGGTGCCCGGGGAGAGTCAGCGTCTCCTGATTGCATGCAATTTATTAATAATAATATTTTCAGTATAGTGTCAATTGCAGATTTTATGTAAACATATACTTTTCTAGATAATTTTTTGCAGAATAATGTTAGGGTTTTACTAAAAATGTTAAATGTCTTCAAATTCAATAGCATCATTTAAGACATTATAAATTTACCGCATGGACCAGACATGCACGCTTCGGGTACTAAACCCTCGTCAGTGATCCTTATTCTAATCAATGTAATATGACCAAAAAGTATGAAAATTATTATATCCAAAAATGTACCAAAAGACCTAGCAGAATGGGTGGGATATGATGCTACAGGACAGACATTTTACAAATTTCAAGAAAGTTATGGCTTTCTGAAATCAAGGAATCAAGGTACTTTTCATTTAAGGAGGGTTTGAACACCAAGATGGCGGCGGCATTATTTGTTTTCTCACTTCCTAGGAAAAGTACAGTCTAAACTTCCTTAAAAATTTTATACGCTGATTGATATACATATTTGAGTATCCCGATAAATTTGAATAATTTCCGAAGTCATTTGAAGAAATTATGGCGATTTTCAAAATTGTGGACTTTGGGAGTTTCATCCATGAGCAAACCACAACGTCATTTCGACGTTATCGGGGAAAATGGCGTCACAAACCCTCGCATTTAAAATGCAATAAAAACATTAATACAAAACGTATCGAATCAAAACTTTGCATGAATAAATTAGAAAATTAAATCTTCATCACAGTGAATATGTTGACAAATTAACATTACAGGAAAGCGGACGTCACTTCATTGAAAATGGCTGAATTTAGAAAGAAAAATTGGAAAATATAAAGCTTTGAACATTTTGATCTAAAATTCATTTTTTCTCATTTAATCATGAAATAATCTCTGGACATTGTTGACAATTTTGTTAGCTTTTGACAAAAATTCATCCACAGGATTCCTTATAATTAACTATCAACTACAGTCAATTGGCTCGAACTTGCAGTTTTTGAGCGACAGTGTCATCTTTTATTCCAATATCCTGCCTTTGTTTAAAACACAATTCATCTCATCTTTTCCATATGTAAGTGCAATACATTTATGAAGATTTTGGAAGTTAAATCAAAATTAATTTCCAATAACTTTACGAGAACTGGAGTGACACTATCAATATTATGACGTCATCAAGAAATTCACGAAAATGTCGATTAATGCATATTTCAAAGTCTCGTAGAAAATTTTCATGTGGATAGAATCAAATGTAAGTTTATTTAACTGAGGACAGACAAGACATATATAATTTAAGATATTTTTTGAAAAATTGAATTTGGCTTCCAAGTGTTCAATGCCTCCTGAAATTATTCGACAAAATATTAGAAGGTTCACAAAAATAACAATACTTTCATTGTATTTCTATAAACAATAAATAATAATTATTGTCCTTCGATTTTGAAAAGCTGATATTCATTTAACTTAAAATCAAATGGGAGTCCCATAGAAAACGAACTTTTACTGTCAGCTTTGTTAAACTTTGTGTATATACAATAGATTAATCTTAAGGGGGGTTCGAGTATCGTTATTTTGACACTTCAAACCAAAGATTTACCTTCGAATAATCTGAAATGTAAATATAACAAGAATTGGCACTTTTAGTGCAAAATCCTATTTTGCCCAAATTTAGTTTATATCCAAGGGAAACTGAATAAAATGAATATGAGGTATCTTATATCTAGACAATAAGGCATGTTTAAGAATTGCAGATACACATTATTAGTCGTAGATGACAAGACAATAATACAATTTTGTAAAAAAATGTCACAATTTGCGGGCAAACATTTTATGTTTAATTGTTAGAGACTATATAATCAAAGTTAAACCCCTACAAGGTATCTATTTCATCATTTATATGTTTTACACTGACTCTCCCCGGGCAGCTGGTCTCACTTCGGAATGATGTTCATTCCGGGGTTCGCAACCGTTCCGATGGGAATTTTCACGATTTGGCCTTGCCTTCTCGACTTTGAGACTGAATAACTGTTAGGTACTTCTTTGATGTTTATCACATTTAATGAAGTTAATGGTTTTATATTTATATTTCAAGATTTGTCCTTTTTGGCCCTTTATCAATTTGACTTCATATAATTATTTTGCTATTTTGGAAACTTGTCATTTGATCCAAATATAACATCGAAATTAAAGAAGGTAAATATCTGAGCACCATCCCTCCAAGGCTATCGATTTTATTTGGATATGCTACTGAATTGACCCTACAGGAAATTTGGAACCGCGTACTCTCTGCAAAGTAAATACACCTATTTAAATTCTAAAAATAAAACCAGAGGGCGCTAGTAAAATGAATTTGGGCGGCTTATGAAATGCACTTTGGCTGGAAGCTTCATTGATGAGAATTAAATATTCGAAACACGTGTCTGGTGCAAAATAAATTGGTTTGAAATTTTCTTCAAGAAGGTATAGATTTGGAACCCTTCCGCAAGGTCAATCCGAGGCAGCGGACCCTGTCTTTTATCGACCAGCGAACGCCCATATTAAGAAATAAGGTCTAGTCCGGATACGGCCCATGTTATTGTTGCTTAATTAACTTAGAAAAAAAGGTGCCGATATTATATAAAACGTCGGTTAACTCCGTACGGCGGATTCGCCTAGCATACAAAACAGACCGCTCATTCCGCAACGTCATGGTGACAACCGTCATCGTGGCGTTACGGTATGGACAGTCCGATTTGTATGCTAGGCGAAGCCGCCGTAAGGAGTAGACCGACCTTTTATATTAATATGCCATTTTGTTGTACATTATCATCAAAATACAGGAGGTGCGAAGCCTTGTAGCTTCCATCGAATGATTTTTGTATTGTTTTTACGGTACTGAATAGAACCTACAGGAGATAGGGAACACTCGATCTAGGAAAAAAATTAAATTTAAGATCGACAAATTAAGCGAGAGGGTAAGACAAAATTATTTTGGCTTCTCTAAATCAGGTAATCTGATTCGCTTGAACCTCCACTGATTAGGATTCATTACCCGAAACATTGATGTTGAGTACACAGTATTAAAAAAAATTGTCAGCGATTTTAAATGTACAATCCATTGATTCGACCTTGAGCATTCAGTTTTATAGTTGACCGTTCAGTTTTATTTTTCAAAGCTTGAGTTTACACAAAAGGCACTGACAAATTCAAATAAAGTTAGAAAACTCGTAGCTTTAGAATTAACCTCTTTATATACTTGTATTTGCTATAAATTTTGGATTTTCTCTATTCCGGCCTCGAGCATTACTTGTGAGGCATTATTTGTTGGAATATACATATGGTAAATTACTACCGGAAAGCATATTCTAAAATTGATATTTCAAACCAATAAGAGAATAGTGGCTGTGTGTCCCTGAAAGATACATTGCTTCCACCAGGACTTGAAATATACTTTTCAATTATCTGTCACTATAAATTCTAAACATTTGGAATCAACAAATATTCTAAAACTTAGGAGTATCTTGCTGAATACAAAGCTCTGTTCTGAGCTGGCTGTTTGGTATACATCTAGGTAGTCTAGAATTTGGCTCCATATATTTTCACTTTATGTGTTTCCTCTATTTCGTCATTGAGCATCTGTGGAAAGACATTGTTTGTTGAAATAAGGTTATGATGCACGGACATTATTACCAAAGAACATATATTTCAATGTTGATGTTTTTAATTAAATATTATTTTCTGTAGCAAGATATTGATAGTCTGCGCAAACGTCTATTACCTATCTGCACTGGGGAGAAAAAGGAAAATGTCGATTTTCATTTAAAAAGGCTTTTGTCTGTAAGTGCATAATATTAATCTGAATATGGTAGTGATTAGCTTCTTGGTTTTCTGATTATCAGTAAGTTGACTTATTGATGAAATATGTACATGTGGCCTTGGTTCTTGATTATTTGCAAAAAAAATGCCTAGTTGGTGAATGCAATTTGCTTATGATCAATTATAAAGGAAATGAAAGAAAACAAAACAATCTAACAAAATCACTATTTTGATAAACACCATTACAACAGAGTCCTTGCAATTATGACTCATTCTGCTACGTCTTTCATTACATTTTTGGTCATGATAACTTTCACATTCTTTGACCATACTACATTGTTTAGATTGAGGATCAATGACGAGTTTAAGCACCCGAAACGTGCATGTCTGGTCCATGCTGCAATTTTCTCTATTCTAAAATGATGCTATTGAATTTGAAGACGTTTAACATTATTCCTGTGTCTCTGTGTATGAATTGGTTTCCTATATGTAGAATTTTCCTCCTCATATAATCATCATATGGATTTACTATATCTCGGCCTCCTTATCATTGAGACATTACTTATTGAAATACGTATATGGTGCGGATATTTTAACAATAGAACATATATTTCTCAATTCAGAATACAACGTATCAATATAAAACTTTATAGAGCCTTTGATTTTTAAAATAACTATACACATAAATGCGCTACTGAAATGGATTTTGGTGGCGTATGAAAATCACGTTGGTTGGAAGCATCACAGATGGGATTTAAATGACAAATATGGATAATTACCATATCCCCGAATACAGCACAAAACTGATAATTCAGAAAATCAGAAACCGAAGGTATACAAAATCAGGATAAAACAGGAACCAAAGCAAACAAACAAAAACCACCACCATATGAAAAGAAGTTTCCCGTTTGGAAGTGAGACCAGGTGCCCAAGAAGAGTAAGCATCTCCTGCTTGTATGCAACACCCACCGCTTCAATTCGGTAGAACTGTCACATCCGGTTACTTCAATCCAAAACACTTGCCTATTGCATAATAAATTGGTTTGAATTTTTATGCCCCCGGAATCAAAGATTCGGGGGCATATAGTTTTTGGCCTGTCCGTCTGTTTGTCTGTTTATCTGTTTGTCTGTTTGTCTGTTTGTCTGTTTGTCTGTTTGTCCGAAAAACTTTAACATTGGACATAACTTTTGAATGGGAAGTGATAGGGCTTTCATATTTCACATGTGTATTCCTTGTGACAAGACCTTTCCATTGATACCAAAATTTTTGACCTCGTGACCTTGACCTTGACCTTTGACCTACTTTTCAAAAACTTTAACATTGGGCATAACTTTTGAATGGTAAATGATAGGGCTTTCATATTTCACATGTGTATTCCTTGTGACAAGACCTTTCCATTGATACCAAAATTTTTGACCTCGTGACCTTGACCTTGACCTTTGACCTACTTTTCAAAAAACTTTAACATTGGGCATAACTTTTGAAATGGGAAGTGATAGGGCTTTCATATTTCACATGTGTATTTCTTGTGACAAGACCTTTCCATTGATACCAAAATTTTTGACCTCGTGACCTTGACCTTGACCTTTGACCTACTTTTCAAAAACTTTAACATTGGGCATAACTTTTGAATGGTAAATGATAGGGCTTTCATATTTCACATGTGTATTCCTTGTGACAAGACCTTTCCATTGATACCAAAATTTTTGACCTTGTGACCTTGACCTTTGACCTACTTTTCAAAAAACTTTAACATTGGGCATAACTTTTGAATGGGAAGTGATAGGGCTTTCATATTTCACATGTGTATTCCTTGTGACAAGACCTTTCCATTGATACCAAAATTTTTGACCTCGTGACCTTGACCTTGACCTTTGACCTACTTTTCAAAAACTTTAACATTGGGCATACCTTTTGAATGGTAAGTGATAGGGCTTTCATATTTCACATGTGTATTTCTTGTGACAAGACCTTTTCATTGATACCAAAATTTTTGACCTCGTGACCTTGACCTTGACCTTTGACCTACTTTTCAAAAACTTTAACATTGGGCATAACTTTTGAATGGTAAGTGATAGGGCTTTCATATTTCACGTGACAAGACCTTTCCATTGATACCAAAAAATTTGACCTCGTGACCTTGACCTTTGACCTACTTTTCAAAAACTTTAACATTGGGCATAACTTTTGAATGGTAAGTGATAGGGCTTTCATATTTCGCATGCGTATTCCTTGTGACAAGACCTTTCCATTGATACCAAAATTTTTGACCTCGTGACCTTGACCTTTGAACTTTTAACCCAGCGACCTCCCATACATGTACTTAACAGAAAATAGTGTTCATACTAACAAAGATGCCACCGGGGGCATTCGTGTTTCACAAACACAGGCTTTATTCTTCAAGAGTTGGAAACTTCCGTATTATGTATCTGTGTCTGTAATTTTTTGGAACAACTTAAAAAGGTATCAACCCGCTGGCCGAATATATTTATTATAACCAAAGTACTCTCTCACTATGTATAATGTAATATGATAGTTCTCGAATATATCAAATTGATAATTTCATGAATTTGAATTCGTTGATTTTGTCAAAGTTCTATGCTTCCATTGACATATTAAGAACACAAGCAGAATTCACTGAAGGTACGGCGAATAGCAGACTCTTTTAGAACAGAGGACGAGGCTAATCTACAGTATAGAATCATTTTGCTTGGGGAAGATGGATATGTTTGGCCTGTCTCAGAAATTAGGCAAGCTTATCGAATAATGTGATAACGTCAAATACAACCTGTCTTCTCTTATTAAGAAGCCGTTATACTACTATAATGAAATTATTCCTTAATATAATAACCCCATTAAGGATAATGTAATCTAGGAAGTTCTGGATAATACAATAAAGGAAAGATGAAACAAGGGATTATGGTATAAAGAGATCAATGTTTTCATAAGAGGGGTTATTGAGCGTATACAATGGAAAATAATGCACTCTCAATTCCTCACTTCATTATGACGAAAATGAAATCAACGTTCCTTAACATGCTTTCTTTGTATTTTGATGTACCGAAAAGTAAAGTGGGGCACATGAGAATTTTATGTTTAACGCTTCAAAAGAAGACACAAGAAGATACTGCAGGATATTGTTCTCTATACAAAGACATGAAAGGTAAAGCGATGGTAATTTAGAACAAACAGAAAATAAGGTTAAAAGATCATCCCTCAGTCTTAAACGAACTGGTTTTAGAGAAAAGGTAATTGTTCTTGTTTATAAGGAGAAAGTATCAAGAGACAACATTGACAGTGATAACATGATGACTTAATGCTTGGGCGAAAAGGGGAGGAGCACACAAACACACTACGTCACCAAAAAATCAGCACAAAGAAACAGAACAATGACCGACATTTTATGGACTAGTTGTACATGAAAACGGAATTCATTGTAGATGGCTTTAATGAAATGAGCAAATAAGCCACCAAAATAAAGATTCCAGCTAAGATATAAACTCTATCAAATGAATGTTTTCGGATTATAAAGCTCGTTTGAAACATGTTAAACAATCTTCAGAAAATGTCCCGACATGAAACATATCTAAGGTGAGGATCAACTGTGCATTATTTTGTACAATGTATGGGTTTTACATGGCTTTCAAAAATTGAAAATATAATTAGGAAAGTAGTGAGTATTGAGGACTTTACTATCAACTAAAAAACTCTTAACAAAATCTCCGCATGGACCACGCTACAATGACAACCTCGATACGTATGATCCCAACAAACCAGCAGACATCTAACAGCTACATCGACATTCGGTAGGCTTGCTAGACTGGCTATGTTTAGATTTCAAGTTGTTTTCTTTAAATGCGAATACTGCAGGCCAAATAATAAAAGATAAATAAGTACATTGTGTATACTCTCCTACAGTAACTGTAACCACAATATTTTGGCTTCTATGATGATAGGCTGTTTGACTCAATTTTATCAAGGGCTAGGTTTTTTTTCAAACTTAAGGGCATTTACACTTCACAGAACAACTTAAAGTATATAATGTAATCAAGGACAGAGTGATATAGATCAAGACAGAATGACTTCCGTGTGTCTACTCTCTAACTGAAAGGATCAGTAGATTGGCTAAGCGGTCATACCTACTTCACTGGATTCTTCTTTCAACAATTCCTTTTCCGCAATTTTCTAATCTTCGTATAATGAGATAATGAAATTCTCAGAAACACTTTTCATAGAAAATTAGATATTTCTCCTTTGAAGAACATTCTGGTGTTAAACTTATGATACTGTTTACACGTTTGTGTCGAGACAAACTTAAGTTTCAATGGTTGTCTCCCGTTGGCGATAGACAAATTTCTGATGGCAATGATGATCCGATGCTTTCCAGTTTTTAATACAAAGGATCTCATTTTGCATCGAATAATTAAATGTCCTATCTACGACAAGGGCTATAAGAATAAGGAATATACTTCAAACAAGAGTATGTAACTGTGACGGTATGGACAAACACGCACAATTGCAAAAAAAAAAAAACCAGGACACAAAACAATGAACACACAAATAAACAACGATAGCACTCACAAAAATGAACAAACAAACACACCAAAAATGCAAATTGTCACTATTGAAATATATTTTCCATAGTACCATTTTTATTGCACTAGACACGTGTCTCGCACATTTGAACCCCCGCCAGCAGCACCCCATGCCAAACAGTTTCAATAAAGCCGAAGTGAATTTTCCTGGCGCTATCCACCAACGTCAACATATGAAAAGAAATAGACGAATGTGCATCATATGTTTACTTTCGAAGACCATACTCTATATAACAGCAAATGATTTGGGATGTACATATTTATCCGGATTTCAACAAAAACCGGACAATTGGTAGGGTTATATGTACGTAATGCGGATAATCTCACCATTTGTTATTAGCGTAGCATAGTGGCAGATGAGGGTCAAATGTTCGTACCAGTTTATCATTTGTGTCGTTTGTTTGTGTTTAGTGTTTTGATGTCGTCATTAGTGTTTGGTCTCCCTTGTGACTTTGGTGTATCTTGTGTATGCCTACTCTGGGTTGATGTCGTCATTAGTGTTTGGTCTCCCTTGTGACTTAAGTGTATCTTGTGTATGCCTACTCTGTGTTTTGATGTCGTCATTAGTGTTTGGTCTCCCTTGTGACTTTGGTGTATCTTGTGTATGTCTACTCTGTGTTTTGATGTCGTCATTAGTGTTTGGTCTCCCTTGTGACTTTGGTGTATCTTGTGTATGCCTACTCTGGGTTGATGTCGTCATTAGTGTTTGGTCTCCCTTGTGACTTTAGTGTAACTTGTGCATGCCTACTCTGTGTTTTGATGTCGTCATTAGTGTTTGGTCTCCCTTGTGACTTTAGTGTATCTTGTGTATGTCTACTCTGTGTTTTGATGTCGTCATTTGTGTTTGGTCTCCCTTGTGACTTTAGTGTAACTTGTGCATGCCTACTCTGTGTTTTGATGTCGTCATTAGTGTTTGGTCTCCCTTGTGACTTTAGTGTATCTTATGTATGTCTACTCTGTGTTTTGATGTCGTCATTAGTGTTTGGTCTCCCTTGTGACTTTAGTGTATCTTGTGTATGCCAACTCTGGGTTGATGTCGTCATTCGTGTTTGTTCTCTCTGTGACTTTAGTGTATCTTGTACATGCCTACTCTGTGTTTTGATGTCGTGATTAGTGTTTGGTCTCCCTTGTGACTTAAGTGTATCTTGTGCATGCCTACTCTGTGTTTTGATGTCTTGATTAGTGTTTGGTCTCCCTTGTGACTTTAGTGTATCTTGTGCGTGCCTACTCTGTGTTTTGATGTCGTGATTAGAGTTTGGTCTCCCTTGTGACTTTAGTGTATCTTGTGCATGCTTACTCTGTGATTTGATGTCGTCATTAGTGTTTGGTCTCCCTTGTGACTTTAGTGTATCTTATGTACGTCTACTCTGTGTTTTGATGTCGTCATTAGTTTTTGGTCTCCCTTGTGACTTTAGTGTATCTTGTGTATGTCTACTCTGTGTTTTGATGTCGTCATTAGTGTTTGGTCTCCCTTGTGACTTTATTGTATCTTGTGCATGCAAACTCTGTGATTTGATATCGCCATTAGTGTTTTGTCTCCCTTGTGACTTTAGTGTATCTTATGTACGTCTACTCTGTAATTTGATGTCGCCATTAGTGTTTTGTCTCCCTTGTGACTTTATTGTATCTTGTGCATGTCTACTCTGTGATCTGATGTGGCCATTAGTGCTTGGTCTCCCTTGTGACTTTAGTGTATCTTGTGCATGCCTACTCTGTGTTTTGATGTCGTCACTAGTGTTTGGTCTCCCTTGTGACTTTAGTGCATCTTGTGCATATCTACTCTGTGTTTTGATGTCGTGATTAGTGTTTGGTCTCCCTTGTGACTTTAGTGTATCTTGTGCATGCTTATTCTGTGTTTTGATGTCGTCATTAGTTTTTGGTCTCCCTTGTGACTTTAGTGTATCTTGTGTATGTCTACTCTGTGTTTTGATGTCGTCATTAGTGTTTGGTCTCCCTTGTGACTTTATTGTATCTTGTGCATGCCTACTCTGTGATTTGATGTGGCCATTAGTGCTTGGTCTCCCTTGTGACTTTAGTGTATCTTATGTACGCCTACTCTGTGTTTTGATGTCGCCATTAGTGTTTGGTCTAACTTGTGACTTTATTGTATCTTGTGCATGCTTATTCTGTGTTTTGATGTCGTCATTAGTGTTTGTTCTCCCTAGTGACTTTATTGTATCTTGTGCATGCTTATTCTGTGTTTTGATGTCGTCATTAGTGTTTGTTCTCCCTTGTGACTTTAGTGTATCTTGTGCATGCCTACTCTGTGTTTTTATGTCGCCATTAGTGTTTGGTCTCCCTTGTGACTTTAGTGTATCTTATGTACGTCTACTCTGTGTTTTGATGTTGCCATTAGTGTTTGGTCTCCCTTGTGACTTTAGTGCATCTTGTGCATATCTACTCTGTGTTTTGATGTCGTGATTAGTGTTTGGTCTCCCTTGTGACTTTAGTGTATCTTGTGCATGCTTATTCTGTGTTTTGATGTCGTCATTAGTTTTTGGTCTCCCTTGTGACTTTAGTGTATCTTGTGTATGTCTACTCTGCGTTTTGATGTTGTCATTAGTGTTTGGTCTCCCTTGTGACTTTATTGTATCTTGTGCATGCCAACTCTGTGATTTGATATCGCCATTAGTGTTTTGTCTCCCTTGTGACTTTAGTGTATCTTATGTACGTCTACTCTGTGTTTTGATGTCGCCATTAGTGTTTGGTCTCCCTTGTGACTTTAGAGTATCTTGTGTATGTCTGCTCTGTGATTTGATGTCGCCATTAGTGTTTGGTCTCCCTTGTGACTTTATTGTATCTTGTGCATGCCTACTCTGTGATTTGATGTGGCCATTAGTACTTGGTCTCCCTTGTGACTTTAGTGTATCATATGTACGAATACTCTGTGTTTTGATGTCGCCATTAGTGTTTGGTCTCCCTTGTGACTTTATTGTATCTTGTGCATGCTTATTCTGTGTTTTGATGTCGTCATTAGTGTTTGTTCTCCCTTGTGACTTTATTGTATCTTGTGCATGCTTATTCTGTGTTTTGATGTCGTCATTAATGTTTGTTCTCCCTTGTGACTTTAGTGTATCTTGTGCATGCTTATTCTGTGTTTTGATGTCGTCATTAGTGTTTGTTCTCCCTTGTGACTTTAGTGTATCTTGTGCATGCCTACTCTGTGTTTTGATGTCGCTATTAGTGTTTGGTCTCCCTTGTGACTTTAGTGTATCTTGTGCATGCTTATTCTGTGTTTTTATGTCGCCATTAGTGTTTGGTCTCCCTTGTGACTTTAGTGTATCTTGTGCGTGCCTACTTTGTGTTTTGATGTCGCCATTAGTGCTTGGTCTCCCTTGTGACTTTATTGTATCTTGTGCATGCCAACTCTGTGATTTGATGTCGCCATTAGTGTTTGGTCTCCCTTGTGACTTTTGTGTATCTTATGTACGTCTACTCTGTGTTTTGATGTCGCCATTTGTGTTTGTTCTCCCTTGTGACTTTAGTGTTTCTTGTGCATGCCTACTCTGTGTTTTGATGTCGCCATTAGTGTTTGGTCTCCCTTGTGACTTTAGTGTATCTTGTGCATGCTTATTCTGTGATTTGATGTCGCCATTAGTGCTTGGTCTCCCTTGTGACTTTAGTGTATCTTGTGAATGCCTACTCTGTGATTTGATGTCGCCATTAGTGCTTGGTCTCCCTTGTCACTTAAGTGTATCTTGTGCATATCTACTCTGTGTTTTGATGTCGTGATTAGTGTTTGGTCTCCCTTGTGACTTTAGTGTATCTTGTGTATGTCTACTCTGTGTTTTGATGTCGTCATTAGTGTTTGGTCTCCCTTGTGACTTAAGTGTATCTTGTGCGTGCCTACTCTGTGTTTTGATGTCGTGATTAGAGTTTGGTCTCCCTTGTGACTTTAGTGTATCTTGTGTATGTCTACTCTGTGTTTTGATGTCGTCATTAGTGTTTGGTCTCCCTTGTGACTTTAGTGTATCTTGTGTTTGTCTACTCTGTGCTTTGATGTCGTCTTTAGTGTTTGGTCTCCCTTGTGACTTTCGTGTATCTTGTGTATGCCTACTCTGTGATTTGATGTCGTCATTAGTGTTTGGTCTCCCTTGTGACTTTAGTGTATCTTGTGTTTGTCTAGTCTGTGTTTTGATGTCGTCATTAGTGTTTTGTCTCCCTTGTGATTTTAGTGTATCTTGTGTATGTCTACTCTGTGTTTTGATGTCGTCATTAGTGTTTGGTCTCCCTTGTGACTTTAGTGTATCTTGTGTATGTCTACTCTGGTTTGATGTCGTCACTAGTGTTTGGTCTCCCTTGTGACTTTAGTGTATCTTGTGTATGTCTACTCTGTGTTTTGATGTCGTCATTAGTGTTTGGTCTCCCTTGTGACTTTAGTGTATCTTGTGTATGTCTACTCTGTGTTTTGATGTCGTCATTAGTGTTTGGTCTCCCTTGTGACTTTAGTGTATCTTGTGTATGTCTACTCTGTGTTTTGATGTCGTCATTAGTGTTTGGTCTCCCTTGTGACTTTAGTGTATCTTGTGTATGTCTACTCTGTGTTTTGATGTCACCATTAGTGTTTGGTCTCCTTTGTGACTTTGGTGTATCTTGGGTATGTCTACTCTGGTTTGATGTCGACATTAGTGTTTGGTCTCCCTTGTGACTTTAGTGTAACTTATGTATGTCTACTCTCTTTTCTTTTGGTTGTTCTCATGTTGTCATGGGGGTACTTCTTCCGAGTTCTTTTGGAAATCCTTTCTTTAACCTTCTATGCTGGTGCCGGGGAGAGGTATGTATTTGACAATTCCATTTACACCACTTAGGAAAAAACCGATAGAATCACACTACAATTAATCATATACTTTCAGTCTCATTTGATTTTTTGAAAACCCCGTAATCGGAGATTCGGGGGCATATATACTGGACAAAGAAAAAAGACAAAGATCATTCTCGTTCAAAATAGTGATGTGTAATTTTCATCAAAGTACTGGAGCTAAACTAGGGACAATATTACAAAAAGAAACCGGTCAAAAACAATGTCCGGTCATTGTTTTCATTTCTATGTAATTTATTTTTTAATTTTCCTGATTTTCAATTTTGATTAAAATGCTTATTTTACCAAAAATCATATTTTTTACTCTTTTATCTCTTTTTTAATTACCATTATTTAATAAACCTTCCAGATTCATTAAACTACACAATTATCATTTAAGTTTAATTTATCGTTCAGTTTAAAACCCCTCATTTTAATGTATACTTTTTCTCACTCTTTTTCTTGCGTTTTCAAAAATTGCCAGGGTTATGTCAGATTTTCGTTTACAGCGATGAGCCCAATTTAATTACCAGATTTTCAAAACAATATCATTGTGTACTTTAGATCAGACATGCAATTTCTAATAATTAATTATGAAATATTCATTCTGTGCAGATTTTGGTTCAAAATTCTATTTTTCTGAAATCCGCATTTTTGTAGAAATTAGTAGGAGATAGACACTTCGCTCCCTTGACTCTTTTGTAGCCCAGAGTTGTACAAATACTGACAACTTACTCAAGAATTTATTTTTATCTGAGTTATGACAATAGAACTGTGCAAATAAAACAAAGTCCCTATCACAATGATAATTCAATGCAAACTCTAAATAAATGTCCTTAACTTTTTTTGCGCAGTATAGTTTTTGGTCTGCGTCTGTCTGTTTGTCTGCAAAACTTTAACCTTGGCCATAACTTTTGAATGGTAAGTGATAGGGCTTTCATGTTTCACAAATATATTCCTTGTGACAAGACCTTTTCATGGAAACAAAAATGTTTGACCTTAAAATGTGAACTATTTTCAGCTGTTTTACAGAGACAGATGCAAACGGAGGCATTCGTGTTTCACAAACACAAGTTTTTATATTTATTAATCAAATATGATGAATTTTAAGAAAACAAACATTTTACATCACATACAATGTAGTACAAAGACAGAACAGAACAAAACCTATGATTAATTTGATTCTACTTGTCCTTCCATGATTTTGAAAAATTGTGGCAGTTTTTAAAATTTTCATAAAATTTCCAAAATAAGCCCTCCGTATGAATGCAATACTTTAATTATTGGAAATAAAGTTTCCTTTTGATATTGACGGGGTTTCAATGTAATTTTGATCAGAATTAAATCAGAAACAAATAGTTCAAATACACAAGACCACAAGCCGAAATTCATTAATGGCGGACAAAATAACGAAAAATGCATGAGATTTTGCGCTCTTTATTATTAGAATGAAACAATGGAATTATGTCTTCTAATAGTGATCAAAGGAGGGGAGCTCCAACACCAGGTTGCAGCACCCACAGCAAAACCCCCAAAACATCCAATGCAAAAACACAAATCAGACAAGCACAGAAAGAGACGCACAAGGGACAAGGAACGTCAACGCAAAACACAGAAACGTCAAACACAGAGGACCACACATAAACCAACGAGACCAATGGGCAACCGGTGCCGACTTAGGACGGCCATCTGCCACGGAAACAGCAGAAGGTGTGGTTATCCTGGATTACGTGCACACAACCCTCCCACTTTTCCGATAACCCAGAGGTCTCGAAGAACGTACAATTGTGGTGTAAAACAACCTCATTAACATCAACAATGTCATTATAGAAAATTACACCACAATGATGTTAACCCGGATATTTTGTGTTCTAGTACAAGAACGGAATTAATTGGAGGTATAGAGAAAAATAATTTTTATTCTAAACTTTTTACAGTATATATGTGTCTAATAGTACGGAAGTGTTCCAACTTCTATACCGTCCGAAGAAAATTTCAAACCAATTAATTATGCACCAGACACATGTTTCGGATACTTTAAAAATCATCATCAGTGATGCTTCCATCCAAAGTTATTTTAGACACAGCCAAAATTCATTTCAGTAGCGCCATTTGGTTATATTTTTTGAAAATAAATTTGTGCAATATACAGAGAATGCGTAGGGTCGATTAAGTAGCATATCCAAATAAAATCTATATTCATAGCATAGCAGGGATGGTGATAAGATGTTAACCTCCTTAAATTTCAATGATATTTTTGAATGAAATGACAAGTTTCCAAAATAGCAAAATATCATTTATGACGTCAAATCGACGGGCAAAAACAAAGCTTTGCACATGTAGCCAAGATCGATCAAATCCGATTGATCGTGTCTCCAACGCATTCGACAATTTCTGTTATCAACATTTCTTGAAATTTCTACTTGGGTTGAAACATCATATCCCACCCATCCTGCTACGTCTTTCGGTGCATTTTTTCCATAATTTTCACACACTTTGGCCATATTACATTGTTTAGATTGAGGATCAATGACGAGGGTTAAGTACTTTAGTACCTTAAATAACGTGCATGTCTGGTCCATGCTGCAAATGTTTCCGTTCTTAAATGATGCAATTGAATTTGAAGACATTTAACATTCTTTCAGGGGAGACAGGTTGAAAAAATTAATTAATACACATAAAAACTTCTATTGTTAAACGTCTTTAAATTCAATAGCATCATTTAAAACCTGATAAATTTACAGCATGGACCAGACATGCACGTTTCGGGTACTAAACCCTCGTCAGTGATCCTCAGTCTAAACAATGTAATATGGCCAAAAAGTATGAAATTATGATTGTCCAAAAATGAACCAAAAGACGTAGCAGAATGGGTGGGATATGATGCTACAGGACCCACGTTTTAGAAATTTCAAGAAATGTTGTAACAGAAAATTTCAAATGCGTTGAAGAGACAGACGATCAACCGAAGTTGATCGAACTTGGCTACATGTGCCCTCGGGGACTCTTGGTCCACCAGCAGTGACACTCACCAAGTAGTTCAAATGTTAAACGTCTTTAAATACAATAGCATCATTTAAAACCTGATAAATTTACAGCATGGACCAGACATGCACGTTTCGGGTAGAAAAACCCTCGTCAGTGATCCTCAGTCTAAACAATGTAATATGGCCAAAAAGTATGAAATTATTATTGTCCAAAAATGAACCAAAAGACGTTGCAGAATGGGTGGGATATGATGCTACAGGACCCACGTTTTAGAAATTCCAAGAAATTTTGTAACAGAAAATGTCTTGGGGAACGAGTTTAAAGTGTGTCCCTACTCGTAGATATAACAATTTTGTTTTCATCAAAGATACAGTACATTTCAGAAAGGTACCCTTGCGCATTTTAATGATAAAAGATTTATGAATATCAAATATCCAGTTTATGCATTTAATCCCTCAAAGTTCACTTATAATAGGTCCAGAATTAATTGTTTTGTTCAAAATGATAAAATAAGTAATACAGAAAAAAATATAGCACTCGAAAAGATATAATAAGTTGTACATTTCAATGATATGTCTCGAAACACAAGGCAACCCCCTATAATTTCATTGTATTTACGACTAATAAAATAGATTTAATCCAACTTTTCGCCAAAAATAATGAATAGAATTTCTTCATTTTGCATTTTTTATAAGATAATGTATATAAATGAGGGGAAAAACGCGTGCAAGTATCAAATTTTGTATATATCACGATGTGGCTCCACCGATAAGGGTACCCCAATTTTTTGTGTGCAGTTTTGATGTACCTTTTTTTCCAACAATACACAAACAACCATTTAACAGGAAAACTTCTTTTGACATTCTTTCAATAGATCAAAGTGTAACCTATAGGAAAAGACTGAACATTAGTGTAAAATACCCCTAATGGAAGGTATTTAGGATAATACATAAAGGTACCCCCTAAACTTCCAAAGGTGTTTGGACATAAACAGTCATGAAAAATGAGTCAAGTTTTCAATAATCTTCAATATACAAAATTGACATGAAAAACAATGTATATTGGTCAGTAGTGGTAATAAGGAAGTGTACCAACTCTATACCTTCCGAAGAAAATTTCAAACCAACTTATTATGTACCAGATACGTGTTTCGGTTATTAAATCCTCATCAGTGATGCTTCCATCCACAGTGATTTTAGACAAAGCCAAAATTCATTTTAGTAACGCAATTTAGGAGGTAAGCATCGACCCTCTAATGGGTTTGGACACATTTTCATTAACTTACGCTTGAATAGACCCTACACGAAATTTCAAAATTAGAGTTGATCAAATTTACGAAAGAGCTTTATATACTGAAACTTTAGTATCCAAAATTACTTGGCTTTTCTGAATCATGTTCGCTTAAAATACCCCTGATGAGGATTCATAATCCGAAACAAGCATAAGTTGGAATATTTCTTTCCGCCCCAGTTTTGCTGTATCACAGTATCCTGTGAGACAGCCTTTGTAAGACACACAAGTTGTCTCAAAAAATACACATTGACCAATGAGAAAAGAGAAAATTCTTATTTTCACGTCACAGTAAAGGCGTCAGAGAACATGGAATTAGATGGCACGAAACTTTGTTTGAATTCACATTTATCTCATGTTTCATGGAAGAAGAGATAGATTCTTCCTTTAAATACTGATTAAGACATAAGAATTTAAACAAGAGTGATAGATATTTTACATCTTTTCCTTTGTTCCGATACGCTCCACTCGGGAAAAAACGAAATTTCCGTCACTCGTGTATAATTTTAATTCTCACCCAATAGATCGTGAAAGAACCTATTATTATTTACCGTACTGTACCGTACCGAGAGTCCCCGAGGGCACATTTAGCCAAGTTCTATCAATTTCGGTTGACAGGTTTCCAGGGAGCTGTTGCGACGGGTGTTGCATGCAATCATGAGACGCTGACTCTCCCCGGGCACCTGGTCTTACTTCGGAGTGTTGTTCATTCCGGGGTTCGTAGCCGTTCCGATGGGAATTCTCACAATTTGGCCTTGCCTTTTCGACTTTGAGACTGAATAACTGTTAGGTACTTCTTTGATGTTTATTCAAACACATTGAAAATTTCTGTTTACAAATTTTTTTTTAAAAATCTCTGAAGCCTGGATCCTGTAACATCATATCCCAGCCATATTGATGCGTCTTTCGGTATATTTAGGACATAATTATCCATATTTTTCATCTCACAGATTTTGACCATATTTCATTTTTAGATTGAGGATCACTGACGAGGGTTAAATACCCGAACCGTGTATGTCTGGTCCATGCTGTAAATTTATCTGTTCTTAGATGATGCTAATTAACGAATTTGAATACGTTTAACATTTTTATCACTTGGCGAGTGCCACTGTTGGTGGGTGGACCAGAGTCCCCGAGGGCACATGTAGTCAAGTTCGATCAATTGTGATTGCTTTTTCTTCAGACGCATTAAACTTCTGTTTACAAAATTTTCTGAAATTTCTAAAACCTGAGTCCTGTAGCATCATATCCCAGCCATTTTGATACGTCTGTCGGTATATTTAGGACATAATTAACCCATATTTTGGCCATATTTCATTGTTTAGATTGAGGATCACTGACGAGGGTTAAATACCCGAAACATGCATGTCCATGCAGTAAAATTATCTGCTCCAAATGATGCTAATAAATTTGAAGACATTTAACATTGATGAGGGGACTGCAAAGACAGATCGACACAGGAATTGAGAGAGAATTAATGGACTTGATATTAATTTAAAAATCGTTATTTTTTGGATTGTTCTGAGGATTTTTATGCCTATTTTTTTTTATTATGTCATGCTCTAAAATACAATAGCAGACACTTATATGCAAAAGCTGTTACTGATATTATAATGTATTTATGAATAATTGTAATAAATACATACTCCTCATATTGCATTCAATGATTCTCATAATAGATATATTTACAAGTTTGATTTAATAAATTCCTACAATTGAAAAAGTGTTCTACTTTTCTGTACCTTTAGTTGTGTTCGACGTCATTTGATGCCCGATTCTGACTTAGATCGGCGGCGAACAGCAAGTATAAATGATGGATAATGAAGAATAGATGTAAATGATGAAACAAGATCGGTAAAAAACAAGAATTCTATCATTATAGTGGAATATATCAAAAGAAATAGGAGACTCCTCTTAATCCTATTTCATGCAGAGACGTTGTTTGAAGGAATCTAGGGTACGGTTACTTTGTCATTTCACAGCAGGAGACAGTCCCCTGTAGTTTATCAGTCTGATTGAATTATGATATGAAATTGGATAAATAATTTATCTCCCATCTTTGTTTCGTATTTATAATGTTATAATACTGTTCGCATTGGGAGTAATTGAATTAGACCGTTTAGGATATGATCTGATTATCCGTCAATTTATTGATATCTCTCCGACCTCGATCGGGTAAAACTGGATAGAGTGTATAATTAAGAAGAAACAGGCTTCTAGCTTAACTTTATTATCAGACAAGGGCGATGGTTGTATGTGTGATAATACCTCAACAAATATACCTATAATTAGTTTGTTTTTAAATGGAAGAGAAAATAGTGATAAAGAATGGAACCATTGTCACATTCCTTGGTGCTATCAAATACATCATACGTAGTGTTAAAATCATTAATAACTAGCATAAAAGCAATCAGAGAAATATGTGAGAGGGTCTGAATAAAAGCATTCTGTGAGAAGCCACGTAGAAAAGAAAATTGATTTGAATAATTTAGTACCGAGTCGCCATCCTTAAAAGGAATTTCAAGAGCCACTATAAATCAAATCGCTGTTAGATAAATCTAAGTTAAGTATTACTTCAGTTCATATAGTCGCACTACAAATGGGAAAATCCTTTAAAATGATATGAACAAAAGATAGTGTATATCCTTCCGTCATAAAAATACTCAATATTTTGTTTTGATTGACAACTCATAGAAGAATATAATTATCTAACTATACCTGTCTTTTGGTGTATGTAAATCCTGGTTGATACTTTATGCCAAGCCAAGTCCATAATAAGTTATTTTGTTGCCCTCCCAAGTTTGAGCAGTACAAAAACACTTGCTTTGGTACATTTGAATTCACTGGTTTTGATATTTTCTGCATAGCCAAAGTGACGGTACTACCTACCGGTTGTTGCTGACATACATGATATGCTTACTCTCCCTGGCCACCTGATCTTATTTCCATTTCAGGAATATAATTTTGCTCCATTGCAGAATGTTTTGTGGTTTTATATTTGGTTTTGCATTTTTCCTAGTTGCGGTATGGTTTAGGTTTTGCACCTGATTATACCACTCAATCATGCTTACTCTGTCCTGCAAACTCAATTTGTGGGTTAGTTTTGCACATTTATATTTCCCTCGGTGTCTTATCTTATCGTTTTGTTGTTTGTTGAGTTAAATGCGAGCAGGAGGTGATTTTTCATGTTCATACTACTCTTGTATGTTTCCTTGGTTTTCGATTTGTGCATATATTTTTTTCTAATCTTGGGTTCTCTGATGAAGCGACTATTGCTCTTACTTTTTTTTTTTTTTATTAATTCCTTAAACATTTTTTAATCAAAATGATGGTTTAAATAAAACCAAATGAACATAATCAACAACCAGATTTCTATTTCTGATACCAAGGAAACCCAATGACTTGCACAAAACGTAAGGGTCCCGAATGTTGACTATTACAAGTAATAATATTCTTAGGCTATCATATGATTCAGTATTCCTTATCACAATAACTTGGCATTGAAAATATAAAAAGCTATATTTTACGCAAAATCTTTCCACTAAGAAAGTAGGTACAGTGTTGCAACTAATTTTAATGCTCGATATGTGATTTTCTGGGAAAAAAATCAGATCATCAATGTTCTAGTCTCTAAAATTATGTTTTGGTATTGCTATACTCCATATTCTATTTGAAACGGATGAATGAAACCATGTCCTATTCAAAATTGAGTCATTCAAAACAGAAGTGGGTTGAATCCCTCAATTTCTGATATTTCAGTGGGGCAACCTGTCTAATACTCTAAGTAATTTCTCTTACGCGATGTTTTACGGTGATTGCAACTTAGTTTTCATGAAAATTATAGTTTTCTTCTCTTCTACTTTAATTTACGTAAGGAGTAAGATAGAAACACATAGCCGTCTGATCTGGTCTGAACATGATGATTAAATGTTAATATCTCTAATCAAAAAAGTTTGGAATCATAATGATATTCCCCTATATCTTCCACCCAATTCGCATCCTTTTCAATGAAATGCAACTGTTAGATAAATGATGGATTTAGAATTTTATTTATCTGACCAGGTAGGTGAAATATATCTCAGTTCGAATACGTCAGTAATCAGTAATTTGTTAAAACTTTTACCCTCCTGGAAACCAAGTAGGATTTGCAACAAAAATATTGTGATAAATGATTGAGGTAATAATCACTGTTTACATTAAGTAGAAACAGTTGTTTATAAAGATAATATATAGTTTCTATGAAACTTAAAAAATTAGACGTGCCTCAATGATTAAATTTCTTAATTTTTGAAATGCCCTTATACTTTTTCATTGATCAAAAACATATTTGAAATGAAATAGAGGTCAAGCCTATAACAATTTATTCCGGATAATCGGGATTGATAATTTTTTCTTCTAGTATAGCATGCTCTTCAAAGAAATATGAATAAATTTTTGTTCCGTTATTGGTCAATGTTTATAACTTCGCTCTTCATATATTCATTATTTTGACTTCCTCTATTTCGGCCTCGAGCAGCCAAACTGAGACATAACTTTTTGAAATACATATACGGTGTACTGGATTGTACAATAGATCATATATTTGAATTTGATTATTTCAACCCCTAGGTTGGTATCTCTGCTGGTGGACTGTTAGTCCCCGACGATATCGTCCTCCATTTTTACAGTGCTTTGGAACTAGATTTAAACAATCTGTTAATTAATGCTCTTTTTAATTCTCCGTCAACAAATTTGACAAATTATTATTAAACTATTGAGTATCTCCCTGCAGGATGTCCTCTACTGGTTCTTTGGCTTAATTCTAGGTCATACTTAGACTGCTCTTCATATGTTTCATTATTTGGTTCTCCTCTATTTCCGCCCCCCTCAAGGATCACTAATGAGACATTACTTGTTGAAATGCGCATATGGTGCACTGTTATTTTACGATAGAACATATATTCCAATATTGATAACTCTGTGTAGATTTGAACGTATACATGTATACTCTATAATTCAAATTACATAGTGCCTCTAAAAACACCGCTCAATCTTTGTGGAATTATTACTTTTAAATCTAAATCACAATCTTGAAATCTAGAAAATCCGTGGTGGAGGGTGTTATCTCAACTTACAGTACCTTTGATGAGGATTGAATATCCAGGGGTGATCACTAGCAGTAGAATGGGAACAATTTATGTTTTTTTATATAAAGATGCAGAAATAGATAAAAACAAACAATTTTTCACTGATGAAAATTGTTCCTAATAAGAGTAAGGCCTGTTTTCTGGTTTAATCATTTTCTGAATCCTGCGTAGTTTGTTAGGTTTAATCCGGCAAACATATTTCATAATTGGAAACAATAATTTATGTGCTTAAACGTATTGTTCAGATTTTAATGCTCTCTCGCCTCCTATTTTCAAAACTTGATTAAATCTTATTTTTCTCGTTAAAATTTGGTTTTAATGATGCGTCAATGACTTCTGGGGCTGCCCACTAATGCAAGGCGGCTTTATAATACCAAAGGGCGGTAAGTTGTATTCATAGAACCCTTTGTTGCATGACACGGTGCTCGGATTGCGATGAGGGGATCTGGCGGTGTCTATTCAAATTGACTAAGCATAATGTAATTTTGTCTCCTTGCATTAAATGAATTAATTTGTATAGCTTATACAAGAATGAATTATCAAGGGAGGTATGATAACGTTAGAGAAGAAAAGATTCATCTTCACAGAAAGTACACTACGATAACTTGAAATACACTAATTCATTAAAATAATGCAAAACTCATAATACGTTTGAGGCTTTGCATAGATTTGCAAATAGAACGACGCAGAAAATTCATTATACTCTTTTAATTAGAACACTCTGGAGTTCATATAAAATAACAGGCAAATCAGGTACGGGGAGATCCTTGGGGTAAACGTCAGCTTTGAATCAACAGGTATATACAGAGTGGTTTTTATCTATCACCTGACGGTATGACAGTGTCAAAAGAACATTTCTAGTATGCGAAATCAGAAAAAAAAAACAATACTACTATCAAATATTGCTAGACTTTCCTATAAATAAGTAAATAATGACGGTTCTTGGTTCTCTATGTAATCTAAATGTATACTAGTGTTCTTTGATTTTAGGTCATATTTAGAATTATTTTCATTATTAAAAAAGGTAGATAGATTAAGATATCAAATCTATCATGCATAAAATATATAAATTGGAACTTCAAAAAATACAATAATAAGATGGGTTCAATTTGTATTTTTACAAAGATGTTAAACTCCTTTTAAGGTATCCGATGTACAATAGGGCATTTTTCGATGCCTGGTAAGGTACTATAAACTATACATTTTCTGAAAGGTTATAATGCCCACTGCTCAAAACTAATTATCTAAGGGTCGGAAAAATAAAGGGGAATAATTCGTGAAGCATTTAAATTGTCTATTTTCTCTATATAACCTATGCAAAATGACAAAATTGTACAAGAGTTTTCCCCTTTGATTTTTAAGACCAGGGAGTTTAATATCTGTACTCAGGGCAGCATTACCTTTCAGAAAATATACAGTCTATAGTACCTTACCAGGCATAAAATTTACCATACTTTACAATGGAGATGATTAAAACGCTATGTAAAATGACTCTATTGTACAACGGATACCTTAAAAATATTGGTTTTATTCATAAAAAGATTAACGTCAAATTGACAAGGACCAATGCATATAAAGCTTCGATCTCTATAACATCAGATTCTGATAGTAGGTTATTCAAAATACTTGAAATGCTCGATTTGGAGAATACTTTTTAGCCTGTTACAGTTAAACTTGTTCCCCTTGACTGGATGTTTAAAGTGTATTAATTACTTTCTTTCCAGTTATGTCGCTTGAAAGAAGCTTTGTTTTGGCCATCATACATATGACTTTGTTGTCATTTCATCCAAATAGGTCATCGAAATTAAAGGAGGTTAAGGTCTTATTATCCCTCCGATGCTATTTTGGTCATAGATTTCATTGAACTTTGCTACTGAATCGACCCTTCACAAAATTTGGAGCCGGACACTCTCTGAATATTAAATGCACATATTTAAATAAAAAAAAAAATCCCAGAGGGCGTTACTGAAATACATTTGGCTGTGTCCGAAAATCACTTCGGCATTTAATATCACTGATGAGGATTTACTAGCCGAAACACGTGTCTGATGCATTGAAATTGGTCTGAATTTTCTTTAGGTAAAGTGTTGGAACACTTCCGTATTATGGTTTTACGCTCTTCATGAGAATTAAACTTTTCTACTAATTAGAATCTCCAAGTCTAGACAAACTTCACAAAGATGAAAAATACTGTCAATTGATTCTTCATAAAGTAAAAGAAAAAACTTTCAATTGATTCTTCATAAAGTAAAAAAAAAAAAAAGATTAAAAAAAAATAGACATATGAATATGATACATGTTTATAGAAATGTCATAACGAATGATACAAAGTAAAAATGCCCGATGCAGGTACTGGGTTTCGCCACTTGTATATATGATCAAATTGTATTTGATTATTTGTCAATAAATGATATAAAATCCATTATAGGCCTGGAAACGGTGTAAACGGCACGTGAAAATGAGAAAGAATAACTCACACTTCGGGGACCCTCTCCACGCGCCATTTCTGAATTAATGTCATTAAACATCGCTTCTTGTTTAATCTGCCCTAGGAAAGTGAATAGCGGGGCGAGTAAACTTGCATTATGGGTAATTTTGGGAGGTTCGGGTGCGAACCTGTCAATGTGTGGATATAAAATGTGGACAACCGAATGTAGAGTCGGCATACCACCTGAAGGCACCTCGCATTTAGTGGTGTTAGATGTGTTTTGGTCGTGGTAATAAATCCCGTAATTATTGAGTTAGGGAAAGTGGTGAAAAAACATTATGAAATTGTGTAAGATCAAAACGGCATCACTTTGCAGCTAGCAGTCTGACGGAGGATAGAAGGTGCAAAAATTCTTTCATAAAACACTTTCAGGTCGGTTTATGTAGAAATTAGTGTCTGATCAAGATTAATGCTTCCATTTGAAGGAAGTGTTTATAAAGAAAAATTCAAAATCCCCATCTGTTTATGGTACTATTGAGTAATGTAACAAAATTATGAAGTTTGTTTTTAAGAAGCATATCGAGAAGCCTGGAGAATTCTGGAGTTATAGTGAGAACATATTGAATATACGGCGTCAACTGTCAAGTTTATGGAGACATTAAATGATGTTTTCAGAGTTACCCGAGCTTTAAAGCAGGAGAAAATTTTAATGGCAAGGGATTATTGTGTCGCAGAAGGATCTAAGTGATCAATTGGTAATATCAAAAGCACCACTTTGTCGAAATGATGAAAAGAAATAATTTTATTTTCAAAAACATAGGAAGTTGAATGATGTGAAATGTGTCGATCTCTTGATGATACCAAAACTTCGTTTTGACTAATATAAGAAATGAAATATCCCAAAAGAAATGTTTATCTTTCGAAAGCTTATCACCACAGAGACAACTTTTGGACCCTATCGTCAAAATTGTTTTCATTATAGTGTTGTTAATATTGAAATATATATTCTATATAAAATTTCAGTGCATCATACGCACATTTTCAACAAGTTATGTCTCATCAGAAATTATGATGAGCAAAAGTCTATACTTGAGCTAAAGTTTCTGCCAAAGAACCTGCTTAGGACAGACCTTTGCCATCAGTGAGATACCCCTTAGTTTTAGAAAATTTTCATTAATTCTTTAAGGATATTTTACAAATAAATTGTAACTTATGTGCAGAAACACTGTAAAACTAGGCGAACGATACCTTCGGGGACCGAAGAATTTAACAGAGAGATACCAACTTAGTGGTTGAAATTATGACTATGACACTATGACGTCCCCTTGTCCAGATTCATAAATGGTATATTGACGTAGACCTTTTGTGCCATGGCATGCCAATCTATACTTCTTTGTGGGAGTTACCGATTGTGACCTTTCTAACGAATTGCGAGATTTACCAATTGTGACCTTTCTACCGAATTGAAGTGGCGGGTGTTGCATGAAAGCAGGAGATGCTCACTCTTCCTGGGCACCCGATCTCACTCCTTCATAGGGAGTTCACTTCTCTTCATATGGTAGATTTGTTTTATTTCTGTTTCTTTGCCTTAGTTCTGGTTTTATCTTGGTTTTATATGCCCTTGGTTTGATGATTTTTCGATAAACGATTTTGTACTTCTTTACAGGGATATGGTTTTTCCATATTTGTCATTCTTGATAGGGATATTTTTTTCCATATTTGTCATTGTCAATATCGAAATGTATCTTCTATTATAAAATTTCAGTGCACCATATGCGTATTTCAACAAGTTATGTCTCATCAGTAATGTTGGAGGTCGAAAAGGAGGAAATACAAATAATATGAAATTGTGAATAGCAAAAGTATAAACATAACGCAAAGTTTTTGCAAAAGAACCTGTTAAGGATAGAGCTATACCATCAGGGAGACACCCATTAGTTTTATGAAAATTCCATTAATTTTTACGGAGAATTTACAAATACATATCAAGTTATGTGCCGAAACACTGTACACCTTTTCTCACAAAATCCGCCCATTTCAAATTCAAAAAAGTAAAAAAATGAAAGTTGCAGCAGCTACATAGAATGTGCTTTACTCAATGCGACAAACCTTTGAGAAGAATTGTGCAAAATTTCAGGACTCGGAGGTCATAAATAACGTTATTATAATGATTTTACTGAAGGGCTTCATTTACATTGGTAATTTACGTGATGGCTCGGGTTCAGAATATAAACTTTTGTATTTTACTGTTATCTAAAGAAAACTCTCCATTTTTTTTATTTAGGATTGTCCTTTTAAAGTCTATCGAAATAAAAGATAAATAATTGTTAAATACATATGATGATGACGGACATATAAGTCCTTAATTCAATCTGTTCCAAATTCATAATTAAAAATATATTCGTTTGTTACGGCAATACCTTTATAAAGGATGCAACATCTCCTATGCAATTTACCTTCTAACTTCTGAACATTTTGAAGCAAATGCAAATGGAAAACAAGGAATGGACAAAGCTAGGAACGACCATATAAACATCAACCATGTCAGAATACACATAACGAAAATTACATAAAGGAGTGTTCTGGAACTTCTTCGTCATGAAAAAGTCTATAGACACATTATTAAGCAATATAAATACATCTTTTGGTTGTTTAGACTATTGCGAATTACTCTGTGATTCAATTCATGAAGTTTCAGTTATTTTGACTGAAATGATGATATGTGTTACATATTGGATAGCAAACACAATATAGCCTATGCAGAATCAATTGTCTGTTAGGTCAAACATCCTTTAAATCCTATTTTTATGTCATTCTTTACATTCTGTATATCTCCTTTCTCGCTCTCCCCCATATAATATGAAAACAAGACTTGGAATATCTAATTCTAAGAACATGACAACAATGTAATTTACGTTATCGAAGACTTTTTACATGAATGCATGCTAGAATCGTAAACATTGAATGTGTGTCATGAAAAAGATATATTATATTCCATTCATATATTAGCTTCTTTATCTACTGATCTTTGGTATAATTAAAGAAAACTGAAAGATTATTCATGTCGTTGGGAAAATAGTGTCATTTACGTTATTGCTGTATTGATATTGGGGAATATTCACTAAACATGGCGAAGTTTACAATTGATTTCAGTGTCATATTAACCCTAGCAGAGATTAAAAACAAAACAATGAAAAAAATAAACGTTTACGACCTTTCTATAATTCCATAGGGAACGTAAATTACACAACGTAAATTACTTTTCTACTCATATTCAAGCATAACTTCTAGAAAAGACTGATTACTTGAACGATGACTGTATTTGATTTGACTATAGAGTGTCGGCAATGATCGCAACACGTCATTTCTTTATCCTTTCTCCTATATTTTGAGAAAAAGCGATAACGTAAATTACATGCTTAAAACGAACCGCGCATTCTGACAAATAAATCATCTATACTGAAAAGTTAAGTAATAATACACCAAAAGGAGTTCCTTTTTAGTTTTAATAATATCTTGAATAAACATTCAAAGAGATAAAATGAAAGATTTAGGCAATTATTATTATTTTTTGTCCGGCAAGTATTCATGGCAACGTAAATTACGTAAAACGAGCGACAATATGAAAAGCTGTAAATAATTTTACCTCTACTAATTTTCCCTATTTTAACCTTCAAATTTCAATCATTACACATTTCTCCTTACATTTGATCCAATTGATATATTTTTCTCTCTACTTAAGGCATTTTACAATAGTTTAAAAGTTGTGTACTGTTTGTGCGACAGGCAAAAATCAAGAAAAATGAGTGGTATATCGTGGCCTGTCATAGATTTCAAATAATCAGGTAAATTAATTTTTTGGTTTTCTAATAGAGATGGGAATTTCCTTTAAGAAAATTGTCAATTTTGACTTAAAATCTGTATAAAAACAACTCTTATTGTCAAGCGACATGTTATTTTGATAGTGGGCGGATTTTGTGAGAAAAGGTGTGTAAAACTAGGCAAATGATACATTCGGGGACCTGCACTAATTGGTTAATTGGATACCCCATAGAAGGCCCCTTTCAAACCCAATTTAGACATAGTCATTAAAATATTTTCGACGTTCCGGGAATAAACCTATGAAACTAGGTGTGGTACGATATCTTCGATGACTGAATTAATCATCGTGAATTTTTCCTGGTATGATGGTGATGAGTCTCGACTACCAACATACGGTGTTAAAATTCCTCAACTCATCAAATTCGTCAAAACGGATACTCAATTTAAAAATCTGTAAATTACATCAACGAACTTTTATAACGAATTCGTTTTTATACGTAACTTCCAGGATACTTACCGAAAACTGCTCTCAAATTCTTTTTTATTTTAAAATCCATTTCAGCATCAATTAGGGTAAATTTTACTTTACACCAAGACATCGTCAACAAATAAATAAAAATGATTAACTGAAATTAGTAGATTGAAATTCCATCAAAAATTGAAAAATAATTATCTTTTGCCCTCTATATGGTGGATAGTATCCTGGAGGGACATATTGAATGGTACTAATCGACACTTTATCATGCAGGTAGTCGGGACTCTATTACGAGCTCTGTCGAAACGAGGTAAAATAATAAACAGTCCACCAGCAGGGATACCAACTATTAATTTTTAAAAATATCAATATTGAAAGTAGCAAGAAACAAACTGAGCTCCACTTTTTTTGCTCTCTCATGGAAAGAACCACTTCAGTTCAATCCTCCATGCAAAACATTGATGATGTTGTCTCATTGAGAAATAAAACTTTTTTGCGAAATACTTTTTTTTTAAAATAAGTACAATCTATCCGTGTGAGCTAGGGGCAATAGTGACTATTGTCAACATAAACTCCGCTTCATATTTGGATCTCATATTATCTTTTTTGTTTTTGGCCATATTTTTCTCTTAAATACGCTTCTGAATAATCCCTACACAAAATTTGAAGCCTCTAATTTTGGCAAGATGAAATTAAAACTCTGTATTGTAGATGCCGCCAGGAAAATACACTTTGGCTTTATTCAAACTGTTTGACATGAAGTACTACTGACGAGGATTCAATACCCGAAACACGTGTCCAGTACAATAAAATTGGTAGTATTATACCCACCCATCCTGCTACGTCTTTCGGTACATTTTTGGGCATCATAATTTTCCGGTTCAAATGTTTTGTTATTTTAAATAATGCTATTGAATTTGAAAACGTTTAACATTTGAACTACTCAGTGAGTGTCATTGCTGGTGGACCAAGAGTCCCCAAGGGCACAAATAATTGTAGCCAAGCTCGAACAACTTCGGTTGATCGTCTGTCTCTTCAATGCATTCGAAAATTTGTAACCAAATTTCTTGGAATTTCTAAAACGTGGGTCCTGTAGCATCCTATCCCACCCATTCTGCTACGTACGTCTTTCGGTACATTTTTGGACATCATAATTTTCATACTCTTTGACTGTTTAGATTAAGGATCACTGACGAGGGTTAAATACCCGAAGCGTGCATGTCTGGTCCATGCTGCAAATTCATCTGGTTTTTAAATGATACTATTGAATTTGAAGATGTTTAACATTTCACAGTCTTTGGTCATTTTGCATTATTTAGATTGAGAATCACTGTCGAGGGTTTCAAAAATTACCCGAAAACGTGCATGTCTAGTCCATGCTGCAAATTTATCTGCTCTTGAATGATGACGTGAAATATAATCTTTGATTCTGAAATATTGAAATCAATCCAAGTAGTAAAAAGTCTTTGTCTGGACAACATTTTTCAATTCGCAGGTAATGATCCGAACGTGATATTGTCCTTTGGTCATAAACTGAGGTCATGACATATGCTCGCATCCTTGGCATTATAATTCTATGAAATATTATTCAAATCCATGCGGACAGTGAAAAATTATTTGGATGGTTATGAACCCATATATACTGTGGCCTTTGGCCAAGATCACACATGCTTTGGTCATGGGAAACCGTTTTTTTGAAATATTAATCAGATCCATGCAGATAGCGAAAAATTATGGTCCGGATATTTTTCCAATCCACATGACCTTGACTTTGACCGATTATCTTGTTTCAAGATCATGTCCAGATCCTTGTGTCATGGGCAATTCTGTGAAATGTTTTTCAAGGCAGTAAGAAAATATATGGTTCAAGCAAGGTTTTTCATCCCACCTACATGTATACTGTGACCTTGACCTTTGACAATTGGCCTTGGATCAGGTTTATGGGCAACAATTCCAGATCCATGAAGTCAGTGGAAAAGCTGCGTCCGGACAAGATTTTTCAACCCACATTCACTGTGTCCTTGAGGGGTTATGACACATTTGGGTCCCAGGCAACACTATGCAGATTAATTCATAACTGCACTGCTCGGATAAGCTTTTTGATTCCGCCTCTACTAAGCGTACCGTCCGAAGACATACATGTAAGCTGCATTTTGGAATTTTGACTTATAGGTATGCAAAGGACCGGAAGCAGTGAGGGCTCTTTTACATGCCTACATGTACGCATATCCGAGAGACGGGACCCCCGTTTACCTTCATAAAGACTAGGCTGGGATTACTGCTTGGCTTACAGTAGTGTACAATGTGTTAGCCCACAATCATCTCTCAACCTGCCGCTCGTCGTGTTCGAAGCTAATGAGTGGCATGCTTCACTGGCCACGACAAGACGTACTGAGCGCTTTACCAACTGAGCTACACCACCCAAGACGGACGGGCAGACGGCGAGGAAGACGCGCATAGAACGAACTAAACGGAAACCGAACCAACCCTTTGTTTACGTAGTCAAAATGAAAGTAGATACACGACGTTACACGTCGGACTAAAATGAATACTTGTAACCTATGGATGCGATGAAATCCATTAATTACTCAACATCCGTTCATGACTGGATGAATGCTATCAGACGTCCAACTCCTTACAGAGTTGGAAGTTCACGATTTTACTTAAAACCTCGAATTTTAGCCTATTCGGGTCTGTTTTCTTTTGCCGTGTTGATATTGATTGTTAGTATTTTTCAAAGCCATCCATCGTCAAGTTTAGACTGTCTGAAAAGGTGGGATTCATCACTTCGTTTTCATGGTTCATCGTATGATTACACATATCCACTGACTCCTATTATTTCAAAGGGGAGTGTTCAACACTTCAAGATTGGTCTAGTAACGGATTTGGATACCGACTCCAAGAGTAAAGATAAGAAAGACACTTGGTTCAGTTATTTTCATGAGGGAAACCTCACATATTCACAGTCAAATGAATATATAGATATAAAACTTAATGCAAAGCCATATGTGTTGAAATCCACATTGTCTCAGGGTGGTCGAGGAATGGAACTCTCAGAACTTCAAGTGTTTAATGGAAAGCTATATTCTGTAGATGATAGAACAGGTGTTATTTACCAAGTTTCTCACAACCATCAAGTTTTCCCATGGGTTTTACTAGCAGATGGTGATGGGAACACTCAGAAAGGTGACTAATTTAAACATAATATTTTATTATCATGATGGATGTTTTCTCTCATGTTACTTTCTATTTATATTACCTTACTTATATCCTCCAGAGTCTGATGATCTATTTATAAATCCTTTGAAAAAATGAATAGTACTGTTTGTCTTTTACATGTCCATTGTATGTATCAATACATGTTTTATGTGATAATCAGTTTAAATTCTCAAATTACATGTATTCATGTACATTAGGCCATGTAAAATAAATTCTATGTTTCTCAGATAATTGGGTCTAAAAAAGTGGCAAGGTAGGTAGGGTTTTTATTTATTTATTTATTTTTTTTTTTTCATCAAGAGTGCTCTTATTATTCATGTAAGGCAAAGAAGTCGTCTGTTCTGCCCCCCCCCCCTATTATTCATGTAAGGGAAAAAATCTTATGCTGCTGCCCCCCCCCCTCCCCGCTTTTCTTCATAGAAAACTGTCTTCGAACCGTCAGTCAAAATAATGGTACATGTACATTAAAATGTATGGCTTTCTCCTGTAAATAAGTTGATTTTTTTAAGTAAAATAACCTATTCCTTCTGAGAACGGGGAGTCGTAGCTCATCTGTCTGAATGGAAGAAGCTAATCAAATTTGATTTACGAAGTATGACATGTTTTGATTGCCGTGAGTATTTAGTAGAATCGCGTAAGAGACTCGACGGCTGTTTATACAGTATTTTAAACCCAGTTCAAATTAAATACGACCCCTCACTTCCTCGGATGGATCCGTTCATATGGTAAATTAAAATTTGGCCGATAGCGTATATCTTCGAAAGTCAAGGCTGGATGAAGCAGAATCTTTAGAAATCGAATGAAGTGTTTAGTATTAACCACCGTCTGATAAAATAATGTACATGGCCCGGGTACAAATACATTCTTTTATTCATAGATTTAAGAATTTAACTACGTTTCTCTTGCGTTCGTCGGCAGTCCTTGCTTATACTTTTTACAATGTGAATGTCATTATTAATAGATTCGGAAGTATTACAATGGACACTTGCTATTGTTCGGCATAGGTATTCACATATGCTGTGGAAATCAATAAAGAAAACTATACGAACGTTTTAATACATGTAATACTCGATGTAATAAACACGCGAATAGCCAGTTGTCCAAGTGTCCGCGGCACGTTGTTAGTATATCCTATACAATTCCCTTTAAACGACGCGTGGATAAAGTCTTTACCCGTTACGTAAATATGGAACGCGCCGTGATTTATACGGTCTTTTAAAAGTATTTATTCATCGGGTACAGTTTTGACGATTTTAAAGGACAATAAACATTTTCAATGAAATAAAAGGATATTTCGTTTTTAAACGACGATCGAGGATGAGACACGGCGTATATTTTTTTCTGAAGTTGCAATAAAAACGTCTCGTCGACGGCAAATTATAGCGCGCGACGGTGTCTGAGAAACATAGATTTTATTTTACATGGCCTTAGCAATATACCGTAGTAAATGCATTGATTAATCTCTGTAAAAAAGAATCTTGATTTATTCTTTTCTTTTGTTTTCAAATAGGCTTCAAATGTGAGTGGGCCACTGTGAAAGACAAAAGATTGTATGTAGGTGGTTTAGGAAAGGAGTGGACCACTGTTGACGGTGTGGTACAGAATGTAAATCCACAGTTTATAAAATCCATAGGTGTAAATGGTGATGTCATACATTTAGACTGGCATGAAAATTACAATGCCATGAGAAAAAAGGCTGGCTTCAGTTTTCCAGGTTTGTACATGTATTAAGTTTGTAGAAAACTTTGAAATACTGTACTATATCATGTATATTGAAGGGAAAGAAGTTAAAAAGTAAAGATAGCTACTATGTGGATAACATGTATAAAGATTATTGATTTAAAATTGCTTTTTTAACTTTTTAGATTTTCTGAACATTTGGTTAATATTAGATTAGAAAGCTCACCTTACATTCTATTTTCATAATGATCATGTACAAGTATTGGGTAGATTGCAAGTTATAAGTAATTTATTATAGGATTCCTAGATTAGATCGAAGATTCTCCTTTCCCTTCGACAAAACTTAAATTATATGGTAGTCTTTATAACCATGCGTATAATTAGTGTGAAATTGACAATACTGGTTAATCACCTTCAGCAATCTTTTTTTGATCTTTTAAAACAGTCTGCTCAGAGTCAGACAAACTTTAATATGTTCAACCAAAAAGTATGAAGCAGAAATGAATGCCCTCTCTGTTGTATTTAAAATATAATTTGTTCACATCACCTAAATGTATAAATACAATGTACTTTTAGTGTACATTTTCACAAACATGACAAAGGGAAAAGATAATTTGTTATTGCTTAGTAATATAATCAGACTTGCAGTATATTTCATGCTTTATATACATGTACATGTATCTGCAATTTTAGGGTATATTATCCACGAGTCGGGAGTATGGAGTGAAATTCATCAACGATGGTTCTTCATGCCTCGCAGAGCCAGTACAGAGAAATATGAAGAAAAGGCAGATGAGAAAAGAGCTACAAATTTACTCATTATTGCAAATGACGACTTTTCAGATATTGAAGTGAAACATATCGGAGTCAAGCATCCTACTAGGGGTTATTCGTCTTTCAAATTTTTACCACATACTAATGATCATGTTATAGTTGCATTGAAATCTGAAGAGGATGCAGGTAAAATAGCTAGCTATATATCGGCTTTTACTTTAGATGGAAAAGTTTTACTCAAAGAACGATATTTAGGAAATGTGAAATATGAGGGTATTGAATTTATCTGAATTGATGAAATATTGATATATTTGCTTTTATTTTCTCTATATGCTCATAGTATCAAAGATTACAGAGCATATAGTAATGATCCTTGATGTGCCTGTGGCACTGAACTGAAACCTTAACAATTTACAACTTCCTAGAAATGCCTGACAAGTCGTTTCACGTATGGTTAATTTGCTTAACTATTCTCTAGTATATTTGATTAAATGACATTACTTTGGACCAAAATAAACCTAATTACATAAAATGGTGGAATTTTAAGAAAGTAAGAAATGTTTTTAAAACAAATGTCCCCATTGCATAGATATGGGTGACATTTGAATTGCATAAATTCCAATGTACCTAGAAAAATTAGGACTATAATCATTATGCACATTTTTTAATGGAAATTGATTTTTTACACGTAAGTACTTTATTAGTGCCATCTGACTTGCAGCTCTACTGTAGCAACCTTTAGTTCAAAGGCCCAGCACCCTTGACATTGACCTATAAGTAAAGATGTGGTGCTATCATATATAGTGCTATATAAAATGTTAAAAGCATGAATTCCCAATTTCAGTTACACCAATTTTTTTCAGAGTCCCAATATGTGATCTTGACCTTTGACCTTTTAAAAAACATGGCCATAGTATTTTTTACTCAAATTCTACTTACAATGTGTATCTTTTTATATGGGATTTTACTGTACTTTATACCATAATTTCCTTTTAAAGATTAGCATTAAACTTTGGCTATAACATAAGTAAAAGTTTTAGAGCATTCATCACGTTCATATTTCACACTAAATCTGCATATTTTGTTGTTTTCCTAGCCAAGATTTTGATTCATTTATAACTTTAATCTCCACTTTGGCATTATTTATACTTAATCTACTTGGAAGTCTTTGACGTCCTTTGAGATTTTGTCATAAGAAATCCATGCGTTCTATACTTTAGTAGAAGAGGAAAACTTGTGCAATGTCCATGGTTTAAACCGAAAACTTCCTCTTTTGCTGCAGTAAACTCTTAATCACCAGCTATTTATAGCACTGCAATTATTCTCTCACTTTTGTATAGTGTTGTGCCGATTATCCCCGACGTCTAGACCCTTCTGATTACGATAATCCATTATGATTTTGATAATTGATTATAATCCGGAAATTTAAAACATTATAAGAATGAAATTTTTCATCATTAAACTGTATTAATCGATTTTGATGACTCCATCAGATTCCAAACACTACTTTTGTAACAATCATGTTCCTCTTCATATTAGCGTAATATAAAGTTGCACAAGTATGGCAATATGGAGAAACTGTACATGTACTTATTTTAGTGCAACCACATCTAGTGAGAACGGGGCAAAATCCAGCAAATGGACATCATAGTGTAATCATGATTTAATGCTTTAGAGTCCCTACGGTTGTGAGGTCTAGAATTAAGGAGCAACCAATGGGGGGGGGGGGGGGGGGAACAGGAAGACTTTTGCAATCTGGAATTTTTTTCGGCCTTTCTTTTCTTTAAAATTCTGTACCGGAAATATGTTTTGCGAAGTCTTCCTGCCCCCCCCCCCCCTCCTAAAAATTTAATGGTTGCTCCCTTAGTGCACTCTCAATAGTGCTCACTCCGCTAAAATATGAATCCAGCTAGAATAAGTACGCTTACAACTTTAAAAATGTATCAGAACCTTGGTATATGAAAATAGTGTTTTTATGTTACTATGATTTCTTGCATTACTATCGATATATAGCTTATGCCAGTTACTGCCACTGTATGCATACTTATTTTTACACAACCAACTTTTAGCAATTTTAGCAAAATTGGACCAACTGACACAGAAGCCTTATCTTGAATGAGCACATTGACTAATTTTATATTATAATCTAATACAGATGAAGAAATACGTGTATTGTATTCTTGAATTCTAACACTCTGAACATGCTGAACATCGCTAACTTCTCTAAAATATGAGTCCCATTACATGTAAGTGCACATAAGTATCTGAGCTCATGCTTGATGTACAATTTTGTTATGATCTCATTTACTCTAGATGTAAAAATGACAAATCTATTATAAGTATTCCGATTTATTTATTTATTGCCTTGTACATATCATATCATCATATTTCCATGGTCTGGAAACATGGAAAATTTATAATATTCATTTAACATATAAACGAGACTTCCTTCAACAGATTTGATCTATTAACATGTATATTGTGAATATTTGATGAATAGATGGAAAAAATAAAGTTATTTTAATGTTACTTATGGTTTGAATTTCTATCAAAATTTGGGTTGTTTTTAAAAATACATGTATATGTGGTTGGAATGATGTAAATGTCAATCTTGTGTGGTCCTACATGTTGTAATTAAGTTTAACACCTTTTGTTATATGAACTAAAGAGGGTAAATACCTATTTCAGCTGACAAGAAATCGAAGGTATTTGATGGGTACTGAACGAAAATTATACCAACATTGTGTACATGCATTTATCATAATTTCATATTTTTCTATGTTCCTTGAATTTTTTTAGCCTTAACTTAAAACTAGGCTAGTAGGCAGGTTAATTTCATAAGTTACTTTCCTCTTTAAAGATACATGTATTTTTAAAAACATCAATCACAAAAAAATAACGTAATTGCAATTTTTTCCAAAGCACACGTTGCAATATCAATGGGTTCACTCTTCTTAAATGTAATCAATATTTTCAAAAAGCAATGGGGAAATCTTTTCATTTGATTTTTATGTTATTACTATGCCATGATGTTTCCTCAATTATAAATTGGTACCTCTTTTACCCTTCATTACCAATTTATCCATCAAATACCTTAATGCAGACTATCCATTACAAAGTGCCACTGAAACAATCTTAAAATACTTATTCTTATTAACATTTTTTATAAGGTTACAACTTATGGGTGTTCGTCATTTACCAATTATGGATAGCACTGCCTTGGATATAATTATTTGCAATTCAAAACAAGATGGATTTGTGAAACACTGCCCTCATCAGCAGCTTTAAGAGCAAGAGGGATCAAGGTAAAAAGAAGCTCTTGTCACATTGAAGGTACAAGTGGAATCTTTAAAAGGTGACAGAGATACCAAGTTAAATGTGTTTTCAAAAAATGTGGTTGAAACTCTTAATCAAGGTCACATAATATCGAAGTATCAAAATGAAAGGTCTTGTTGACAGAAATTTTCATATGAACTAAGATCATATCTTACAGGCTTGCAGAGATACTGCAATTAACTTATTTACCAGAGAGTATGTCAAACTCTTAAGATCAAGGTCACTAGGTCAAGGTTTCAAATGAAAGCTCTTGTCACGTGCATATTGAATGAACATGTGTTACTTCAAAGTAATTACTTCTGCAGTTCAAAAATGATGATCAATGTTAAAGTTTTTTTTTTGTTAATGGACTAAAAATTTGGTCAGTTGTGAAGTTCAAGGTCATACATGTACGAGGTCACGAGGTAGAAAATTTTGGTATCATTGGAAAGGTCTTGTCACAAGGAATACACATGTGAAATATGAAAGCCCTATCACTTACCATTCAAAAGTTATGCCCAATGTTAAAGTTATTGAAAAGTAGGTCAAAGGTCAAGGTCCAGGTCACGAGGTCAAAAATTTTGGTATCATTGGAAAGGCCTTGTCACAAGGAATACACATGTGAAATATGAAAGCCCTACCACCTCCCATTTAAAAGTTATGTCCTATGTTAAAGTTTTTCGGACAAACAGACAGACAGACAAACAGACGGACAGGCCAAAAACTATAAGTCCCCGAATCTTTGATCTTTGATACCACATTACATGTACCTTTCAACAGTAATAAACAAAATTTGAACATACTGATATTTGCTACATGTACATATCAAAAGAGAAGCTTAGCTTTCAAGTATGAAGTACATGAAATATACATAATATCATTATGCACGTGCATAGCTTTACATGCCTGTATAGACATGATAGAACTTAGATACATTGTACATGTATATATGAAATTCATATGCAATTTTTTGTATGCACAAATAAAATTCATTATTCCATTCTGAAGAAGAGAATGACAATTCTAATTAGAGATTGATTTTAAAAATATATGTATAAGCTGCATCAGCCAGGAGACAGAATTTACTTTTCCATATAAAAAAGGAAGATTTCATCTGACAAATTCATTGGTACTACTTTCAGTATCAAAACATGAGGTAGCAAAATTTCACAACAGATCATCTAAAAAATTCTGAACACAGTTGCAAAGTGGCATTCATTAAAGAAGTCCTCTACTCGTGGGTATTTTCACTTACATCTACTCGGACAAACTCAAATTACAAAGTATTGGTAGTTCCATAAAAATTTATTGTCTCGTCTATCCATGAAACAGCGATTTATAAGCCCATATCAACAAGCTAGCGATTTTATGCAGAACTAGTCTGCAACTTCCGCCGAAATTGAAAGTACAACTTAGTGACGTCAGATGTGTGTATACACTACACATTCACACGATGACGTAATGTAAAATATAGTACATGTGTCTCTTTGTTTTATATGGTACATTTATAATTATTTTTTGGCTTAACCATTTCAAGGTAAATTAGACATCAGTGTTTTTAAAAGACCTGTACATATTCATTGTCGGATCCATCCAGGTGGAGGGAAAGGGGGGGGGGGGGGGGACGGTTCTTCCCCATTCCTGGTAAGACTTGCATGAACACGGAAAATATTCAATAATGAAGGGAGGGTGAGAGATCTAAATTTTACAGGATATGAAATCCTAAGTAAAGCCTTTCCTAGCTGTCTAGATGGGATCTCAAATTGATATTCTAATCAGCTTATAGGATTGGGGGGGGGGGGGGGGGCGTAACTGTATCAGGAAGAGGGTGAAAAATGAAAATTAATGTCATTAAATTGACGACACATTTGTTGGCCGTTTCAGATAATATGAAATTTATTTTCTGATATTTCTTGAAATTCAATACCGGGAGAAATGATCATGTAATGTATATCGAATAAAATGAAATTTTAAATATATCGTCTCAGAATTAAACGGAAAGTAACGAGCGTTCTTCGTCAATATTAACTGATCGAGTACCTCAGTACGAGAGAGAGTCAGAGAGAACAATTTTCATTTCCGAGGTACATTACAAGAATTCAAGATGGACTTTATTTATTAATAATACTATCTCTGCTCCAAAAGAATATGTTCACTGTATTGCCCAGAACAATATTAGAAAATAGATACCCAGAATACATATACAAGTATTTGATATGGTATCTTGTTTATGATTATCAATTTTTTTTCGAAATTCAGTTGCAACTCCTTCCGCAGTTAGAATTTACGTCCCCACCCCAATCTATTGAAAAAAATTTGTGAACATGTAACAGGTTATGCTCTGCATATTGAAAACTGAAGTTCTTGCATATTTCGATGTTCCACACGGATCCGTATGATGAAACATTTGATGGACATTTATTTGTTTACATTTATCAGAAAATTTTGTTTTACAAAACAACAATCTTCATGTAACAGGTTATGCTCTGCATATTGAAAACTGAAGTTCTTGTGTATTTCGATGTTCCACACGGATCCGTTTGATGAAACATTTGATGGACATTTATTTGTTTACATTCATTAAAAAATTTTGTTTTACAAAACAACAATCTTCAAACATCGTATCGTTATTTATGAGGGGGGGGGGGGGGGGGGTCTGGAGACGAGAGTTATGTCTGGAAATTCGGGCGGGAGGGGAGTTAATATTTTTCTTTATCAGTTGTTACATACTGACTTTTTTTTCGGCACTTGGGGCCTGAATATAAGTGAAAAAAATCTAGCTTGTATCTTTCCTTCTTTCTTTCTTTTTTCACCGCTCACAAAAATAAGTACATTGAACATGTCGCTGACTTATATTTTTACATTAATTCTCACCGATATTCCACAGACCTAATTTCTCCTTTTAGCATGTACATGACATGCTTTTTCCAATGTAAGGAAGGTGATATTTATTGAAGTACGTACGTGCCAACTGGAAGTGGGGAGGTACAAATGTCACCGAAGGAGGGTGGTATCAAAGGCCGGAACGGGAGGGATTCAGAGTGCCGGGGAAATCACCGGCTGAAAGGTCGCATGGCAATTATTCGTATGCGCCTTTAAAATTTTTTTTAGTAGCGCATACGAATACCCAGATGATCTTTCCGCCTATGGGGGAAATTATAGAATTTTGTAAATAGGATACCCTCTACCCAACCCAAACCATCTACAAGCATGATATAGACGGTTAGGACGTCATGACCCCTTGGTTTTGCCAAAAATGCAGATTTTTTCTTTGTTTTACTAGTATATTTTTTTTTCGAAAGAGACGGCTTACCCCACCCTCATTTTCTTTCCGGGGGAAAGGAAGGATAGATCCCCTTAAGATTTTTATATCTATATATGCCTTAGAATCCCTCTCCGAGATAAACTTTAGGATTCTGGAAGTCATTTAAAATATATCAACACAGTACGTATGTATATAATAAATCATGTACATTAGTAGTTTTTTAAATGTAAATATTTAGGTTTCATTATTAAATGCTCTTTTATCATATTTATAATCAATCATACACTCTCATTTGATATGTCCTTTATTTTGGCATTTATAAGAGTACATTCATACATGTATCCACAACATGCATGTACATCTCTATATATAGCGTTATGAAACGTGGTTCCCTTTTACACACTTCTGACGTACTTCCAGTTTGTACAGCTATTTTGAGAAATTGGAAAAGGTGGTAAAATATAAATTGGTCTATATCAGCTCTGAAAGAGATTACATTATGGGGAAATTTCTTGTTGGAATTTAGTTTGATATGAACTGTAATATACATGAAAATCCCCACGACTAGAGAACTTCTTTAAATACATAACATCAAATGTTGAAAATGAATGAGTAAATGTTCATTTCAAATAAGCACTGTCACCAGTTTGAATTAAACTCTGAATATCTAATACATGTAGTATGTGATTTGTACAGCATTTATGTGTAAACTTAACAACATTTCATCTACTGTGTAACAACAAAATAAGATAACTTCCAGATCAACTGGTTTTCATGTGTGTCGAGATAATTTGGAAGTGAGATAATGTTCCTGTTAGCACTGCGGCGACAATTATTTTCTAATGTCGTCAAGAATATAAGAGCTGGATCATCTGGCGTCTCTTTACACGTACTTCACACTCGGGACAAAGTTTGTTAGTCTGCAACAGAAAAGTACAAAATGTTACAATATCTTACTGAAAGTGATGTGAAACATACATGTAGTATTTAAAAAAAAAAATCATCACAAAGGTCTATTACATTGATAATATCAAGAATATTATGAAAACATAGGGTAATCAAAGTAACATAGCTCGCCTATAAAGATTTTTGTCAGAAACCAGGTTTAAGTTTTTGAAAAGTAGGTCAAAGTCCAAGGTCAAGGTCACTAAGTCAAAGGTCATGGTCTTATATGAAAGGTCTCGTCACAAGGTGAAATGTGAAATATCAAAGCCCTATCCCTTATAGTTCAAGAGATATAGCCCAGGTTAAAGTTTTGTCTACGGACGATGACAACGCCGAGGGTATGGCATTAGCTCTCCGGACTTTTTCGTCCCGGCGAGCTAAAAATTATACCACTATATCCCATCAGTTTTCAAATAGAGAATAAGTGTCTTAATTTGTGTTTTGTTACGGGTATACAACACACAGCAAGTGCATTTATCGTATATGTAATGCGCGTTAGCGCATTTCATGCGATAAATGCACTTGCTGTGTGTTGTATACCCGTAACAAAACACAAATTATGACATTTATTCTATATATATGCACCACAGTTGTCTATTTCATTCTTGTTTTCTGGAATCCCGTTTTCTAGGTAAAAGGGTGACGTTAAAATTCAGGTCACCGCGGGCTCAGTTTGCAGGTTAGAACAGCCGTCGCGGCATGTTTCTTTAGATCTTATGCATTGTGACGTCACGAGTGTTAATACACGAATTGCAGCACGTTTCTTTCAATAGTAACATCTCATGGAATTACATTGGTTGTGCATATATATTGTAATGCATTTAAATTAAAGGCAGGTAAATTGTCATTGAGTATTTACAATATACAATATGTATTGTAAGACTTACATCAAACACTTCCCTCCAACATTTGAAACAGCAGATATGACCACACTGGGCTCTGAACGGCACTTTGGCTGGATTTCTACATTTGCAGCATATACAATCTGTAAATATGATTTATAATAATACAAGTATTAGCTTTTACAAAAAGCTTGCCGTCAGATAGCTGACTGTAAATGTTGTAAAAAAAAATGGAAGAAAATGCATTTACTAATCGAACATTTCCGGGCTTTTCTGCGTTTTTACCGATTGAAGTGACGGAAATTTCCGATAATCTGCGTTTGTTATAGGACGTATCGGTACAAAGACTTTTCGATGCATATTTCAGAAGAAAATACACTGATGCGATATGACTTTCATTTGTCAGGTCATCTAGACTCTTAAGCCGACCTGGTGAGAGAATCTTATACATAGGTTCTGAATAACCTACTAGATGGATATTTGCATTTTATGCAATTGTCAACCAATCATATTTCCAAGAAGTATTCTATCCGTGCAAGTAGGTTACGAATGATTACAGTATACCATCAGTCATGACTGACGGTAATAATTTATGATAAACAATGAACAATCTACAAAATCAACAAAGATATAATTTTTCTACAGAACAGAAAGATTTTGCTCAATGACTATATACTAGATTTTTTTTAAAATACTCATACATGTACTAAAACACATTACTCTGTACAATGAAAAGCTTTTAATTTCATTTCTAGAATTTATGTACACGTGTACAATGGTGTTTTATGATATTAAAATCCCCCCAATCCTCCCTTTTTAATAGTGTAATTACAACAAGTAAATTGGATACTGACTTCATGGCTTAAGGGTTGTCTTTTTAACAACCTTTAGAAATGATGATCTTCAGGGCTTTGAGGATTTTCAGTGGGTAAATTATGAATACACATCACCTGTATCTTCTGTAGGTCTAGTAGAGGGATCTTTGTTTTCATGTAGTTTTTGTGATAAAGGCCCATCATTGTCATTTACAGTCACATCTGTATGTTGCAATTTATCACAGTTTTTCAGACTATCAGTTTGGGTGAAGGTAGATCCTACATCATTAACTGAGCAGTCTGATTTTGTACAAGTGTTCACTTCCACATTTTCTGTGATCCCTCTCAAACGTTTCTCTGGTTGTATCTGATCTGAAGATGAACCTATTAAATGGTAAGGAAACATACATGAAAAATAAGTAAGTTGGTAGTGTATTTCATATTATTGATAGGTTTTCTTGAAACTAATATAAAAAGAAAACTACATGTACATGTATATGTGTGCACTATTGTTCCACCATCCATGTATACCAGCAGAATCCATCAATAATTCCACCATTTTTACGCCTTTTTCATACCATCTTTTATCTGCCAATCATTGGATGGCATATATAATGTTAAGTATGTATGTCTGTTAATCCGAATACATGTACATGTATCTGACTGAGCTTTTAACTTAATATCCCCTGAACAGCAACTTTATACAAATGCACTTGGAAAAAATATACTTAGAAAAAATGTTTCTTTCTGTACGATTTTAGTGTTATGGCCTTGAATGATGGACAGAGGTCAAAGAGTACAAAGTTGGAAAACTTTGTCTGGACAATAACATTTCATTGCCCATGTTCATTCAAATGTTTCAAAGAAATTCCATTCATAGAAATAGGTTCCTGTGGACCAAACAGTGTATCATAAAGTTGAACAAAGGTCACAGCTACGTGTACTTGGTTTGTTAACCTTGTCAGGCCATAATTATAACTGCCTTACTTGATTTTATCATTCATTGATAGAATTAGCGCCTAGAACCGTAAGTGTAACATGACTTAGAAAATGATCAGCTCTTTGAAAAGTTCCAAGTTCAAAAACCGATCTGAAAATCAAATTCAGCATACAATACCTATGTTTTCAGTATCTGTTAGTACACGTTTTCTTGATATGCCATCTTCAGGTTTATAACCACAGCTTGATCCTGTTAGGTCCCGACATAACTCATTAAATCTCTCTTTGTCTTTTGGTCTAATGAAACGATAAAACTCTGTAAGAAATAAAAAGAAAGGCATTAGGTACATGTACATATTGTATATGTATACATACATGTAGGTACAATATATGAATAAACAAGACCTGTTTGTAATCAATGAAGTGACGCATGACAAAATAATCAGAACCTGGAGAAAGTCTCCTTATTAGAAAGTTACCTGAAATGTCCAACTTTATAACTTATATGTACACTTCACTCCATTCTGTGTGATGTAAATCAATGTTCTTTTTTTTTTTAATGAAAATATTATCTTTAAAATGTATTATTGCTGGCAAATGAATCTAAAACATACGTCTGAGAACATTGAAATCCTCTTCTTTTCTAGTAAACAGACGGACCAAAAGTGTGGCAAACTTTCCAAAATCTCCACTTGACTTGTAGTTTACAAGAGCAGTAGAAAATTCTTTATACTGTTCCTTGCTCAATCTTTTCTTTATCTGAAAGCAAAAAACTGTAATATACATGTATACATGTATGTCACAACTTCCCCTGCCCTCATTGTAAAAATTCAAGATATCAGATCAGGAAACACATTTCTTCCCCAGTTTTGCTCGTAGCCTAAGAGACAGCCTATGTGAGAAACATAAGTTGTCTCAAAGGCTACACATTGACCAATGATAAAAGAGAATCTTATTGTGACGTCACAGTAACATTGTCAGAAAACATGGCATAAGATGGCATGAAATGTTGTTTGAATTCAATTTTTTCTTATGTTTCATGTAAAAAGAAATAGATTCTTTCACTTTCTACTGAGTGACACACAAAATTTTCCTCTTGTGACGGAAATTTTTCATTTTTTCCCTTGTTCCCCTTCGCTCCACTCGGGAAAAGATGAAATTTCCGTCACTTGTGTAAAAAGATTCAATTTCCGTCACTTGTATAGCTGTCAACTGACCCGATTTCGGCGGGTCAGTCCCACTTTTTTACCCTTTGACCCGATTATTTTTTATCACCCGCGGGGTCATGTCTTTCACCCGATTTTTCGTTGCTGACCCGGGAATCACCCGATTCTGATTTGGTTTCGTCTATTACTGGGGACTTTAAATTTCCAGCTGTGACTTTTTCAATTAAAACACCTGCAGTTACAGATAAATTGGGTTGTTTGTTTAGTGATATGGGAAGTAATAAGCCACTTTCATGTTGTTTTAATGAACTGGGCTTGGATTATAAGGATCTGGGCTTGGATTACAACGACCTGGGCTTGGATTATAATGACCTGGGCTTGGATTATCATTGGAAAGTCAATGACAATCATAAATACACAGAGATTTATGCAGATGAAAAGGGACAAGTGTTCTAATAGTGTTTAAAACAATTGAAGCAGTGAACACTGACATGTAGCGTTCATTTCACACAAAATCTTCATCATGGTATAGCAATAACTAAATAAAAAAATATCTAGCCTAGCAAATTCAACTATGAACCTTCAGGCCTTGATTAATAAGTCCTAAAATTTTACACATGTGCTACATTATCATGATTATACAGTATTACAATTTAAATAAATGCTTTACATGTCTTACAATAAAATTAACTTTATTGATCTTAATTTTTGGGGAGGGGTTAAATTTTATTCACAATGACACAAGCGAAAGGTCACGATTTTGTTTCGCGCGCTATGACCCTCTTTTTCATTTCCCAAAGAGGGTTATTGACCCTCTTTTGTCTGAAAAAAAAGTTGACAGGTATGGTCACTTGTGTAAATTTTTATGTCTCACTCAGTAGATACATGTAGTTACAGAACCTATTAGTCTTTGTTAAAAAATTTAGAAAAGCATGTACATGTACTAAATGAACCTTTTCAAAGACATTCATGAAAATGAATTTGAAATAGCATTCTATTACATAATCACCCAGTCATGTAATTGGTATGAAGGCATTCTGAAAACTAGTAACTCTCAGTGAAAGATACATGTATGAATAAAGAATCAAAATTAAGCAAAATGAAACAAGCAGCAGTACTTGCAAAAAGTAACAAACCATACCCTTTTTCTGACAAAATTATTTCATTTTGAAAGACTTCCTTACCTCTTGAATATATTCCTCAGCTGTTTTTAAGTTCTTTTTCACTGTCGTTACATTTTCAAATTGCTTCGACATCACAACTTCTGATGAATCATCTTTCTTCTGTATAAAACACAAAAGATCAGTTTAGAAATTACCCTCCAATATCAATAAGTTTCTAACAACACTTGAATATTTCACCGACCATGTTTCATGTAGTATTAAAAACAATCAAATTCAAATTCAGAGAATTTTGGTTCCCCACTTCCGAGTTTTTGTCACAAAAGTAGGTCAAACTCAACAGTCAAGGTCACAATATTTGGCATCAGTATAAAGGTCTTGTCAAAAAAGATATGAAATCCCTATCACATACCATTAATAAATGAAGTTCAAGGTAAAAGATTTTGTTACTGACACACAAACCAGATTGAATATCCCCATGCTTTCGAAGAATCAAGGAAAAAAAATCTCCAAGACACACTCACCTTGACAATGATCTTCTTTCTTCCTGGCATTTTCTTCATGTCAGATGTTTTTGACAGCTGAAAAAATGGAAAATAAAAGTTCAGGCATTGATCATCAAAAGACAAATTTTGTCATCCACATTTCAATATTCTTAGAAATAATTTTCAGTTAGACATACATGTATATTTCACAAATTCATTTTTCTAATTTTCAGTCACATGTACTTGTAATGGATATCTTTTTAGGTTCATACATGGATTAAGATTTTTCTAGGCAAATTATCAATTTAAATTATTTTTTTTTCTAAATAACTTATGCCAGGAGCAAGCCTTCTATAAGGTACCTTTGTCGCTCAATCCTGTACTCAATCTCTGTAATTGATGACTTTTGCTACTTTTCAATAAATATTGTTTAAAACCAAATTAACTTTTTAAGTACATGTATGTCATTAGATATAATGTCCATCTATATCTACATGTATACTGACATGTATAATTTACATGAACATGTATAATTTACATGAACATGTATAAGGTACACTCCTTTATAATGTGAAATGCTTGTGAGATATATGTACTATGGATATACATAATTATAATTCTAGCATAAAATAATACTTCTTACACTATATCCATCAGTACAATCTTGGTATCTGTCACTCTGAAATAGAGGATATTTATATAATAAATGTCTTTTGGAATGTGATTATACTGTGATAACCTACCGTCATAGTTCAAATCAAGCTAAGCTACTATGACGTCATAGATCAAATCACACCACCTCGGTTATACTCCTATAATCACAGTGTAAATTCTATACAAATAAATGGGCATATGTAAATATAATGCTTTAATTACACGTAGCATTGTTCTGAAATATGGGCAATATGTAGACATTGAATAATTTATTTAATAATTTTGATTTTCCACTTATTCAATAAGACAGCCGGACACCAGACATTACAAATTAGTCAAGATTTGCAATGTGCCATCACAATAGAAAACTTAACATTGCAACAATATTAGATATGATTTCACGATAAAAAAAATATGCAAAGTGATCTGCAAATACATTGTCATAACCATTACTAGAAAATGGACTACTGGTCATAATTTTCTAAAAGTTGCCATTCTTTTCTAAACGGCACTGGTATCATAAAGATATGGAATGAAAACATCAGCAAAATGAGTGCACATTCGACAAAAAGACTATACATGTAAATTAAACGTACCTTTGATGAACTTAATGCTTCAAGCAGTCCAGTCTTAGCACCTGTACTAAAACTTATGGCAGATCCACCATCATACTGCGTCCTCAACTTCTCTACAGAGACTTCTTCAGCTGTCAAAAAAGACAATTTAGCCTATGAATAAACTACTATAATAAACGTGGAAATTTTCGTGTGGTGGTAACTTTCCTGTAATTCACAAATCAAAGAACTTTGCGAAGATTTCCTCCACATGTAAATTCTCCAGCTGCATTCTTAAAAAGGCAGTGAAATTAATATTTCCCCCAAGTGTTATGTCTGGATGTTATACAAGTAACTACGAAATTTTCCCCCAGCGAAAGCAACCATGTTTACAGTACATCTACATGTATCTCATATAAAATATGATTTCTCTCTTGTTTAATGAACAATGGCATACAAACCATAGAAAATCTAGGTTGATTTAAAATACATTGAAGGCCATAAACTTGTGTAATATCTTATCACTAGATTTATTCATAAAATAATGAGCCTGTCACAAGGAATAGACATTTAATATGATGCGATTATCATTTATTATTAACAAGAAGGATAAAACGTAGCTTCATTATTTTGCCTGTCACACATTGTTCCTATTGGGTTATTTTTGTGTGTGAGAAGGCTTCAATTCCTTCCCATAGACTGCTGTGGTGCGAGCCCATTGTGTATCACAATCACATGTTGACAAGGTGATAATAAACTTGATTATAACTAAATAATTTTATTTCCTTCATAACGGTAAAATTTCCTCTCTAGCTCCCATTTCTTGATTATACATACTGGTATCTGAAAACATATGTAAAACCTCACCAGATGCAAGTTTCCGTCAAGATTTTAAAAATAATTAACATTTTACTGTTATGATAGCAGAAATATTTGTTAAAAGGTACATGTAGCTTTGGACAACTGAGTTCATTGTCCTTCTTGGTTTATATTATAATATGCACTATTTATATTGTCATCGTACAATTGTGATACAAAATTGGCTTGCACCACAGCATTCTATGGAGAGGAATTGAAGGCCTCCAACACACAAAAATAACCCAAAAGGAATAACTTGTGAGACGGGCAAAATATTGAAGCTACATGTAGATAAAATGGTAATAACATGGGATCTTTGATATTGGGATGTGAAATAATCATTCAAAGAGAAGCTAACCTTTGAGACTAGGGACATGATCTGTGACATTTCTAGCCTTGGTTGATGTTGTAGCCGACACTCTGCTCATAGTTGGCATAAAATGGGAGGTGGCAGGTGTTGTGGAATGTCCTCGTATTTTCGCCCTCGGAGCAACAGCTGGCATCTGAAACAAACCAATCACATTCATTCTAAAATTCATATAAAGTAAAGTAAATCATGATCATTTCATGAAACAAAGGAACAAAATCATCCTTTTTGGAATGAATTCATTCCAATTTTCTGTTATTTTGTAAATTTCTTCTACAGAAACTGAGCAAGCATCATTCTTGTCATTATGCTTATTTGCATGTTTTACTAATGCCGAATTGAACCGTTAGAAACTTACCTTCAGCTCTGTAGTCTTGAAGAAAACAATGACGTCTTTAATAATCTTTCCAAACATATCATAATTTTTAACATGAGGCTTCACCCATAAAGGAAGCTGTGAAACAGCAGAGGCTGCAGAAAATCTGAAATATCATTAAAAAATAAAAATAAACTGATCTGAAAGAGGCATTTTAACTTTTACACAAGATTTAGATAATAATTCTCTGACTTCCTTGAACCATATTTGAGCTATCACATACATGTATTTAACTTGAATTTGACAATGCAAAACAACTTTTATTTATTGTTCAATTCAAGCTGTCACAATGTATATGTACATGTAAACAAATAACTTGGATGTACAAAAAGGTTAACATGGAGAAAGCACCATAGATTTCCTTGTACAAAGGGACAGATAATCAGATAAACTCTTTTACGCGGTTCAAGGTTATGAAATACATGTATATGTATTAAGCTTGATGCTTACCTAGTATCACATAATAGAATAGCACCGAAGTCTTGTCTATGTCTGATCACACGTCCTATGGCCTGATTAACGGCTCGCGATGCCTGCTGGCGATACCACTCCTGACCTGTTAAACTCTGAAAGATATAGTATTATGATAATTGTTATTACCCAATCAGCTATATAAATAACAATTACATGTATGTATTCATCACTGTTTCATAATTACAGTATTTCCCAATAAATAGTGCAAAGAGTAAAGTTAAAAGTATTTCGTCAATCACAAGACAAACTGTTGCCCTCCATAGAATTGACCTAATCAGGTACAAAAGTGATGTACAGGTAATTAGTAATAAAACGGTTATTGTCCCTCAGTAGTGGATGAGACCTGGGACAATAGTTTGACTGGTCCCAATTAGCCAAGAAATAACTGTATAATACATGTATTTGAATGAGAATGATGACGAAAAATTAAGTTATCAATTCAAAGACTTCAGACAGGCACAATCTCTAATAATACATGAAATAAATGTAACTGAGCATTGTTGTTTCTAGTTCTGAAGTTTTCAAAAAGAAAGTAAACCAACCTTGAACTTGTTTTTGTTCCTCATTTCATCCAGGAACTGCATTTTGAGGTTGACTTTGGGATCCATTCTCGGTGGGTAAGGCAGACCGGTAATAATGACAGCCCGACCATTGTCATCAGAGAAGTCCAGTCCTTCACTCACCTACAGAAATATCCTTACATACTGTATATAATAGGAAACAAATACAGTTTCATTTTTCAGTATTTATTGGAAAACAAAGAAAGGAGGATGATAGAAGTAGACACCATGTGCGATGAATTTCTTTAGAAAACAAAAGTGAAAACTTCATAATACTGTTACAGATACAAAATGTTAACTTCTATTCTCAAACCAAACCAAACTGTTCTAAAACAAGTGTATGTACATTTCCTGTATCTCATCTTTTGCACGTTTACCCCTTACTTTGTGACCTTCATCTGGAAGATGACCTTCACTGGCAGTAGAGTATCAGGATGCTTGACATAAAACACTACCATGTAGTTTTATGATTCACTGGTGTAAAACAAAGGAATGTACCATCGGGTACCCACATCCTGTCATGGCGATAGTCGATCCCTCCACGTATGTTTACAAGTACATCTTTCAATACATGAATCAATAATTAACAAAGTTCAGATTTGAATTTTACAATAAACACAAAAATGTGTATGATTAAATGCTTCACATTGCATTATTTCATAGATGATTGTAAAATATATGTTCAATGTTGAGATTATGAAAATGACAAGGAAGTAGGTACCAGTGTTTGAGCATGATTTGGTGGAACCTAAATCAAGGAATGCCCGGTACCTACAACATTGTCATTTTAATTTCGGTTGAAAAATAATGTTTTAACTTGTTTTTAATGATCAAATACATACATGTAGTAGCATTTCTTTATCTAAACATTACCTTCACATTGAGTGTACAAATCAAACGAAAAATGTGTTAATTATTGATATTTAAGAATGTATACATCCGAATCGGTGTAGCCTGTCGCCATGACAGGACGTGGGTACTCGATGGTACATGTACATGCATCTGCTTTACACCAGCGATGATTGTCTGATGCATATCAGGCATCACACACATATGTAATGGACGGACAGACAGACACTTGACAAATCAATCTCTTGCATGTATGTCACTTTATACATGTATATATTGTACATGTACAAGGGCTTTGAAAACACTTAAAAAGTGGGACAAAAACTTTAAAAAATCTTCAATCAGCCTACCTTTCCTCTGCACACAGCAGCAAATATCGCACCATTAAGAGCTGGGTTGTTGATCTTATCATAAAATTCATCCATTACCTAGGAAATAAAAAACAAATACATGTAAAAAATTACATCTGTTACTTGCAGCCTACAATGCCTTTGAATAATTGAAAAGAACTTTAAACACACACATGTACGTACATGTATACATTTACAGAGCTTTTAATGAAAACTCACATCATCAAGTAAACCTTTCCCTCGAGGCTCCACATATATAGCTTTATACTGTGATATGCTGTTATAGATACCATTACTCTGAAAAAGACAGATTCATATACACCATAATGGTGTTGTAAGACTCGTTCATAGTCTAGAATAAGATACAATAATTCCACCAGATGAATCTTTAAATCATGCAAACATGAGAAGCCCTAGAGGTTGAACCAAAATATCTTTCATAGCAGACTATGAACAACATTTTCATACACCTAGAGCCAAAGTCAGAATCATCAAATGAGGGAGAAAACTATCAAAATGATCACATCTTCAGATACAAGCTCATCTCACAGAATATGAGAAGTCTTGAATTTTTGAATAGCGATGTCAAAATCTTCAAAAACCACATTGTGGTATCTTTGCTCTGATATCATGAGCTTTGTCAACTATTCACAGGTTTAAGAGAAACATACATGTACATGTATATAATACATTAACTAATAAGAAATATGAGTCGTGGAAATAGAGTCTATCTTCATCTGTTTCAAATGTAAAGTATTACATACATGTACAGCACAAATGTATTACTACTACTTTTTTAAACAAAATTACATTGATTGATTACCTGCCAATTTTCAATACACTTTTCCATGACAGGATAGGATGGGAAGAATATAAGTAATCCCTTCGGAACTATTCTAGAAAAATTAACTGAAAGAAAATCAAGGAGCATGTTTAGGAGTTTTATTCAACAAACTTAAATATAGGCGTTGAGAATGATAAGTTTCAGCAAAGTATGAAATATACATATTCGAAAGTTTACAAGTACAGTATCTTTTTTGAGATTTTGAGTTGAAACTTGGATGGTAGGTTACTTTTAAATGCACTCTACACAGGGAAAATGAGATAGACGAAAATTTATGAGAACAAGAATTCTCTGAAAAGCAGGAAATTCACTGTATGTGGAAATCAAAATCTTCATGATATCATGACACAACTTTACTAATTATTACATGGAAATTTGAGTTTGCCAAGACAAAATCAATTTCTGATCGTATAGTTTTACTTGTAAAATGTATGTACAAAAGTTATGCATTTACACAATGTACAAAAGCAAAAACTCACCCACAGCTTTTCCAAGAGATGACTGATAACTTTCTTTGAACCTTTATAACAAAAGCATAATCTTAAGATATTGTTTTATATAGTTTAAATTAAGTACTGTACTTTGTCATAGTTAGCATCATAGTTTAAGTTGAAAACTATTTCGCCTAAGTACTTTGCCATACCTTGTTTCATAGTTAGAGTTGAGAACTGTGTTATCTGGTCCCTTTCCCATTGATCCCACAAAGATCTGATGTTTTTCTATTACATGGGGATTCTCCAAGGTTATAGGGAATTCTCTGTAAAATACATGATTTCAGACAAACAGTAGGACAAATATTGAAAATTGTTGATTATTTTCCAAATAGCAACTACATACTCCTGTGAAGAACTCCAATAAAATACATTATTTCAGACAAACAGTAGGACAAATATTTAAAATTGTTGATGATTTTCCAAATAGCAACTATTTACTCCTGTAAAGAACTCTGATAAAATATCCCAGATAAGGCCATGCAAAAAAAATTTTCTGGTTCTCAGATAATTGATCTAAAAAATATGGGTAGGTAGGTAGGGTTTTTATTTTTTGTTTTTATTTTCCAAAAACTACTTAAGCACAATTTTTTATTCAGATATTATAGAGACTGTGATCTATAGTGACTATATTTGTTGTAAATGTTCACCATACTCAACTCTTCTCATTTTTACAGTGCCAAGAATGCTTCAGCCCAGTCTGCAATTTTAAAATTCACCTTCAAGCTGACAATCACTCGTTCCTTCCCCCCCCCCCCCCCCCCCCCCGGTCGCCATTTTGCATCTTGTGTACAATAACAAAGTACAGTACCGTAATCGTCCGAAAAAAAGTCCGCAAGAGTAGATATCACGCAGGCAAAAAATTGCGCTGAAAATCGTGGAAAAAATTCTAATCTAGTAAATAATACGCATTAAAAAAATCGAAATTTCGCCGATGTTTTCTCCCAAATTAAAAATATCAAAGAAACAGCCCGCTCGGTAATTATTATTGTAATGACTTGAATTAGATACCGATTACAAAATAATCCATAGTACGATTGAAAGATTTAGGATTGACAGCCGTATTATGTATCAATTACCTGAACTGACCATTGAAATTTACCGTTAGAATAAACCTATTCGAGAAGATTTTACTTCCCCCTTCACCTGTCAAAAGTGACAGATCAATTTCATGCTTGACCGCAACGCTACCGGTGAAGGCTATTTGTCTCCGTTCACCACCCCTCGGGGTAGACAGGTGTTTACACATATACAGGTATTTAACGTACATGCGCTTATACGATCTGACCTTAGATGACCAGGTACCGTAAATACTTGGACAAATGTTATTGTAACGCGATTGTTTACTTACGCACGGACTGGTAGCGTGAATTAAAGCCAAATATACTTACAAAATTGATATATTGACGAATTATCTGTTCAGAAAATTAATAGAAAATTATATTTATCAGCATGAGAAATCTGGCGGGCGGCGGCTATTTTTTTCCCTTCCTACGATAAAAACGTCTCGTCGGGAGGAATTTTGAGCGCGCGGCGGTGTCTGAGAACCAGGATTTTTTTTTTATATGGCCTAAACTTGATAGGGATACCTGACACTGAATTCAGATAGTATATACATGTAATATGACCAAGGTTAAAGTTTTTGTTTGGTAAAGGGCAATGTCACAAGATCAATTTTTTTGTTACCCATAGAAAGGTATACAAAGTACAAGTGAAATATCAAAAGATTTTACTTACCATTCAAAAATATACATGTAGAGGCAAAAAATATTCTCAAGTTTTTCAAAAGTAAATTACATGTATGTATCAGACAGAGGCGTAATGGTAATGAAATATTCAACTTCAGTGATATACGTGTACATACATTTGCATTTCTGCTGTGAAAGATTTTAGAGGTGAGAGGGTTCCGCTGGTCAGAATAATACACTTCACACCACATGACACCAGATCTAACATCCTATGTCCAGGGCTAAAACACCAATAACATAGGGTCTTTCCTGAAATATTGTAAATAGCAAGAAATTAAGTTCACCATGAAGGATAAACAGTATATGAGCAAGACATCAATCTTGTATATTTGAAATCTAAATATGAAAATAGGAGAAATTTGAAATCTGCAGCCAGAAGTAAATGTATTGACAGTCATCAATATTGTCATATACATTATGTACATGTTTATTGTATAAAGTAGCTTTTTTCTATTATTGAATAGTGATTGAAAAATATTGAAAATACTCAAAAATTTCTTTAAGGCCGATGGGAACTTTCGCGCATCCGGTTCAGATTTCACAATGCGTCGCCGGTTTCCTAAGTAGCAATAACAGGTGGTCGCAGGTACAGAAAATGAGACTATTTTAGACAAATATGGTGATATTTCACAGTTCAAAGGGGCATTTTGCCAAATTTGTCTATTTTGCGACATCAAGAAGCCATCTTAAAGCGTAATTTAACCACAAAATCGTAAGTTCTAAAAATTTCTGTCATTTAAGTTACACGAGGAAATTCGGAGTTGTGCTTGACGGGCTTTTGGTTATAATTCCATTAAAGTTTCTCTCAGCATGTTGGTTGAGGAGATACATCCTGGCTTAGATGATCGGAAATGTATGACAGTCAGAATTTGAGCTGTGCATGGTCCATGTCAAACGCTTCAACAGGCTACAACTGTGGGCTGCTCTCAGCAGCTCTGTCCTTGACAGGGCCAAGATTTCAATGTGTTAAATTAAAGTGCATGTTGCATATATTGTTCTGGATTTGTTATGAATATTATGATTATTTACTTATAGGTGTACATTCGAATTATTTGATAAACATGGTTTGAGTATCTTATAGTAACATGTATAAGGACTGAATGATCCTATCATTACCTGTAAAGACTGTGTAACTCTGCGTCTATATAAAGACAAATGTACTGACTTGATTGGCACAATTGGACCCACAGTGAATTTATATAGTGAGGCAGTTGGAGACTCTAAGATACAAAGATTGATAGAATCCCTAAATGCATGTAAACAACAACAACAACAACAACAACAACAACAAAAAATTAAATAAATGAACAAACTAAGAATGTTGCTCAGCATCTAAACTCTTGAACGTATGGAGTTTATAAATTATTCATATTATGTTCATGAAGTCTTCTGTCATGAATTTTCATGAAGCGTATGGAAATTTCATTTTCGTGGCAATGTTCCTATTCAAGAAGTACATTGATTTACTAGTCATACATTATATTTGAGGAAAGGCTTCATCTATTATAGGTTTTGAAAAAAAACAACTATTTATAAGAATTAACTATTCATAATAACACATGAGATTTCAAGAAAGTTTGCATGAACATGATTGAAGTAAGTGTTATAACAAAATTATTGATGTTTCAAATGAGGGGTATATATATTCAAGATGCAGTCATACATAATTGGTGAGGGTAGGCTTCTTCTTTGCTAAATAAAGAGTTTAGTGACTTTTTATAAACTTAATATATGTTTGTTTTTATTTATGAGATAAAAATAGCATCTTTACAGATTTGATTCTACAAAATTTTGCATGAAAGTGAACATATTTACTACAAAATTGATGTTTTATATAAGGGGGTATATATATTCAAGGTGCAATTAAATACAATAAGTGAGGGGTGGCTTCTATTATTGTGACTTTTTTAAAACTTAATATATCATTCCTATTATTTATGAAATAAAATTTACATCATAACACATAGATTTGAAAAAATTTTGCATGAAAGTGAAAAATTTTACAACAAAATTGATGCTCAAAATAAGGGGGTACACATATGCAATGTACAATTGCACACAAATAATGTGGAAAGGCTTCTTCTAGTAAGTATTTCTATAGACCTAAGATATAGTTCTTAATATTATGCAAGTTAAAGTATGTCTTAACTCCTTTGGTTTTGAGAAATTGTAATGAAAGTGAACATATTTACTAAATAAATTGACGTTTTAAGTAAGGGGGTATATGTATTCAAGGTGCAGTCATATACAATAGGTGAGGGGAGGCTTCTTCTATTGCTACTTTTTTGAAACATAATATATTATTCCTATTATTTATGAAATAAAGTATACATCATTACACATAGATTTAAAGAATTTTGCATGAAAGAGAAAACAAAATTGATGTTTGAAATAAGGGGGTATACATATTCAATATACAATTTTACACAAATACTCTTGGTAGGCTTCTTCTAGTAAGTCTTTTTATAGACCTAAGATATAGTTCTTAATATTATGGCAAATAAAAGTATACCTTAACACCTTAGATTTTGAGAAATTGGCAAGAAAGTGAACATATTTACTAAATAAATTGACGTTTTAATTAAGGGGGTATACATGTATGTATTCTTAGTGCAGTCATATACATGTACAATAGATGATGGGAAGCTTCTTCTATTGTTACTTTTTTGAAACATAATATATAATTCCTATTATTTATGAAATAAAGTATACATTATTACACATAGATTTAAAGAAATTTTGCATGAAAGTGAAAAATGTTACAACAAAATTGATGTTTGAAATAAGGGGGTTTACATATTCAATATACAATTGTACACAAATACTCTGGGTAGGCTTCTTCTAGTAAGTCTTTTTATCAGTGATTTTTTTTGGCCGGATTTACCGCCGAATATCGGTGGCTTCCCCTCGTAAAAATTAGCTTTATTTTCCCAAAAATCGGCCCATATTTTCCCAATACATGGAGATCAAAGTTGTTTTCAAGATTGAAATGAAAATGACACGAAACGTGCACAAAAGTAATCCACGGCAAGGTTCTCATTAAGAGCCGGCGACCGGCGATTTCTCGCCTCCTACTTTGGGTAAAATCGCCGCCTACTTTCCGTAAAAAAATGTTGTATCTCAGTTTCTTTAAGTATGAAAACTGAACGTGTACTAAAGGAAATTACGTTGTCCTTTAAAAAGCTTTCACTATACAAGCTACGTACGCGATAAATATTTCTGTAACTACAGTGAGTAAATTGATTTCAACACGGCGTGACGGGTCATTTTACGGCAACGTATATTAAAGAAGTACTATAGGACGATCAAATCTCGACTTTTCACGCCTGTAAATAAGATTTTTAATTAATATGAAAATTGTATAGTTATTGACCACGCGCCTCCACGTGCCATGGACAATCAAACTCCGGTCATGATAGTGATACTCAAGTTCTTAAACTTTTTCTCCCTCGGTCTATTTTCTGTATGTAAACAATGTACTAGAAATTATTTGAACAACATCAAGAATTCATTGTTATACTGAGTCTGTTGAAACATCCACAAGGTGCGAGGATCTGCGAGGCGACAGTAACTGTTGAGTGCGCGATCCCGCTCGCAGAATTCAAAACGTCTGAGTGACACACATTCGTTAAATATCTTGCATCCGTAGACCGAAACGTTCGTCAATTTAATATGATCTATACTACAGGTACATGCTTACAACTCAATGTTCTCAAAAATTTCGAAAGGAAAATGTTTTTTGTTTTAAAAATCGAATTGTTCACACTGAGGAGAGCGCCATAAAAAAATACATCTAAATACCCATGTTATAATTGATAGTTCAAAGCTTAAATAGGCGAAAAGGGGTGTACCTTTGTTTTTGCAAACTCTTTCACTTTCCTGGTAATAATACTGATAACTTTAAGGCATTTGTGAACAGGAAATTGCTGTTTTGAACCAATAATTTGAGCGTTTCTTCAAAGAAATTTTGTTTC